>CAKAOJ020000029.1:840000-1162500 GCA_916701645.2 Sebastolobus alascanus
AAAATACGTTTTTCTGCTGCTCCCGTCCCCAACCGCTTTACTTCCTCCCCTTTTTTTGATGAGGAACTGAAGTCGTTATATTGCTGTCTTCAAAGCCACAAGACACCATTCACAAAAACAGTAATTTTACCTCTCAGAACAAAGGAGTATACATACAACCCCACTTCAAAAATCCGAACTAATCCTTTCAGTTATTTCCAAACTTAGCACAGCTAACGTTGACTCAGCTAGTGCTAGTCAGTGGGCATTTCAATTTGAAAAAAAAAAGGAAACGCCCTTTAAGTTCTCTTTCTTAAGTGTGTGGGGGGGTATACTCACAGCCAGTTTGGTGAGGATGCAGGCTCCAGCTCCAACGCCGATACCAATCACACACTTCACCCTGATGACAACACACACACACATACACACAATCAGAGTGAACTAACAAACCGTCTGTTCCTACTATAATACCCATCATGCATCGCAAAGAAGACCACAGACTCACTGAAGCTGTGTCAGGACAGACGGCAGCATCTCAGCCAGCTCATCCATGGTGGGGTACTGGTACCTACACACACACAAACAATATGAATATTTTCACCATTAATATTGTCTCAAGACACACGTAGAACAAACAGGGTAGTTTTTTATGTCACTTCACTTCAGGAGGATGTAAACACGTGGGTTTGAATATTTTAAAAGAGAAGAGAGACTGAAAACAAACACTCCAGCAACTTGAACTGGATTCTAATCCATCTAAACTTAATATTCAAGTACGTAAATATTTTATGTACAAAGCACACACGTGTGACTAATTTGCGATTCATCGCGATTAACTATTTTAATCGATTGACACACCTAGTTTATGGAGATAAAAATGTAGGTAACATGACACCAGAAACAAAAAGGCAATGCATTCCCTGATGGAGTGCTTTGTTAAACTTGTTTTGTGTTTGTTTAATCTAAAGACATTAATGTTACACAGGAGACTCCTCGTGAGCATTTACTCCCTGAGGTTGTTATTTTCCTTCCTCTGTGTGTGTGTGTGTGTGTGTGTGTGTATGTGTGTGTGTGTGTGTGTGTGTGTGTGTGTGTGTGTGTGTGTGTGTGTGTGTGTGTGTGTGTGTGTGTGTTTGTGTTACCCGGTTGGGAACACCGGAGCGTTCTCCTGCTGTCCTGGAGCATCAACATGCAGAACTGAGAAATGCTGAGTCACTTCCTGCATGTCCTCGTAGTTAAACAGGCTGTTAAAACAAGACTTATCTACACACACACACACACACACACACACACACACACACACACACACACACACAAACACAAACAGAGAGAAACACAAACAGAGAGAAACACACACAAGTGCTGCATTAAGTCCTTGTTTCTCATTGATGTTTTCTCTGTACTGTAACTCTGTGTTATGATGACTGTGAATATGTGTGTGTGCATATTTACTCACGGTTGAGTCCGATGTCATGGTAGGTGAGGATTGTGGGTCGGTTGCCCTTAGCAACTCCCCTCATAGTGACGTGCAGCACACCGTGGGCCGTCTCCACATCGTGCTCCTGAACAACACAGCAAACAACAACAGATAAACATCATCCTGTCTGCAGCAACAACAGACGCGGCAGCAGGAGCCTCGAGGGTGAACTAACTAAACGTGTTTCATGCTGTGTGAAGGTACACAAGCTCCAATCCCAAATTCCATTTTAACTAGGGATGTGCATTTCAAGCAAAAATACTATTTAATAATCAGTGGAAACCATCTATCCAGCCGATCCTAGCTGATATTGGGCGACGGCGGGGTACACCCTGGACAGGTCGGCAGATCATCACAGGGCTGACACATAGAGACAGACAACCATTCACACTCACCGTCACACCTACGGGCAATTTAGAGTCAACAATTAACCTAACCTGCATGTCTTTGGACTGTGGGAAGAAGCCAGAGACAGCTAAAGCTTATTAATTTAACACTGGTATCGGATTGGCACTCAAAGCCAGGGTATCGCTATGGAGACTGACAAAGTCAGATCGGTGCATCCCTAAACAGCTGTCAGTTTGTCAGTGTGCTGACTTGACTATGACTTTCCACAAACTGTATGTGATTATCATAAAGTGGGCATGTCTGTAAAGGGGAGACTCGTGGGTACCCATAGAACCCATTTTCATTCACATATCTTGAGGTCAGAGGTCAAGGGACCCCTTTGAAAAAGGCCATGCCAGTTTTTCCTCGCCAAAATTTAGCGCAAGTTTGGAGCGCTATTTAGGCTCCTTCTCGACGAGCTAGTATGTCATGGTTGGCACCAATGGATTCCTTCGTTTTCTAGTTTCATATGATACCAGTATCGTCACTTTAGCTTTAAAACTGAGCTCGCTACAACATCGGAAAGATTGGCCCATCGGATTTTTAAGAGGATAATTAAATATGGCAAGTTGTGTTAATGCGTTCAAGAAATTAGCAGCGTTAAAACAAATTAGTGTTATTATTACGTTAACTTTGACAGCCCTAATTGTGGTGCTTTTGTGTTATTCTTTGTGGAGAAACCCAGTTTTACAGATCTGTCGATTAAATCAACTAAACAATTAGTCGACAAAATTGTATGAGTGTTAGTCGACTAAGAATTTCTTTGGTCAAGGACAACCCCTTAAAATACAACACATCTTTGTAGCGTCCATGTTGTTTCCACATTATGATTTAAAGGTCATGAACACACCAACAACACAAGACTTCCAATCTCAGGAAATGGGACCATCTGAGGATAAAACATACATATTTTGCTGGTTACAGATGGAAACATGGCTTCACATGGGCTGTGTCTAGTAATCTCATAATGACCATGGAAACACCTGACAGATGCTATTTATGGATCTTAAGCCTCCTCGCATGCATGTGCACCACACTACATACCTGTACATGTTTGTATTGATTTAAACTGAAGAATATAAGATCCACAGGACATCTGTGAGTTACTGTTCCCCAAACCAGGACGGAAAATGCTGACACTTTAAATCTCTAATCATTTTCATTCCTGTATGTCTGTAAAAAGTTACTGGTTGTCTGCAAAAAAAAGGCAAAAAGTAAAACCTGGAATCTCACAGACTTAATCAATGTATGGAGATAATCTAAGGACATTAAGATATTAGAGTAGAAATGCATAACCCATGTTGTTCTGTTGTTTTCCTTCTATTTTGTAAAATCTCTTTAAATTGGTACAAAACAAAAAGTGACATCATTTTAATCTTTTAACTATTTTTATCTAAATGTTTTCCTTCTTCTTTTGCTTTGCCTGTTTTTAAGTTGTGATGTTGATCTTTCTTAGGTAGGTGAAACACGTGCTGTAATGGAAAGTAGTATAAATAAAGTTTGATGGTTTGTTCACTCTATCATACAACTGAAGCAGAATACATACAGGCGAGCAAAAAAAACAGTTTGCCAGCTAACAGCATGTATGCAGGTAAACAAGATGAGCAGGATAACTAACTAGCTAACTGGCTAAAAGGCTGAGCGGCTAACTGGCTAACTCACCACCCCAACTCCTAAAGAACACGAGATCTGGTGCAAATCCAAAGAGTCTGACATCCTGACAGAAGAGTTTTAGAGAGGAAGAGAAGGATTCATAAACAGAGAGAAGGAAAGAGAAAATATTGAAGAGGTCAGTAGAGACAGAAGAAAGAGATTGAGGTCAGCTGTTGTCCTTTAGACATCTGCCAAGTGAAGGCAGGAAGAGAGAGTGGGGGCGGTGTGATTAGATCAAGAGGAACAATCTCTGTAGTCATTGGCTGACAGAAGTAAGGTCTTAAGGTCTAAACAGCCAACCACTTGTTGCTCTTTTTCCATCCATCACTGGTGTTATCATGCCTTCTCTCCAACTACCTTTTATTTTGACCTGCACTCATTCCTCTCATCCTCAGCAGCCCGTTGCACCAGCTAATATGCAAGTTCTCTCTTAAGTCCACACTGAACGATATGGTGAAACTAGTTAGATTGATACTAAAGCTTGATGTTTGGTGTAGAGGACGGAACCTGCAAAATCAAAGATAAATGAATATGTCGATATATAAATATGTCATTAAATGTAGCAAAAATATTATTAAAAATGAATGTAGCCATTAATTAATTGATAAATGTGTGACCTTCGCCTCGCTCAGAGGCCGTCTGTCAGAGAGGACATCAGAAACAGCAGTATTTAGGATTTATCTGATAACACATTGGCAAAATAAAACCTACAACAGGTCTAACATGAGGATAAAGTACTATGCCTACCGATGTCAATATTATGTTCATACAATAACACAGAAAGAACACGAAAGAAAACGTGTTTATGTATCTTTCAGGACCTTCACCTCCCTCAGAGGCCACCCTTACCATAATAACACTACTTTAGGAGCAACGACTCGGCGGCTAGCATTACCACGGTTTTGCAATCCACTATTTTTTTTCAAGTTTTTTTCTCGTAATTTATGACTTTATAATATCAGAGAATTTCTGAGTTTTTTCTCGTAAATTTGAGATTTTTTTTTCTTGTAAATTTACCACTTTAATCTCGGTGAATATCTGATTTTTCTCATGTAAATTTACCACTTTAATCTCAGAAATTTTGAGTTTTTTTACCCCCTCGCCCAGCTCCGTAAATAGTATTTTTTACCTGGCCCTAATACGCCGACGTAGCTGAGTCACTTGAGACTTTTCTCCCTTGCTGTTCAGACTCCTTGATATGGAAATACTACAGCAACAGTGTGGTGATTATTCACAGTACTGAAATTATTCCCCATGTGGCCATCAGACAGACAAATATACTGTAACTCAGAAAACGCCTTCATTTCTTCTCTTTATACTGTGTTTTTTTTTACATTTCAAATGTTAAATATAATAAAATATGAAGCTAAAATGTTTAACAAAGCAACGCTCTTATAGTTACACTCAACAAAAACAGTGTTTCATGTATAAAGGATTGTTTTTGTTTTCAAGGCTGTGTGGAAATGTAGTTGAAAATTCAGATGTCCCCGAAATGAACTGCTGTTTTTCAGCTGACTGACAGATGGAAATGAGGATGATGAAAATAATTCACAGCATGTTTTGGAGGAGCAGACTGAGAGGCAGAGCTGTTGCTCTAATTTAAAATAACTCTCTGATTGGAGGCATTGATGCAAACTGACCTGCTGTACTGACGTCAGCCCGATGACTCCTGCTGATCAATATCTGTGTGGAGCTGATGGTTATCCAACTAACGTCAGCCTGAGTTTTCCTCACACATCTCCTCCTTAATATAATTGTTTGAGCCATTTGTCTCTACTTTTTTAACATGTATAAAGAAGTTTTTTTCTGCCCTTGCAAGATGCTGCTCTGATTATTTACCAAACATGTAATGTGACGATCAATCAATCATTATGAATCAGACAGATTGTGATGGGCAGTTTAACTATTCAACGACGTGTATGTGGCTTTTATTGTGTAGCACCTCAGTTATTTTTTCTCTGAAGGTTAATATTATCAGACCTCTTCAACTCTACTGACGTCACTCCTTTATGTGAACCAGCTCCTCCACATTGGAACCAGCAGCAATGTTATTTTAGCTTTCAGCCTAGTGTTGTACGTAGTTATGACATAAATAGGTCAACACGTCACACTATTGTTAAAGGGATAGTTTTGATGTTTTTAAGTGTGGTTGTATGAGGTACTTCACCATAGTCAGTATATTACCTACAGTAGATGGAGTTTGGAGAAACAGACAGGAGTACCAGCACAGGAGCAAAGCAATGTACTGCTGTGGACGGGCGCAGCAGCTAAACGCATTTTAGACACCTAAAATAATCAATATCAGTTGAAGTGTACGCTATATTTAGAATATTTTCAATGCAATGGGTGTCTGAAATCCGTTTTGCTGCTGCGCCCGTCCACAGCAGTACATTGCTTTGTTCCCGTGCTGGTACTCCTGTCTGTTGGAGGTAATACACTGACTATGGAGAAGTACCTCATACAACCACACTGAGAAACATCCAAACTGTCCATTTGATATCACCATGTGACACGTTTTTATATCATATTAAGATTTATACTTTATTATTATTTATTTATACTTTCATATTCCAATTTTGAAAAACACTATATTGAAGTAAGAATCTTTCTAAGATGTAGTCTATAATGCTGATGAATAGTCTAATTCAGATTCCAGCAGCAAAACATAATGCCAAAGGAGGAGAAAAGGTGTGTTGACTGTGTGAAGGTCTGTTGGTGCTGAACTCACCTGACAGTCAAAGTCCTGGAGATTTCTCCCATTCTGAAGAGACAGAGAGAAATTATTTCATCATTATGAAATTAGTTTATCCAGAAATTAAAGTATCCATGATATGAATTTGATTGTAAGTCACTTTTTAAATCAGAAAACATGTTTTTTCTGAATATTCATGTGTTATCAACTGTTGTTAATTTGTTGTGGGTCCTGGACATCCAACTTTCAGCACGTGAGCCCGGGCCATGACCCGAGCTAAACCCCGCCCCCCACTCACCTGTCCTGTAAGGAGTGGTTTGATCTCAGTCAGCTGGACGTCGTGAAGCTCCTCCATCATAGGACCGCTTTACTGCCAATCACCCTGATAAGACCCGCCTTCAGGACAGGCAGACGGATTAAAAAAGAGACAGACACACAGGTACAGTGTTAGACAGTGTCAGTTAGGTAACAGCTATTAAAAGATCACGAATATCTGTCTACCTGTCTGGCATTTTGGTTCTGCTAATGTGATGATACACAGTTTAAATGTTTTCTGTTCTTGGTCTTAAGAGTCCAATAACTGTAGTTATGCATGTAAAAATAAACAAAATAGACTTTTAGCCTTAAAGACATTTGGGTCCACTACTACATGCGTAAAGCACAAGTGAAACACAAGCCGTTACACAGCCTGTGTAGAAGGCTGTATTGATTAAATTAAGTGTACCTGTTCCATCAGACACACATGAGACAAATTTGGCTGAAACAAATCCTGTGTGGTCGGGGTGTATGTACAGCTAGTCCAGCACAGAGGTGAGTTTGAGGTTGGTTTCAAATTAAAATGATCAAGACTTGATTCTGCTGCTTAGGAAATGCAGTAATTATCTCAAGATTAAAATAAATCAGAAAAATTGCTGTAAATTAAGACCTCATAAATTCAACTGCATTGGTGAATCTAAAGGTCTGACTTGTTATTGCTTTCTTTTTAAATTTTAGATATTTAAAGTTGTTGTGGTACTTGACACCCTGGTCACACTAATTACAGTTTATTTGAGTCAAAAAAAAAAAAGGTACTAGCGTCTATGATCTAGCTCTGCCACCTGTCTGTCTACCTGTCCGTCTACCTGTCTGTCTGTCTATCTGGGTGTCCACCTGTGTCAAACTCTGTTATCCAACTGTGTGAATCTAATGGAAACAGCCAGTGATCTCTCATTGGCAGTCGGCCGTGTGTGTGTGTGTGTGTGTGTGTGTGTGTGTGTGTGTGTGTGTGTGTGTGTGTGTGTGTGTGTGTGTGTGTGTGGGCAGACAGGTTGGGTAACAGTGTTTCAGCTGACAGGTTTGGATGGATGTTGAGCTTCCTGAGGGCTCTCTGGCTCTGACCCAAACAGATAACCAACTGACTGACTGTGAAGCTGCAGCTACCAGTCAGATCAGAGCACAGAGCTGAGATGTACTGTTGGTGGAATAGTTCAAATCCAGCATCAGTCAAAGTTTTCAGTTTTCCTAGACATTTTTGACGACTCCCAAAGAGGTTTTAGCCAGCGCCAAAGGAAATCACAAGCACCAAAACGACAAGAACTGAGAATTAAATGGCAATTTCAAATCTGCACGTGCCGACTGCGCTTATGCCTGACTTCCATCAACATACTGGCTGCGCCACAAGGGTAACAACCACTCTGGGTCACCGCTACACACCAATCAAAAACGACTACAGAATGGAATCGCTACCTGCGTTTGGGAGGAGCGCCCATGCGGCCGTCTTCCTGAGGTCAAACTATGTAAACAAACTACGACGCATGGTCCCAGTGACGCGACAGGTCAGGAAATCGGCGCACATTTTCTCTTTTTTCGTTTCTCTCTTCTTTTCTGAGCACCTGCCTTTTGACGACTGGCCGTTTTATTTAATTTATAGTTATATATAATTATTTGATTCCCAGTGAAGTTTACTGTTTAAGTACACTGATGCTATTTTGGATAATGTCCAATAATTTGGACAATAAGCAGTTTATTGTTGAATTTTAAAATATCATTCCACCATTACACATCTTTGTCACATCCGTTTGATAACCACATTTGAGGGATCATAGGAAAAAAATATATATACTTATATATAGTATATATATATATATACTGTATATATTAGGGCTGTCAAAGTTAACGCGATAATAACGTATATATTTTAGGGAAAAACAGTAGTCCTATGCATACTTGCCAACCCTCACGATTTTCCCAGGAGACTCCCGTTTTTCATTGCCCTCTCCTGGTTTCCTCCCGGGGTCACAATTCTTCCATATTCCTCCCAATTTATGGCCAATTTAACACTTTTTTTCCTTTTTCGTTATCTTAGCCTGTTTCTGGAACTGAACAGTGTGTATAATCCCTACTGTTTCCACCCGGACGACAATAGAGCTACACCAACTGTCGTTTCCCGGCAGAAGAGAGCAGTCTATGCTCGCGACACAGCGCAGTTTGAGCTCATGTTTGAGCTGCGCTTGCCACAGCGCGCAGTGCCAAAAGCTGGGCTTTGCTCGATGCAGCGAAAAGCCATCATGGCATGGCGATTGGAAATAATGTGGTTCACAGCTCAGTGGTGCCGTTGTGCCGTTGTGTCTGAAAGGACCTTCAGTGAGTGAGAGAAGGAGAGAGAAATGGAGAGAACTAAGAGAAAGAAATATTCAAGCAGGAGCAAAAATAAATAAAAACGGATGAATATTAGTTTATGCCAGAGATTTCAGACGCCAAGTTCACACCAGAAGGGCAAATTATTCAGTTTTCTTTCCTGGGAGTTAAAGGTAAACATAAAAAAAAATGTTGTTTAACATAAAAATGCTGTTGCAGTGTACTTATTATTTTGTTATTTTCACTCTTTTAAAGTCACCAGAATGCAGGAAACTCAAATTTTAGTATGTAAAGTATGTATGTATGGTCCTATGTGCCAAAAGACTGAATATAGTATGATGAGAAAATGGCTGTATCTCAGAAACTACAAGGACCACAATCAAGTTTGGGGGATCTATGAACTTATAAGTTGAATATCAAATGTTGTGGCGTTTTTTCCTTATCATATTATTACTTTACTAAATTTAGTTTTGGGTACAAATGGGTCAAAAATAATAAAATAAAATACAATAAAATATTGCATTACACATTTTTCACTAATTTATTGAACTGAAAATTATCAATAAATAAAAAAATCGACAGTAACAATAATAAACTGCATCAGATGTGAGGTTGTTTCCATGCAGCTGAACTGAGTGTACTGATGCTCTCGGCTCTGCTGTCCGCCCACACACACACAAACACACACACGCGCACAAATACACGTACACGCACGAAAACATACGCGCGCACACACACACACACACACACACACACAGAGCCAGGACCGAGGGAACTGTGCAGATGAGCGACCGTTAAACGCTGCCTAATTAATGAGCCTGGATGCTAATGTTAGCTCCAGACAGACAGACAGCTCAAGCTTAGCAACGGTTACTACGGAAGACGTTCCATCTCCATAGTGACACACACACACACACACACACACACACACACACACACACACACCTGTAACCAAATACACCGTCGCCATAGAGGAGCAGCCTCACAAGGACGCAACAATAACCTCCGAGCTAACTTGGTCCACTTGCTAGTTACCGCTAACACACGCGATTAGCCTAATAAACTAACGTTAGCTCACTTGACCGTTAACCTCAGCTAAGTAGCCGTTACCGTTGCTAGGTTAGTAGCCGTTACCGTTACTAGGTTAGTAGCCGTTACCGTTAAAGGTTAGTAGCCGTTGCCGTTACTAGGTTAGTAGCCGCTGCTAGGGTAGTAGCCGTTACCGTTGCTAGGTTAGTAGCCGTTATCGTTACTAGGTTAGTAGCCGTTACAACCATGGTTAATGAACCGAACGCTGCCGTTAGCTACTCACCGTCAGCCGTTTGCTCCAGAAGCTTCTTAAATTGTCCCGTTTAAATCCAGCTATCCGGTGAGCTGGTTAGTGCGTTTGACGTTAACCGGTAACCGTTGGTGGAGAGTTGAGCTGGTCGCGAGGCTTCTCTGAGCTCACTGTCTGTCAGCACGCTGGCGGTCAGGGGGCGGAGCTACGTCACAGTAAACAACAGGTCGTTCATTCAGCGGGTGGTCACCAGGTCACCAAAATAAAAATAAAATAAAAATTAAATACAAATAAAATATAAAATACAGTACAGTACAATACAATACAATAAAATAGAATACAATAAAATAAAATCTTTACTTGCACAGCACCTTTCATACAAGAAATGCAGCCAAAAGTGCTTTACACATAAGATGGAAAACAAAACACACATGATAAAATGAGAGAAAAATAAGATAAAAAAAAAAAAATTGATGAAATAGAATACATAGAATGCATAACATAATTGGGAAATAATAATGATAATAATAATGTTAACAATCACAACAGGTATCAGATTTAATCAAATTAAATCAAGTGGTGGAAGAAGTATTCAGATCCTTTACTGCAGTAAAAAGTACTAATACCACACTGTGAAAATACTCCACTACATGACATACAAACATGACCGACATGTTTTTGAAAAGTTCAATCTGGTTTGTGCTCAAAAGGAGAATCACAACAGTGCATTAACAAGAAATTTGCATTTAGTTGTTTAGGGAAATTAGATTCTTTACAAGAGTGGCATGAGTGGAACATTTTACACCAGTTTATTAAAGTGGTTATGCAAACATGGCTATGCAAAAAACTTCTGGTTGACTGGTGTTAACTCCTGCATGAAAGAGGCCACTTTGTGTTTACCTGCGGTGTGAATGATCAGACCCAGCCATGTTTGCTGCACAGTTCAGGTCCTTACACACACAAACAGGAATAAACGTCGTTTCCATCCCCTCTGCCTCCTCTCTGTTATTCCAGTCTGGGTTTGTAGTTTCCACTTGAATGTAGGAGTGATGGAAAGTTAACTCCTGATGAAACCAGATGGATTTTTTTGGGTTGGATTTTAGTTTTTCTGGCAGGAAGAGAAAAGAAAACAGTTAACAATCCTGGCAGCTTTCAAATTAAAAACAAATCAGTGGCCATGTGAATTTGGATTACAGCACAGATTCAGAAATAGATGCACTGTGATTTATAAATAAGTTAAATACTTGCCTGTTCTTCTTGGAGTTTAGTTCATGACAACCCATCTTATATTTGTTGAGATTAGGGCTATCAAAGTTAACGCGATAATAACTTGAGATTTTTTGCTTTTTTTAAAGCTAAAGTGAAGATACTGGTAATCATATGAAACTAGAAAAACTAAGGAATTCATTGGTACCAATCATGTCATAATAGCTTGTCGCAAAGGAGGTTTGTCGAGGAAAAACTGGCATGGCCATTTTCAATGGTTTTTTTTTACCTCTGACCTCCAGATATGTGAATGAAAATGGCTTCTATGGGTACCCACGAGTCTCCCCTTTACAGACATGCCCACTTTATGATAATCACATGCAGTTTGGGGCAAGTCATAGACAAGTCAGCACACTGACACACTGACAGCTGTTGTTGCCTGTTGGGCTGCAGTTTGCCATGTTATGATTTGAGCATATTTTTATGCTAAATGCAGTACCTCTGAGGGTTTCTGTACAATATTTGTCATGGTTTTGTGTTGTTAATTGATTTTCAATAATAAATATATACATACATTTGCATAAAGCAGCATATTTGCCCACTCCCATGTTGATACGAGTATTAAATACTTGACAAATCTCCCTTTAAGGTACATTTGAACAGATACAAATTATGTGATTGAACATTTTAATCGACTGACAGACCTAGTTGAGATATTTCACTCTGGACCAAAGTCACACTGATGGACTGACCAACACTTCGACCCCTCCAGTCACAGCTTACATTAACAGAACTGGACAATTTGTTCAATGGACTGTACAGCAGGGGGATGGGTTACTGTAACACACACACACACACACACACACACACACACACACAAAGTGGCATAAGGGAGTGTCCTGGTGGTCTGTGAACAAACAGCGAGACCATCTGGCTGGGGCGAGTCTTCTCCTTAAATAACGAGGACTGATCTGAATGCTATCTCCAACAGAAAGACACAATGACATTTATGCCTGATTAATGTACAGTCTTATCAGTAATGGGTACTCCTCAATGCAATGTTAATGTATGTTGTTGTCTCGAGAAAATATGAACTCATGATTTCGAAAAATTCCGTACAGAAAACTCTCATTCATTTACATTTTTTTTGTTTTACAGAGGAGGAAATGAAAAAAAATAATTCAGAACTGTTTATGAATCAATGATGTTGTGTGTTTTGTCGTCTTGAAGGCTTTATTCTTTGCCTTAAAGTCAACACCTAAACCAAAAATGTGTTTGTTCGTCTCTCAAGACTTTTTCTTCTTTAATATTTATTATTTTTTAATATTATTATTCAAAGGTAGGTGTGTTTCTAAAATCCTGCCCTGTTATATACAACAAGTCCTGAATGTGATACATCATCCACACTGATTTCATCATTTTAATCAAAATTAGAATTCCTCAGAAAACGTTTTTATTCATGCTTTAAACAAAAATAAAACATTGATTTTTGTCTTTGAAAACTTGATGTGTATGAACGTGTGTTGCCTTCAGGCCGGTCCTCGTCAACCCAGAAAATGATCGCATGACCAAATCATGTGTTTGCGTTCAGGTGGATATATTAGAAGAACGCTGTGGGTTGCAAACAATGTGAGCCAGTCAGACTTGACTTGTCCGAGTTGTCGAGGACCGCTTGAACGCACCTGAACGCACCATCTGGAGCTGCAGACTGAACTGAAACAGCATCAAATATTAGCTTCACAATAATTGAAGAGAAAAAACAGAAGCTCTGCGTTCTTCTACCAAACACTGTCAGGATCCTAAAACACTTCAGAGTTAACCAACCTGATTCATCACCAATCTTTCTATGAAAATAAATCTACAGCTTTATACAGTTAGTTTCTTATACAAGTGTATAAAACATTCACTTAGACATATTTACACTTTAAACTTGTTTTTGTGTCACAACGGAGGAAAGTTTTGCTGCTTAATTTGACTGGCCTCAACAAGAAATACTAACAATAGCAGTACCCTTAATCTGTAGTGAATTATTTCTACATACAGAGATGAAAATATGATCTTCAAATGTGTTGAGATTAAACTGAAAGCTTTTTACGAGCCAGCTCTACTTACTAAAGAAGGCCGGTGAGATGCAGCTGAAAGCTCCGAAACACTAAATGAACCATATACACAATATACAGTCCCCAAAAGGTCAACAATGAACTTCAATGCTCATTAAAATCTTGTTTTTAAGAAGCTTCGACGTTTTTCCTTGTAAAGTCAGAAAGAGACATTTTGCAGAAACAAATTAAAAGCACTGATATAAATCTAGAAAAGAAGAATTCATCTAAAACCTGAAAAACAAAAAATCATATATAGATACATAGATATATATATATATAGATACATATATATATATATATACATATACATATATATATATATATACATATATATATATACATATATACATATACATATACATATACATATATATATATATATATATATATATATATATACATATACATATACATATACATATACATACACATACACATACACATACACATACACATACATATACATATATATATACATATACATATATATATATATATATATATATATATATATATATATATATATATATATATATATCCATCTGTATGGTTGCCTATTATGTTGCATTCACACCAGATTCATACTCGGTTTGGACCGAGTCTTGTTACTTAAAAAATCTGAATGTCAATGGATACAGTACGACAACCAAAGCGCTGCTTGGAGAAACTTAAAATCACCACTGTGTAAATCTTTTAACTAAATCCTGATGTCTTCAAACATCTATCCAAATCCTTTAGATGTGTTTTTCATGTCGTCAGGCAGCAGGAGTTTGTCGGCTTGGACGGCTGCTAGAAAATGATGCATGCTAACACTCAGCTAACATCTTTGTCTGATGCTAACGACAACACACGCTCAGTGTCAGTTCAGTTACGAATGCTAACGAGCCATCCAAACAGACAAAGTCACTGTGACAACAGAAGCTGATCAAAAACCAAAATCAATCAATCAATAATCAAACCTGTCCTCACCACGTGGTTGGACATACAAAGTCCTGCCGGAGGCGGTTTGGGAAATGTTCTGGTACCTTTGAAAATTTAACAAAAGAAAATCACCTGTTCAGTCACTTTATAAAACAAATGTCATCATCACCGTCGTGTTGCAGTGCAGCTTTTCTCCACCAGAGGGGGCGCTGTCCTGTGACCGTGTGGAAACAAACCACAGTTTTCTCTCCAGACTCAGAGTGTCGAATCACTCTACGACTCGCTCTCCACAAGTCCGTGTAATCGTGTGCTAGCCCCGTCAGTCCGTCTTTCTGCCTAGCAGAGACCTGCAGGGTCAAAGGTCAGAGTTTTGGGAGTGAAAAGTGTCAGCGCCAGACCGACAGGTGTCTCACAGTGCACAGGTCACGCAGCAGACGCCGGATTCGCTGTTTGAGCTGCGGGAGGCGGGACAAAGGGTCCGGAGGCTCGAGTTCGCCCGAGTGGTCCAACCAGGACTCTAATACTGGAGAGAGAGGGAGAGAGACGAAGTGTACGCTATATTAGAATATTTTCACCGCTTTAACTTACCGTCAGACAGCCCTTTCTGACGAGAACTGAAGCTGTTATCTATGCTCTCTTCAAAGCCACCAGACTCCATTCACAAAAACAGTAATTTTCCCTCTCAGAACACGAGAGTTGCTGGTCTACCGCTGCCTTGATTGGTTAGTTTGTTTGTGTTATTAGGTGTTTTCAAACCAGAGGAACTTTTCCATTTTATTTTGTCCGCACCACAAGAACAAGGAACGATCGTAGTTTTGAGGGACTTTTTAAGCTCCTATTTCAGGGAAGGTACTCCCCCAGCTCAAGAGGAACCGTGAGTGACGGAAGTGTACAGCGATTGGTCGAGCACATGAGTCAATGCAGCACCCGGCAACCGCCATTTTAAGAAACACATTAGCCGTGTAAACAACAGACAACACAAAACACAGACAACAGCTCGTAAAAAAATAAATGGAAGAAAACACGGACAAATGGACCGACAGTGAAGTCCAGAAGTTAACTCGTGCATGAACGCACTGAACTAGGAGCTTAAAAAGTCACTCAAAACTATCATCATTCCTAGTTCTTGTGATGCGGACACAATAAAAGGAGGAGTTCTTAGAACTATGAAAAAGTTCCTCTGGATTGAAAACGCCTAATAACGCAAACAAAGTAGCCGATCAAGGCAGCGGTAGACCAGCAACTCCCGTGTTCTGCGAGGTAAAATTTCTGTTTTTGTCAATGGAGTCTGGTGGCTTTGAAGAGAGCATAGATAACGGCTTCAGTTCCCTGTCAGAAAGGGCTGTCTGACAGCGAGATAAAGACGTGATAATATTCTAAATTTAGCGTACACTTAAACTGATATTGATTATTTGAGGTGTCTAAAATGCTTTTTGGTACATTGCTTTGCTCCTGTGCTGGTACTCCTGTCTGTTTCTCCAAACTCCATCTACTGTAGGTAATACACTGACTATGGAGAAGTACCTCATACAACCCCACTGAGAAACATCACAACTATCCCTTTAACCAGCTCGGTATCAGCATCAACATCAATCTGGCAGATCGAAGTGTAAATAAATCAGCATGGCTGTGTGTGTGTGTGTGTGTGTGTGTGTGTGTGTGTGTGTGTTACCGTCCAGCTCTCGTTCTATCAGGTCCATCCTGGAGCTGATCTGGTGGTGAAGAGACTCAACGTGCTCCAGCAGGTTCAGCTGACACTCGGCCTCAGATGCCGGACGCGGCTCCACTGTGTGCGTCTGAGAGTGTGTGTCTTCGCAGCTGTCGGTGTGTGTGTGGTTCTCTCTCTTTATGCTGGGTGTGTCTGTGTGCGTCACAGTGTTTGTGGCCTCAGCTGGCTTCTTGTTGACATCTTCAGGTGTTATTTCCTACAAAAACAGAGAGAAAATGTTCTGCTTTATCACGTCGAAGACGGCCACCACAGAGCCATCGACTAATAAACTGGTAAATCTAACAGGAAACAGGCACTTTTCAAGATATGACAGTGGGATTTCTGAGTGCAGAAGATTAGTGATGGTAGGAGGTAGAAGTAATACTGAGGCTCTCTCCATAGCCCTCACACTCAGAGCACCAGCAGGTAAAAATAGTTTACGAGAATGAGCCCAGAGCCTCAAACTGGTTTTCAGTGGTCTCATAGCAACAGCAGGATCCTGCTTAGTGCTGGAAACATGAGTTGCTGCTTCTACTAAAGGTCTCTGGGTCTCTCTGAGACAAGCACTGCTTTCTTCCCATCCCTTACGTCACCTGGGGCTGATATAAACTGCTGAGTCGCACTTTGTTCATTCTGACGAGTAAGTGAGATGATTAAGGGGCCGTTCACATGTAGCGTCTAGAAACTAGAGCTGGGACGATTCACCTGTCTCGCGATACTTGGGTGCCGATTCGATGTGTATTGCGATTTTTAAGTATTGCGATTCTACGAGTATTGTGATTCGATATTACGATTAATTACAATTAATACAATTAATTTTTGTTAACTTTTTTAACACTAGACCATTAGGATTCTTCATTCTTTTTAATTTATAAGGGACATGTAATGTTTTATACTTCTGGTGAATATAATCCAATCAATCTTATTTCTATATATGTATTTTGCATATATAGTTCCCTTGTATGTACACGTGTATATTTCCTCTAACTTCTCCAAGTGCGTCGCTAGCTCTCCCCTCAGCTCCGTTCTCTTTATACATCCATGGTCAGCTCCATCGGGGCATTTAGTTCATTTTTGCTTATCAGCGCAGTGTTATCAAAACATAGTCTGATGGCGGACGCTACGAACTGAAAGGGAAAGTGTCTGCTCCGTACACAGAGTAGCAGGAGTCAGATTTCACACACGGGACGAGAGAGAGTTGACAGACAAGACGATGGCGGAGGATTTGTTGTCAAAGTGAAAAGCAAAAGTGCCTATTCGGCAATATGTTGGATTTAAACCCAATGCTATAAGGGAACCATCGCCGTGGGGAGGACGGAGCCGACCCCAACTGACATTAGGCGAAGGCGGGGTACACGCTGGACAGGTCGCCAGACAGGTCGCAATTTGGAGTCAACAATTAACCTGCATGTCTTTGGACTGTGGGAGGAAGCCGGAGAGCCTGGAGAATCCCACGCTAACACGGGGAGAACATGCAAACTCCACACAGAAGGGCCCCACGCCGGACTCGCACCTGCGACCCTCTTGCTGTGAGGCGACAGTGCTAACCACTGCACCACCGTGCAGCCCGTTTCCTGATTGTGACATCCCCAATAAGGATGCATCTCTATTGAGTTTTTACCTTCTCCTCAGTGTCCTGCTCCTGCTTCACTGCAGCCGTCTGCCTTTCCTTTTCTCTCTCCTCTGCTTTTTCCCATGATGCCTCAGGCTTCTGGTAGCAGTGCTCGCTGCTGACGTAACAGACGGGAGGCTCTTCTCTCGGGCTGGATGTCAATTTTGACCCTTCCTCTCGTCTCCACGGCAACCTCCACAGCTGCAAGTCGGGGTGGGACAGCGAGCTGCGAGGACAGACGGACAGACGGTAAAGTCTCTGTGGACGGAACCAGATGAGTCACATGATGTAACTGTACTCACTGCAACAGGCTGATCTTGAGCTGCAGCCCACTGAGGACCTGATTGAGGCCGTGTGTGTGCGCCAGCAGGCTGCTGGTGTGCGAGATCTTGGAGGCGTTGATCTCCGAGTAGTTCTCCTTCACGCACGAAAGGCCAAACATGTGACCAGATATCAGCAAATCAGGTTCTGATAGGAAACGCTGAGCCCGCCTCCAACCTGAAAACACACACACACAGAAAACAGCAATTTATCACCATAATGAATAAATAACTGTGACCAACTATGTAGCTGTTATCACTATACAACTAACAGGTTAAACACCAAAGTCACACAATAACACAAACAAACTAACCAATCAAGGCAGCGGTAGACCAGCAACTCCTGTGTTCTGAGAGGTAAAATTGCTGTTTTTGTCAATGGAGTCTGCTGGTTTTGAAGAGAGCGATAGAACAGCTTCAGTTCCCCGTCAGAAAGGGCTGTCTGACGGTGAGGTAAAGCGGTGAAAATATTCTAAATATAGCATACACTTAAACTGATATAGATTTTTTTTAGGTGTCTAAAATCCGTCTTGCGGCTGCCCCTGTCCACAGCGGTACATTGTTTTGCTCCCATGCTGGTACTCCTGTCTGTTTCTCCAAACTGGGGGTGTGCCGCCCACCATCATTCTTACAGGTACATGGTGTTTGGTGACCCGACATATCTCTTCACAATTTCACCCGGAGCAGCGGTTTAGTGAAAACACCTGTGCTAGATTTATTCATGTACAAACAAGTAAAATTAAAATGAATGTTTCATACAAACATAACTTGTTTTCAATTTAAATTGCAATGCTGTTCAGCAGAATCATAATTAGATATTTTGCTCCAGACCTACAAGTGATTATTACACGATAAATTGTGCCGTCTTGAGTACAGTTATGTGAGAAAAAATAATGAAAGCAGCAAGTTTCCTCATGCACAAACATACCCAACACACAGGAAGAGCTCCTACCTGCAGTGTGTCTGCAATAGTAGCAGGTGTAGTTGTGTGGGACGTTGTCTTCATATAAACCCATACAGGTGCCATGCTGCCAACACAGACACGACTCACACTACAGATAAACACACACAGAAAGGATTAAAATAACCATCACTTATCTATCACTGTATTCTGTGTTAGGGATCACTTCAGCGACCCAGAACTACTTTCTGAGGTTTCTTTTAAGACAGACAGAAGCTGCAGTTAAAGAAATATCTTTCTGTTTTTCTATGTGTGTCGTACCTGGATCATGAAGTCGTTCTCCTCGTCCACCTCGCACACACACCTCACCACCTCACACTCCTCTGTCTCCATAGCAACAGGCCAAGAGGACGTGTCCTCCCCGCTCTCTGCTGTTAGCGTCGACCAGTCGCTGCCGTCGTCGGCTGAGAGGGAGAGGTGCTGAGGTCAGAGCTCATTTCTTTACAGTCGAGAATTAAAATCTAAACTTTTCACATGTATAAGAATGACTATGCACAGTTTCTGTGATGTGTGTGTGAGTTCCCACCTGGAGTGTGTGTGTCCTGGTGTCCAGGGGACAGCTTCAGAGTGATCGGAGGACAGTCCGAGTTCTCGTCATCACTGCTGCCAAGTCCTGACGAGAAGGGAGAAAACTGTACAATAAGGACTCACACCAACACAGTCATTATTCTAATGGTGTGTTCACACCAAAAGCCAGGCAAATTTTTCATGTAGCGAGTTTACGTCGGAATCAATGCAAAGACGCTAATGACACAGCGAGTTGAAATTTTTCAACACAAGCGAGACATTTGTGTGACACACTGTCGCAAAAGCCTCTCAGTGTTGAGATTCTCCTGACGTCCTGACGCTGTTGAATCAGAAATGGAGGATTGAATTGTAGCTCTGTGCCATCCAAAAGCATGGTTATTCAGCTGAAACCTTTCCAATGAAATTGCTGATATTTTGCAGACTGAAAACACATTTGCACCTCATTTATGATCGATGTGGTAACAGATACTTTACTGGTGTTAATGACTGTGCGCAGCATGTAGCCACATCTTTATTCTATTTCTGTAATCCCTGTAAAACATTGCGACGTTTGGGGGATTTTAACAAGATGACTCATGTAATTGTTTAAAACATTCTGAATGATGTGGCCAATGAATGTGAGTTATATTCATTGGGACACTGACTCTCACCTGACTGACTTTTCTTCTTCTTCTTCTTCTTCTTTTTCTTCTTCTTTAGTTTGACTCTCAGGAAGTTCTTTGTCTCCTTTCTGTCCTGTTGTCCTGTTTTCTCCCTCTCTCCTTCCTTCTTCACTTCTGCTTACAGACATGCAGGCGAAACGGGTAAGAAACAAACTCATGTTGATACTGAACTAAATAAACTTTATGTTACAGATTTTAGTCTCACATTAAAACCTGGCATGATTGTTGCGGTCAGACATCATCAGTTAATCAAAAAGCGAGTGTGTTTGTGTGTCTCCTGGTTGTTTGAGTGTGTGTACGTTAGGAGTGGGAAAAAAAATCAATTCACCTATGTATCGCGATTTTTTTTTTTTTTTACGATTTTGAAATAGATTTTTTAATGCCAGAATCCACATATTTGCTTCACTTGAGTCTATGCAGAGGTAGAAGGAAGTTACCGCTTTTATTGTTGTAGTCTGAGTAACGTGACGTATCCTTCAACCAAAACAAACCAGCCGCAAGCCAAAACAAATTTAAAAAATGTAATAAATAATGCCTGACAATGACGGATATATTTGACTTCAGGACGTCTCTGACTACATACATGCTGAAAATCAAACATTTTTACTGTATTAATTTAGATATTTTCCAAAGTAAAAGTCCCTAGACGTGTATGATTCAACTTTTTCCCATGGTCTAGTGGTAAAAAAGTTACCAAAAATCGCAATAAATCGTAGTATCGAATCGCAATACTTAAAAATCGCAATACGTATTGAATCTGCACCCAAGTATCGTGATAGTATCGAATCAGGAGACAGGTGTATCCCAGCCCCAGTTATTAGTATATGTGCATACATAGGCGTCCTACCTGTTGCCATGGCGCTGTGCTCTCTGTCGTCACGGTGACAGGTGCTGTTCTGGTCCTCACTCTTGCCGTCTGACATGAAGTCGCTCCCCTTAGAAGATGACCGCCTCCTCCTACAACAACACCAGTCAGAGTTAAAAACAACTTTGCTCCCGCTAACTTCCTGTAAAGCTCCTGAAACGTCAACCCACCTCGGTGCCTCCAGCTGCTCGTCCAGCTGCTCGTCCAGCTGCTCGTCCAGTTGCTCGTCCAGCTGCTCGTCCAGCTGCTGGTCGGAGTGGTAGTACTTGATGTGGTAGTGCAGCAGACTTGCCTTCCTGAAGGACTTGGTGCAGCCGTCTGCGGGACACTTGAAGGGGTTGTGGTCCAACTCAATGGAGAGAATGGGAGGGGGCTGGTTCTTTATCACCCTGTACACTGAGAGAGGAGGGAAGGGAGGAAAGTTCAGGCATGGCAGACAAGGTTTCAAGTTATTTATTGTAGCTGTACCAAATGTCCTTTTTTTTTTTTACATTCAAAGCTTCTATTGAGGTTTTCGAATGAAGCTTTGAATGTCTGTCGTCATATTTATGATGTTTTTATGTCATCACCCGAAATATAAAATCCTCAATTTGAATAAAGAGATTCATCAGATTAAAAGAGTTTTTCTTTTTCTATTAAATCAACTTTCTTTAAGCCTTTAAGCCTCTTAAGCCCTAGGGTGCTGGAAGGTGTGGTTTGCCTATACAGACATACCCAAGTTGTATTACAATAATGAAATGTGATCAAGTAAAATTTAGATAATAACAATTAAGATCAATAACAATGTAAATAAGATAACAAAAAAGAACTCAAAGTCAAGTATGTACATTCCATATAAAAAAGGTCAAAAATATTATAAAGCAAAAATACAATACTTACGTGGCTCTCTGCTGAATTTGTGTGTGGTGGGCAGGTGGGCCTGACGCTCCAACAGGACGTCTGACAAAGAGTCAGATGAAACAACAGAGAGAGCTAAAACATAAACATCAGTTATAGCTGTTTTAATATTGCATTGGCCCAAATAAAGGACAAGTTTTTGCTTCTTTTTTCTCCGAAAATACTCGAAAAGTTGAGCCATCTTGCGTTTGCAGACCAGCCATTAATGTCATTATAATAGTCTTATAATTGTTATAATAATTATTATTATATGTGGTTAATAAAATTGCACGTTTATACTGACGCTCTTTGAGATAGTTAAATGCTAGTGGAAATACACTCAGGGTAATGTATGGAAGCCCATTTCCGCCAGTAAAAGAAAAAACAAATAAGAGGAAAACTTAGCTTTGCGATGAAAACAAAAAGATCCTGTAAAGTCATTCTAATAACAAACTTTCTCAAAATAATGACTTAGTATCTCAAACTAATGACTTAGCCCAGTTCAACAGATTTTAACTTTTGGCACAGCCAACTCTATGTCAAGGCAGTTTTTTTTGGGACGATTCACCTATCTCCTGATTCGATACTATCACGATACCTGGGTGCCGATTCAATATGTATTGCGTTTTTTAAGTATAATATTTTAAGTATAATACAGTAAAAATGTTTGATTTTCAGCATGTATGTAGTCAGAGATGTCCTGAAGTCAAATATATCAGGATCATTGTCAGGCATTATTTATTACTTTTTTTTTTTTTTATTTATAAGGGACATGTAATGTTTTATACTTCTGGTGAATATAATCCAATCAATTTTATTTCCATATATGTATTTTGTATATACAGTTCCCTTTGTTGACCCCTTATTTTGAAAACCGGATGTAGTCACACGTGTATACTTCCTCTAACTTCTCCAAGTCCGTCTCTAGCTCCGGGGGCCGTTTGCATGCATTTAACATAAATGTCAGTATATGGCCGGCTTGACCGCACATTACCACAATACGATAACATTTCCTGTCCATGATAGAGTTAACATGCAGCTTTAGCCGTGATGTCTAGCTCTGCTTTTCCTGCAATGTGTGAAATCCAAAGTGTTTCCATACTTTACTGTATGTGTAGTGTTTACCACTTTTGATTTAACATGTGAGGGTGCAGGTCGTATCCAAGCAGACCCTCCGTTGTTTTCTACTTTTTTGTTTCAGCTCGTGGCACCTGGCTGCAATGTCAACGAACGTCAGCGTCCTGTGGCTCGCGCTCGCGCTTTCGGCTCGCGCTACATTGACATGAACGAGCACCGGTCTAAACAGTGAGGCGACACACGTCAGCTAACACACAATATCACTCTATATTTCACCTGCTTGGCAGTAATGTTAGCTGACCAGAGGAAGGTCTCTCCATGAATCAATGCTGATCCTAGTGTTGGCTTTTCCTCCCGATCCGGAGGGAACGGAGGGGGGGGAGACCGACATCCGGTCGGGACGATAACGTAACTCTCTGCGGAGCCCCGTCACTTCACAAGACACGGGAAACCTCTGTTGGTCTGGAGGAGCTGCAGCAGTTATTTCTGCAAAAACGTCCACTGCACATTCACCAGATATTCTCAGAGCTAAACTAACTCTTCTGCAGTGTGTAGTGTGCGCGCGTTCACGTGGAGGTGGAGCGAGCCGAGCGTGTGAGAACGAGCGCGGTGTGCAAACAGGCAGGAGCAGAGCTGCTGCGCGCTCGCGTACCCACACGCGAGCGCGCATGGGATACCGACCCGTTAAGATTTATGCGCGTGATAAGTTACAAATAGTCCCTTTAAAAAAAAACAAAAATCACAATACATAGGTGGATCGATTTTTTTTCCCACCCCTAATGTGAACATGGCTATAGTCTTACTTTCCTCCAGTCTCTCTAATTTTCTTACGTTAATGAAGAGGAGTCATACAGCCTTTAAATAAGTGCAGATTTTTCAAACAAGTTGAAATATTTTAAACTCATGAATGCATCTTTGCTTCTCGTCATGCAACTTTATGATTATGATGAGAGTTGTTTGCTATAGTTTACCTCTGTCGACATGGATGGGATTAGGAGGAGCTGGCTGGGTGGTGTCAGCTGTGATTGGCTGATTCTGAGCTCCACTGCTTCTACCTGGGAGAGGAGCAATTCATCAGTATTAGCAACATGAGTGCACACAATGAAAGCTTTATAGTGGTCTGTCAGCTCTCAGGTACGACGGCGTATTAGAGCCATTGTAGATAAAAACAAATATTATTACGGAGCTGGGGAAGGGGATTTAACTCAAAAGAAAAAATACAGAATTTCTGAGATTAAAGTCATTAAATTTCTATGAAAAAAATTGTGTTTTTTTTTTTTTTTGTCAAGGTCCAACATCGCTTCAGTTTGCAAGGTTGGATCAACCTCATCACACCAGACACCGGCACTTACTAGAGTTGTTCCGATAACATTATCGGAAATGCGTCCGATATTGCCCCAAATTCGGGATCGGGTATTAGCGAGTATGCCAGTCTATGCACCGATCTGATACCATAAATTATTAACCCAGAAAAAAAAAAATCAACGTTTCATCTCCGTATATTCGTTTTTGTTTTTTTTTACCTACAATGACCCTAATACGCTGTCGTATTACAGGGATTTACCTACATGCATCTCAACACTTCTGAAGGATTGACTATATAAGTGAGAGGAATGTATAGACCTACTCCATGATGGTCAGAGATTATGTGACTTACTTTCATCTGTTTTCTTCTTTGCCGGTGGATGGGAGGATAAAGGTTCTGCCTTCCTCTTCCTCTCCTCCTCCCCCTCCTCAGCTCCTTCCTTCTCCTCTGATGTCACCTTCTCCTCCATTTCCTCCTCCTTCCTCTCCTCCTCGTCCTCTCTCTCGCCACCATCCTCCTCCTCCTCCTCGCTCTCCCCTTCCTCCCATCCCTCGCTTCCCACCGCACTCTTCTCAGATCTGGACTTCTGTGTCACCACACACAAACAAAACAAAGACAAACAAACCACTTAGGGTCAGAGGGGTGGTGACTGGTGAAGCCGATCAGATGAGGACCAATGGGAGAGAAGTATTTCTTACTTCCTCGAAGGGTTTGACCTTGGTGGGCTTCACAGTCAGAACCACGCCGTCATAGAAACGTACTGTGTAGGAGTCTGACACACACACACACGTAAAAAAAAAAAAACAATTATCAAAACAGTTGTTGATTGATTTTCTGTAGATTGACTAATCGATTAATGATGAACAGTAACGTAACATCATCAGATATAAAAAGGTGAAGATGAGCCTCACCGTCCTTGTTGACTCGGAGGATTTTGGCCGGGTAGAAACGACAGTCTGTCCAACAGGCCAGAACCTTCGTACCTGAAACAAACATCTGAGACAGAGAAAGAAACATGAAGTCCAACAAAGAAAACAGCAAAGAAGAGGAACAAAGACTGACGCTGCAATGTACACATACAGTATAATATACACGTTATACTTTGGTTAATGGAAACCTTTCAAAACTTTCAGTCGGGACAAAAAGAGTCCCTGACAGGTGGTGGTTAAAAATCAGGTCTGTTTAAATCTAATCAGGACAAAACAACATGTACATCCGACACACACACACACCGGCTGTGAGCATGGTGGATTCAGGCCCAGCCTCCTCAGGCTGACTCGCTCCAGCGGCCGCAGGTACGGCGAGGTCCAATGAAACCATTCGTTGTGCCGACGACTCCACTGACGGTAGTGGACCTGGATCCGCTCTTTGTCGTAGTCGATTTTCTCGATCGTGGCTGCGTACCTGACAGGATAACAACGTGACGGAGAGCGAGACATTAAAAATGTTATCACTTACAAAAGAAAATGTGAACAGGGTTTGATTGAAACAAAAAGGAATTCAAATTTCAAATAAATTCAAGTTACTTAAGACAGAAACATCTGGACAGATGTGTCTGAATACTCCAGATTATTTTGTGTTATTTTGTGTGTGTATTTTGTGTGTGTGGTCCACACCAGTTCTTGTGGCGGTCTCGGGCTTCTAGCTGAGCTCCGACCTGAAAGATGATTCCTGACCTGTCCGGGGGAGTCTTCATCTGGCAGAAACAGAGAAAAAATTACTTCAGTAAATTTACTATTAATAATGAATTATTTGGAATTTACTTATGGCTGTGTCCAAGTGGGAGAGCGAGTGAGTCACTGCCCCAAGCGAGGGAGTTCAAGTATCTCGGGGTCTTGTTTACGAGTGAGCTTAAAAAATTCCCGAGTGGAATATTTATTTATTTTATGTCATAGAACAAAACGTTAAAATCTCTTCAGCTTGTGTTAGCCACAGACCTTATTTCAAGCATCTAACTAAAAACACATTAAAAAAAAAAACATTGTTTTCTAGACGAGAGAACAGGAAGTGCTAAAATGCTAACTAAATTCCCTAATTATTTCAGGACTCATTCCCGTAGCACTCTATTATGAAATTGATCATAAAAGGCCAATACCATTTCATTAGAAATAATCTTAAATTTAGACATGATTTTAATTCAGATGCCAAGATTAAGTTTTACTATTTCATTTTCATATTTAGGCTGCACATTGTCAACTAATTTAAAAAAGAAAAATCCATTTAATATTCAATTTAATCAATATTATGGCACTTATAAGAGTACACTGAATGTTTTTGTTTTTGTTTTGTTTTTTTAAATCGATGGAGTTTAAATTTTTACTTTCATTTTAGCAATAATTATGCATTTTTTTAATTCATGTGCACGCAGATGGGAATTGAAATTTCCATTTAATTAAATAATTTATTTTTAATATCGGCAGTAATTCTCTTCCATACAATGTCAACTTCAAACATAAGTTTCAGAGGTGGAATGTAACTAAGCACATTTATTCAAGTACTGTACTTAAGTAGAAATTCGAGGTACTTGTGCTATATTTGAGTATTTCCATGTTCTGCTACTTTCTACTTCTCTCAGTAAAATGCAACATACACATTAATGCAGCAGTAATATTGATCCAGAAACATCAGATACAATAGTAAACACTGACAGGGAACATACTGCAACATCAATACTTTTACTTTAGTACTTTAAGTACATTTTGCTGACAATACTCGCATACTTCTACTTCAGTCAGGTTTTGCAGGACTTTCACTTGTAGTGGAGTATTTTCACAGTGTGGTATTAGTACTTTTACTGCAGTAAATGATCTGAGTACTTCTTCCACCGCTGCACTATTTCTGTATTGATTTCTGTTCCTGTTAAAAGTTTTCAAATATTCTGGATACAAACGTAGAAAAACAGCACTTTAACTTGTAAATGTAATTTAGAGAGATTTTAATTTGATAACAATATTAATACGATTTAAATGTTGTTTCAGTAAGTTTAGAGCCTGCTGTACGTCAGCTGTACGTTAAGTTACGTGATGACGTATAACGTAAAACGGTTGCAGCCAAACTTTTAGTTTAGTTTTTCATAAATTACCATAAATGCAGTCTGAATTATGACTCAGATTAGAAGTGCGCTTTAAAACGTCAAAACAGAAGCAGCGTGTAATCAATGAAAGAAGCTATTATATTTCTTTTTTTCCACATTTCTGTTTCTGATCTGCTAGTTTCCTTTGGGGAAAGAAGCTGATTGGTTCACAAGCCGCGGAGGACGCCTATACAGAATTCTCATTGGGCATCTCTGCTGTCAGTCAAAAAAAAAGTCCCGCCCCCTCGGATATTTGACAGTGGCTAAAATGCTAATCTGTGTTAGCTCCAAAGAGCAGCAAGAAATGACACAGGACTAAACGCAAAAATGCTTTCAAATAACACGTTCGTAAACTGCACCTGCTTTGGAAAGCACACGACGAAATGTTTGACGTTTGTTCGTTAAGCTAGCCCAGTTAAACAGAGTAGTGCTCCTCTGCTTCATTGACTGTGAATAGATGAGCTAACATAGCTAACCGTTAGCCTCCGCTGAGGTTAACTAGCTCAGTCTGAAGAGTCACAGTGACAGCGGCCTAGTGAGCTGTCATGGAAACGGACCCATTCATAAAAACTGTCTCCGCTGTTCGAATGTAATCACGAGCGTTACGATGTGTAAATGAGAATCACAAAAAGCTTGATTACCTCTCGAGCTACTTGTGCAGTGCACTCTTCATCATACTGTGATGACCGCAGAGCGCATGCGCGACTGGAGACGTCCAGGTTCGTGTTGTGTAACTTTGTATGGAAGCCCATTAACGCCAATGTGATTGGAATAAATATCATTTAACTCATAATGACTTAGTACCTCAAAATAATGATAAACTTTATCAAAATAGAGACTTAGTATCTCAAACTAATGACTTGGTATCACAAAATAATGACTTAATAACTCAAAATAATGACTTAGTAACTAAAAATAATGACTTAATATCTCAAAATAATGACTTAGTAACTCAAAATAATGACTTAGTATCTCAAACTAATGACTTGGTATCACAATATAATGACTTCATAACTCAAAATAATGACTTAGTAACTAAAAATAATGACTTAATATCTCAAAATAATGACTTAGTAACTCAAAATAATGACTTAGTATCTCAAACTAATGACTTGGTATCACAATAAAATGACTTAATAATTCAAAATAATGACTTAGTAACTAAAAATAATGACTTAATATCTCAAAATAATGACTTAGTAACTCAAAATAATGACTTAGTATCTCAAACTAATGACTTGGTATCACAATATAATGACTTAATAACTCAAAATAATGACTTAGTAACTAAAAATAATGACTTAATATCTCAAAATAATGACTTAGTAACTCAAAATAATGACTTAGTATCTCAAACTAATGACTTGGTATCACAATAAAATGACTTAATAACTCAAAATAATGACTTAGTAACTAAAAATAATGACTTAAAATCTCAAAATAATGACTTAGTAACTCAAAATAATGACTTTGTATCTCTTAACTAATGACTTAGTCTCTCAAAGTAATAACTTAATAACTCAAAATAATGACTTAATATCACACAATAATGAAAAACTTTCTCAAAATAATGACTTAGTATCTAAAAAAAAAATGACCTAGTATCTCAAAATAATGACTTAATAACTCAAAATAATGAATTAACATCTCAAAATAATGACTTAGTAACTCAAAATAATGAGATGAGATAATAACATATTTAATCCAGTCCTCCAATAGAAATATCTCAAATATGTTTTGTAGCTCAACTGTATTGCATCAGATCAAGTTGATTCAGTCTGGTGTTGATAAATTCTGCTGCTGTTTTGCAGGTTTTCACACCGTAGCCATTGGCGGATTATGAGACAATGGGCCCCTGGAAACAGATATACAAAAGGCCCCACCACCTCTCCTACAATGGAGCAAGACAAGTTTTGCCTCTTTTTTGTAGTCATTTTGTGTCTCTTTGCAGTTACTTTGCTTGTCTTTGTGGTCATTTTGCGTCTCTTTGTAGTCATTTTATGTCTCTTTGTGGTCATTTTGAATTTCTTCCTGGTTGGTACGTGTCTCTTTGAATGACATTTTGCAGGTGAGGGCCGGGGGGGCCCTTGACACTTTGGGCCCCTGGGCTTGTGCCCGGTAGGCCCGTTCAGTAATCCATCCATGACCGTGTTAGGAGCACTGTGCAGCTGGAGTCATTGGTTGTTTAAACAATCATCTAACACAGATGGACTGTATGATAAAGACACACAAACAAGAAAAAAAAAAGATCATGTGCAAAGGCGAATATCTTAATTATCCTCTATAGGAAAGTAGGTACATGTATAAGATTCATAAACTCCATATAGTATTTAAAAAGAAGGCAGGTGTCTGGCGTGAGGGGCCAGTCGAGGGTCTCGTTTTAGCTTCTGATCCAGAGTTTGGTACTTCTGAAGAGCTGCTTCCTTGTGCCTGGAACAAACACACACAAATGATTATATAATAATCATATCAAAACACTCAACGCGTTCATTTTCTGCAGTAACAGCTAGCCGAGCAATGCTTTTGCATCATTATATGACTTAAAATTGTTAAAAAGTGTGTGTGTGTGTTTTTGTGTGTGTAAGTACATATTGAGGCGTTTCTTTGCGACATGGATTCGTAGTGTTTTCTCAGAGCAGTAGGTCTTGTACTCGTTCTCCTGTGGTTCCGTCAGGTTAAGCTGGTTCCTCTGGTACCACTGCTGTTTCCTCTGCAGCTCCTGTGTCTCCTAAACACAGATTTTTATGAACATGTACTCAAACAAAACTACATCTTTAAGGTGCCGGGATTGGTTCTTATGAATACACAATATACACAACACATAGCATGTCTCCTTAGAAAAATGTATATAATACTATAGAGGTATATTCAAACTTCAGATACACATGATGCAGTAGATAAAACCAGCTGAGACAATGCCTGGACGGCCCATTTTCACTGCAGAGACGTAACACCCTGTAACCTGAGGCTTCTCATGACCTGAACCTTTAGGAACCTTGTGAGTCTTTCTAGGTTTCCACTCTATTTTACAAACAAGATGCTTCAGATGTCATTAAACAGACTATACTAAACTATACTACACTATGTTCTGTTTGGTAGGCGAGTGAAGTAAATGATTGTGGTCTCTGCATGGGTGGATTATGAGACAATGGGTCTCTGCCGGGGACAGACACACAAAAGACCGCACCACCAAAACAACTACAAACTACAACTACAAAGAGATGTAACGACTACAAACAGGGGCAAAAAAACCACAGACAAAATATAATTACAAAGAGACACACAACAATTATAAAAAGACCCAAAATGACCACAAAGAGACACAAAATAACTACACAGAGACACAAAACAACTACAAAGAGACTCAAAAAAACCACAAAGAGACACAAAATGACTACAGAGAGACTCAAAACAACTACAAAGAGACACAAAATGACTACAAAGAGACACAACATGACTACAAAGAGACTCAAAACAACTACAAAGAGACAGAAAACAACTACAAAGACACGCAAAATGACTACAAAAGACACAACATGACTACAAAGAGACGCAAAATGACAACAAAGACACAACATGACTACAAAGAGACACAAAATGACTACAAAGAGACACAACATGACTACAAAGAGACAGAAAACAACTAAAAAGAGACGCAAAATGACTACAAAGAGACACAACATGACTACAAAGAGACGCAAAATGACAAGAAAGAGACACAAAACAACCACAAAGAGACAAAAAAAACACAGAGAGAAACAAAACAACTACAAAGAGACACAAGACAACTACAAGTAGAAACAAAACAACTACAAAAAGACACAAAATGACTACAGACACAAAATGACTACAAAAATAGGCTAAACAACTGTAAAGATAGCGTGTCTTGCGCTTCAGATGTGGTGGGGTCCTTGTATAATATACATCATGAGTAACTTGTGCTGTACCTTTTCATAGCGTTCCTGAATGAGGTTGGCCTGCTCTACCAGTCTCTGTTTATACTCGGCCAAACAGTCCTGGTGGAGCTGCTTGGCGTCTTCGGCGCTCAAAGTCTCTGCGCTGTCCAGCCGGATCAGGAAGGGAGCCAGGAGGTCCTCCTTGTCCGCCTGCAGCCACACCTGCTCCTCCGCAGCCAGGCGCTCCTGCAACGGCAGAGAAATAGTCGACACAAGACGCCACCGACACTCTACTTTACTCTACTTTTGCCAGAAAAAAGTGTGGCAATTTTAAATGTATATTATATACAGGAATTATTCAGCGAGTAGGTAAATAGATATAGTAAATAGGTAAGATGAGGTAGGTTGGTAGGTAAGTATAGTTTAGTAGAGTAGGGTATGTATAGTTTCAGTGTGTGTGTGTATGTGTGTGTGTATGTGTGTGTGTGTGTGTGTGTGTTTGTCTCACCATTTCCTGTCTCTGGCTGCGGGCCCTGGCAGCTCCGGTCGTCGTCCATGGGGAGACGTTAAGCTGAACGTCTGCCTCCTCCTGCTCTCTGCAGGCCAAAATGTCTTTCACCTGCTCACACATGAATGGTCCTTAACTTGAGTACAAGTAGCAACACAATAATGTTCTATAAACTCAAGTATCGGGGAACTTTCCCAGGTTCCTCACATTGTCAGCTCTTCATGGGGACCTTACTGGTGATTAACTGGGAAATGTTTGACTGAGGGAGTTGGCAAGGACTGGCGGTGGGATGGGTGAGGGTTAGACCAGACTGAGGGGCGAATAACAAAAGGATTGTGCGGCTTTTGGTGCCGCTAAACCTGCACAAGCAAGACAAAAAGAAACCGTGTAATTCTCAATACACCCCTAGCTGTGCTGCCAAGCAAATAACATCTCGGTGCTCCTCTGCTATTTGCACGTATTTCAATGAGGTAATATGCTGACATTTGGAGCAAAGTTGGCTTCTTTCTATGCAAATGAGCCTCATTGCAAAAACAGTCCAATTCACAAAGATCAACGCTGATAGCTATGGAGGGTGGAATCTGCCAAAATCAAAAACAAATGAATAAATAAATAAATGACTTGATAAATAAATAAATATCTCATTAAATGTTGCAAAAATAATATTAACAATAAATGTATCCATTAATTAATTGATAAAATGTGACATAAATTGATATTTCTGTTTTATCTTTGTATTAATTCTTAATTAATTTTTAAATTGTTTATATATTTTTGCATTTATCTTTTATTTATTAATTCATTTAGTTTTGCATTTTTTTATTTTTATTTATTTATGAATCTATTTTTTATTTATTTTTAAATGTATGTATTTATTTATATATTTATGCATTTATTTATTTCTGCACGATTTTCCCTTTGCATTTCACCCCTTATTTATTTCCCCAAACTTATTTATTTATATATTCTTTTCTTTATACATTTCTTTACACATTCCTTTTTACATTTCTGCCTCATTATGCATCACTCAATGTGTGTCATCATGAGGTCAGAGTGCATAAATCGACTGTATGCTTGGCTAGCATAAAGTCGATTTATGCACTCTGACCTCATGATGACAAAATTGGCCAAAAATAAATAAATGAATTAAAAAATTACTAAAAATAAATACACAAATTTATAATAGGGAAAGTTAAACAGAAGAGTAAATAATTAAGATAATTAATACAAAGATAAATAAATAAAGAAGCAAATTAAAACAGAAATATCAATTGATGTCACATTTTATCAATTAATTAATGGCTACATTTATTTTTAATATGATCTTTGCTACATTTAATGAATAATATTTATATATTTAACGAGTCATTGATGTATTTATTCATTTATTTTTGCAGGTTCCGTCCTCCATAGATAGACACATGCAGTTACAGTGAAATTATTAGTGTCTTCAGAGAGTTGGTGGTAATTGAAGCACATTTATAAGGGGTGTCCGCTCAAAGTAATTTATTTTGGGATGCAGTGACAGTTGTGTCATGTAAAATAAATTAATAAGACTCCCCTACATGTCATTTAAAAAAATAGAAAAAATGAAAAATAAGGTTTATATATACATGAATAAAAGATAATTTCATTCCTCTCCCTTCGTAAAAAAAAGGGCAAACTACACTAAGCTGCAAAACTCTATGGATGTGTTTGTGCTGTAATATCATTAGTGCAATATCTTTGGTGAATTGGACCTTGAGACGGGGCAGATAGCATTGAAAGTGATGCGCAATTCATGGTGCCGCAATCCATTCTTTGTGAATTTGCCCCTGAGTCTAAGATCCTTTCCATGACATGTTTTTTAAAAAAGAGGACTGACTGTTACCTCCTTCTTAGACTCCTTGATTTGGAAAACCACCTTCTCCTCATCCTTCATCAGGGCAACCAGCATCTCCCACAAAGTCGGGGTCGTAAGAGGCTTCTCAGATGGATCCACCTGAACCCCCCCCCCCAACACAAACAGACATGTTATTATTAGAGTGTGATCCCAGGAACAGCTCCGAGACTTTTACTTTGAAAGGCAGTGAAATCGACTGTGTATCTTATTGTTGTCTGTACCTGGAAGCTGGAGACCATGTCAGGTGTGAAGTCCTCGGCCTTCTTATTTTCCGTCGAATCTTGTGGCTTGATGAAGCTCCTCTTTGAAGGGATAAACCTGTGATCCTCTAAGTTATAGGTCACTTCGATCCGTCTTTGGGCCAATAGGAACACTCGCTCGGACACGTCTGCGTTGGCCGGTTTTGATCTGTTCCTGTGGAATCGCTCCACCACTTTCTGTTTGCAAATTAACACACAGGCACATAAGAATCCTGTTAATTTTAAAAAGTCAGTCGAGATGGTAGGGTATTACATAATTTTGGAGCATAGTTAAAGAGTAACATTTACTTAAAAATTACAGGGACCATCGGTTTTAGGTGTTTTTCATAATGTAATGTCTTCAGTAAGAACCAATGGGCTTGGAGCTGAGAGACACAGACAGGAAGTCAGAAAGTATAGAGAGCCGAAGTCCCAACCCTTCCTGATTTCTGAAAAAATATGAACAGTAGTCAACGGAGAGAGACAAATATTTTTTTGATCCTGTTTAAATTGCGCCATGAATCACACATATGATGTTTGTCAACTTAAAAGATAATTTTGCAAGTCAAGAAAGTCTCAGTTTGTTGTAAAACTGTTGAAGTATCAGACTGTGAAAATACGTAATTAGAAAGACGACACACCCAAAAGTGTCGTTGTGACGTCTCTCTCTGAAGCTACGATACTGGGATGAACTCACACCAACAACGGGTCTGATCGTTCTTTCTCTTCCCGGCTGATAGAAAGACCAGGAGTCGCTAGATAAAACACATCAGGTCAGATAACGTTTCATCTGTGCGTGGAACATAGCGAAATTAGCTAACTAGCTAGTGTTGGTAAAGTATGTTGTGCGAGACGAGAGATGTAGTTCACTGAGCGGTTTCACACAAAACTAAATGATACTACGACAAACCTACAACAAACTGAGACTTTCTGGACCTGAAAAATTATCTTTTAAATTGACAAACATCATGTGTGATTCGTGGCGCAATTCAAACGGGATCAAAAAAATATTTGTCTCTTTACGTTGACTATCGTTTATATTTTTTCTGAAATAAGGTCCCATGGTGGTCCACCGGAATGGGCGGGACTTCGGCTCTCTATTGAGAGATGGACGAACACGTTGGTTTTTGTCTTTTCATTGGATTTGTTGACAAAAAGCGCTGAAAAAATACAGTTATTATTATATGATAGTAGGTGATCAACATGTAGTAGAAGCTAGTATGAAAAACTAGAGTCAAAGATGAAAGGTTATATCCTGAATTGATGAATTTCTTCTCTTCTTGTTGACATATTTTTACCTGCAGCTGTCGGTCATCCAGATCAGTGTCCACATATGGTTCTGAAAACTGGACGTGTTGGTCGAAGACGAGCTGGCGGTAGTAGAGGAAGTCGTCCCGGCCCTCAAAGATCTCCGTCATTTCACCTGGCGACTCCACCCTCCGCACCAGATTTTCAACACGAGCACTGCTGAACTCCATCTCACGCTCGGTGTCTGTGTACCTGTGGACTGAGCAGGAGACAATATTTAGGATTCCTGTTCACTATATTCCTGCATTTTAAAACTTTATTAAATGTATGTGCCATATGTTGTGTAGTTGTAGCTGGACGAGACAGTTCATATTGTTCCATATCGTCACAACAACAATTATACACATAACATATGCAATGACAGGAGGGTGTACAACTCACTAACTCACAAAAATGTGTGCTAGTGTCTTTTTTTAATATTACAACTGAGGGGTGCAAAAGTCAGATATGTTCAAATTCGACATATAGTTTAAGTAGTATTTTAATTAATTATTTGTTAATGTGATAGATACTAAATGTTCTTGTTGGAATCTATTCAGTAGTTAGAATTTGTTCAGTATGACGGCGTATTAAGGCCATTTTAGGAAAATAAATAAATTACAAAGCTGGGGAAGTGGGGTAATATTCAGAGAAATGACTCACAAATTTACGAGAAAAAAACTTGGATCTTCTCTGAGATTAGAGTTGTAAATCTACGAGAAAAAACTCTCAAATTTACAAGAAAAAAACTTGGATATTCTCTGTGATTAAAGTCTTAAACCTACGGAAAAAAACTCATGGCAATATCTCTTCAAAGTCTGGATGCTTATGATGATAAGGTGATTCTGGGCTCAAATCACGAGTGCTTCCTTATTGCTATAATTTGATGAGGAAGAAAAAAAAAAAAAACTCATTTTTTTCAGAGGGTTTGTTTTTCGGAAACTTTTTACTTTAATCTCAGAGAACTTCAGATTTTTTTCTCACAAATTTATCACTTTATAATCTCAGATAATATTCAAGGTTTTTTTCTCGCATATTTGGGAGTTTTTTCTTGTAAATTTACCACTTCAATCTTAGAGAATATCCTATTTTTTTCTTGTAAATTTACGACTTTAATCTTGGAAATTCAGAATTTTATTTCTGAATATTACCCCCCTCCCCCGGCTCCGTAATATATATATATATATTTTTTTTACCAATAATGGCCCTAATACGCCGCCCTAGTCCAGCATATTGTATTACCAAAAACCTATATTCACATGATTAAACAGAGAAGTCCAGCCTGGCAGTACATGTTGTGTGCAAGGCTCTTATTCAGAGACATTAGTGTACTTTACTGTGTTGTTCTCACAGGAAACTATTTTATACATGGTGGATATTAATCTCCAAACTACTGCCAATTAAACCTCAAGAGAGAGCTAATTTTCTGTCAAAAGATTTAACACTTTCTTTTGGTATTAATGTGTTTTGTTTTCCTGGATTAAAAAAACTATAAAACCTGATTAGAATGATTAGTATGTAGTGTGGGATTGGGGCACAGCAACTGCTTTTTACCAGGTGTGCTCACAAGTAAGAAGGATGGATGAAGAAATAACAATAGGAAGAGATAATCTAAAGAGATTTGATTTGGTCAAATTCACCATCACACCCTCCTGCAGCTACTATTTTCTGTTTGTTTGTTTGTTTTTGTTTCTGAACACATTCAGGTCAGTTAAAATGTGTCTTTGGAGATGCAAAGTTTTAACTGGACAGCAGTAGAGAGCAGAGTTACGTAAAAAGTGGAAACGTCTTCCACGTTTGAAGCGCTCTGTGGTGAAGTTGTCGACCTTGTTGACCTCCCTCTCCTCCAGGTGGTCATTTCTGTGTTGATACCATTCCTTCACCATGACGACCTCAGTGCCTTCAACACACACAAACAACACAAACCTAAATCAACACACGCTCAGTGCTCTGTTATTAAACTGTACTTGTATCTGACACTAAAGACAAATTCAGACACATTTTAAGACTTTTCTCAGATCTGTAGGGACTATGGTCAAATACGTCCTTGTACCGAAAAAAAAATCATTATTAAAAAGTCAAGAGTTTCTCTAACTTGTGCTATCTGCAAAAACGGGTCTATTGTCTATTATTAACAAAATGATGGAAAAATTAAAAAGCCAAAAATGTCCCCTTGTGAGGCACAAGTTTTAAACACTCACAGTCCAGGTCTTTGTATGTGGTCAGTCGTGTGACCAGGCCGTCTGACCTCAGGTACGCTGCAAACTTCTCCAGCTTTGCTTTTCTGTAGTGGGTCACCTTCTGTCCTCCCGGCAAGCGGGTCTCCAGGTCTCAAGAAGAAAGGAGAGGCAGCAGTTTGTGGAGGTTTTACAGCGTCAGATGGGCTGGATATCAGCACTGATCTATGTGTCTTTTTACACTTTATTTGAATAATTCTCATTAAAGTGTTTTATATTTCTGTCCTAATGCGCAATATGTCATTTTCTGCCTCTACGGGTCTCTCAATCAAAACAATAACAACAGAGGGAGTTTGGTGACGTGGTGAAGCAGCGTGGGATCATGGGAGTTGTTGTCTTCATGTCGGTCAGCTTCTCCCGGTTAGGATTCCATCAGTGTTCATCGTTCAGGAGGTTTTTACTACAGAGATCTCCTCCTCTCCAAGCCAAACAGACCCGCTGATTAAAACCGGTAAGAACACTGAATAAAGCAGTTTCACATTTAAAAATCAGTGTTTCTCCGACGCTACAGTAAACAAACAGGTAAAGAGTGTACAGGGTAATGTACCGTATCAGTACACTGTACCAACAGATAAATAGCACTCATGTGGAGTTACTGTACCTTTTTTTGAGATAGTGATGTAACTGACCCAGGATCGTGGCATCTCAAAAACTCGGGGCTGCTCATCCTTCAAAACAAACAAACAGGCTTTACTGAGATTTATTGACAAGAAAGATATCCCCAGCCTTATCCTTGAAGGTGTTTGACTGCCTGCTGCCGTCCTAATTTTAATCGCACCTGCTCTGCTTCTGAGTCTTTCTTTTAAGTCTAAATATCCACAAACTGCTACATAAGGTGAGGGTATTAACACACATATACAGTAAACAAATGTAAACGTGTACACACACACACACACACACAGAAAAGCCCACATACACACCTCATCATCATTGTTGATGTTCATCATCTTGCTCTCCTTTTTGTTGAAGACATCAAGAATCAGCTGCTTTTTGCTGGTTGTACCGTACAGGACCGGCTCCCACGTCTTTAGATCCTCCAGGTCATACACCATATCCTTCACACACATAGCATCATAGAATATATTTAGTTTAAAGGTCTTTTCAGAACAAACGCAAATAATTTGTGCGAATAAATCTCACGCCAATTTAGAAATTCTAGAATTCTTTAGAAAATGTGACTTTATTTTATTGTGGTTATATAAATGTAGCCTAATTCATGGTGCTGATTGCTACTAGACCGCCCCATTAATATTGGTGCGTGCCAGCCGGCAAGCCCGAGAGAAAATAGTTTTTTGACCGCAGTGAAAATGTCGTTTTTTGAAAGGCAAAACGCCAACAAATATGGATTGAAGCAGAATATTTCGTTAGATGTACCATTTCCAAAATTCACTACATGATTTTATTTATCTTTTTTCTATTAATTTTGACTTTCACTGAGGCAAGAGACAAGGACTGAGCGCCACGTCGCTCATGGACTATTGCACGTAATGTTTCTGTAAGTTATTAGAAATAATAATAATTACAATGTCAACGTTATGAATGAAGCTTCGAACTATCCAGTACAGCCCTCAGTAAGGGATAATGTTCAACGAGCCGGTCATTGTTGTGAAATAAACCCCGACAGGGCGATGCCGCATCGGGGTCATACATCGCCCTGAAGGGGTTTATTTCAAAATAATGACCCACTAGCTGTACATTATCCAACTTATTACACGGCTACTTACTGAAGAAATCCATTATTTCACAAAAAAAAGGTCCGCCAGAGTCCAGCATCTGAACTGCGCCCATAGCAATGGTCTGTTATACATAGCGACGGTCTGCTATAAAGAAATAAAAGACCGTAGAACGCTGTGATTGACCAATCAGAATCGAGTATTCAACAACGCCATGTAATAATTATTAATATTAGCCTATTGTTATTGTTATAACCAGCAGGGGAAGCATATGAACTCATGTCTTTCCTTGAGAAATCCACGGAGCCCCGGAGGCATTATAAGCTGACCATTGACACCCTTACTTTCAGGTCCATTATCCCCATTGATTCTGACTCTAACAGTATATTATTGTGTCCGGAGTGCTCGTGGACTCACAGCGCAGCCGTTAGTGCAGTCCTGCATGTTGACGTAGTAGTTGAGATTGTTCCACACGCTCTCGACGCCCAGGAAGTTGTCATCGTCAGTGGAGTAGCTGTTCCCGATCAGGGGGTCGATGAAGAAGTTCTCCTGGACGCTCTGACTCCCTGACAGCACCAGCACCCAACAGTGCACCCGCAGTCCTCGCAGGGGGTCAGCAGGTCGCTGCTCACTCTCCTGTTCATCATGGGAAAGAAGAGGTCAAAGGTCAAAGGAGGGAGAGTAGAGACAGACGGGTGCTCCAGATTGATGCATTTAAAGCCTCAGTAGGCAGTAATATTTTTGGCATCATTGGGCAAGAATTCCATAACAACCTTTCAGCATATTGTAATTCAAGTGTTCTGAGAGATAACCAGACTTCTGCACCTCCTCATGGCTCTGTTTTCAGGCTTTTCAGGAAGAGTGCCAGGCTTCGATGCAAATTTTCGTAGTGGCCAAACGGCGGTACTACAACTTCCGCGTCCGTCACGTGATGCCATTGGGCCCAAAAATACTTTTTCCCATAGACTTACTTTGGGAAAGAGACGTCTGTGACACAGTAGATAATTTGTTTGGAAGTGAATCAACTTCCCACTATGAACACTTGAATAGCCCTTATTTAAATCATTAAAAGTTGTAAAATCCACTAATAGCTTAATCCAGAATGATTGTCCTTCCTTCGTTCATGTGAATGAGACCCAGACCGAGGCTGGAGTTAAAGGAAACACTACTGCGCCTGCTCTGTGGGTCCAATGGATGCGGAAGATCATCGGATGATCCGGGTACTTTATCTCTCGGCGATCGAGCCATTTTGGCTTCATGCGCCACTGAGTAACTTTCATAGGAATGAACGTGAACTTCCAACGCTGTATCCAGTTCTCTTTATACTGTATATCCATGTGTTACCTCTTGTAGTTTTTGTTTCTGAAGCAACGCAGCCTCTGCTTCCTGTTTCTTCTTCTCTTGCTGCATCACAAAGTGACTCTTCAGCTCAATCAGAGGTTTCACTGTGTATTTATTTTCCTGTGGCTCCTGCTCGGAGTTCACACTCTGCTCATACAAACACAAAGAACAACCGAGCAAACATATCTGTGAGTCGCCGATCTGTGGAGGAAGCCCTGGATGTGTACAAGCTCTCCAAATGACCTTTATATGTACAGCAATTATGCAGTAATGTACACTGGAACCAAGAGCAGCAGTTACCTTGACCTCAGTGTCCAGCAGGGGGCACTCCTGCAGGCTCTGGTCGAGCAGACACATCTCCTTGACAGCGTAGCCGCTGACGCAGTAAGCGTCGTAGTGGGCGCCGAGCAGCAGGCTGCACAGCAGGGTGGCAGATTCAAAACATGAGGCTCTCTGACGCTGCAGCACCGAGCTGGAGGAGGACATGCACCTGGGCTGGGACAGCAACACACACACACACACACACACAAAACAAGTCTCAACTATGCAAATATATTTTCTTAAAGGCTTATCTTCATCCACCAGAAACAAAATAGAAGTCTGCGTTGCAAACTAAGGGTGCGGTCGAAAAGTCTTTTTCTCTTAGGAAGGTTCCTAACGGAGTGAAATGACCCGGAAATATCTCAGTAGCAGCCGTGATAAGAGCTGTTGTAATCCTCTAAATGTTAAGGAAAGGTGCTTCAATGCTTCCTTTATTATCTCCTTTAGCATAAGATACACTGGACCATCCTTTACCAAAGGAAAGGAGATAATGCTGTCCTTTCAAAGCGACGCACCATTCTGCCGTTCATGAAAACAAACAATATGCTTATCTTGCATATTATTTTCAGACAGTCATAAACTAATTGGGATTCATGTTGATAAATATGAGTGGGCAGCAACAACCATTTCGTTTCATTTTATCTCTATTTATTGATGTCGAACAAGTAACAAATAAGTAAAAAACAAAACAAGAATAACTTATAATAATTTATCATATGAACTTTTCAATTCCAACTTTGGTAATGAAGTGATATTTTTCACCGGTTGTCCACACTAGGTGAGATAATCCTTTATTATATGTTGATGTAAAGTGTTCCAGCAGCAGAAGGACCTGCGGTATCTCTTCACACACCGCGGGTGAAGCAGCCGTCACTGAAGGAGCTATCTAAGAACGCACTGGGGGAGCCAGAGCCTTTTGTAGTCCATCATCAGAACATTGTAGTTTTACCACAGTAGACCCGCGTCACTAACACCCGCCGCCGTCGCATCATAATTACGGAGCCTAGTGAAGAGCAGTCGGATTCTCTCAACACCACGGTTGTCTTTTCCTAAGTCCTTATGAATTCTCCTTCACACCTTTCCTTGACCTCATGACGTTTTCCATAGAGGTCAAGGAAAAGAGGTTAGGAAAAGACGTTAGGACGAGATTTTTTGACTTTTCGACCTCAGCCCATGACTAAGAGGGATCTAATGATCTAAGTGTTGCCTTCCTCACCAGTTCCACAGGCGGCTCCAGAGGGTCCAGAGACAGGAAGTCAGCCACGAAGGAGGCACAGCCCTCCGAGGTGAAAAGTTCAGGGTAGACTGTCGGTGTGGGCCGAAGGGTCATGGACACAAACTTCTGAATATTAGAGAAATATACACAGGAATTAGACAGAGGAGGTACATAGAGTATACGAGATGTTTGAAGATCCGTATTACAGAAACTTCTTATCTTAAGTCTTAATTCAAGATTTTTCCCAAATTGGTATTTCTGAAGCAAATCCTAACTAACTTCAGGAATCCTATCTTATCTCACTTCATCCTATTTTATCTCAGGTTAGGAAATCCTAAATATTGAATCCAACATTGCTTATCAACTTTTATGACTATTACCTAGCAACTGACTGGGACATGCGACATGACCATCTGGAATGAAGCTAAGTCGTGAGTGAGGGTGGAGTGAAAATGGTCGGCAAACGCTGCTTTGTTTCATGTACGTATCATAACAACGGCTTGTATATCCGCTGTCCTCGGTCTTCCGGTTTCCCTTTTTGAATGACGCATACAGACTACCGCCACCTGCTGGTGTGGAGAGTTATTTCCTCTCACGCAGGCGCAGAACGTACGTGCTAACTGGCCGTCGGCTGTAGTCTTTGCGGTGGGTTCAAATGCAACGTGAGGCGACTCAACAGTCGGCCTTCATCGCCGCTAGTTCTCTGATGCCGGGTTGGTGTGTCTGGGCCCTTAAACCGGCCCTGTCAAGTCCTAACCCTTGTTACCATGGTTACCAAACAGTTAAGACAGGATCTGCAAGTTAAGAAATTTCTGTAATACGACCCCTGAGGACCAGGTGGCATTTCTCTTCCCGCGAGAGAAAACAGAAGCAAAAAGTTGAGTTGGTTTGTTAGTGTTACCTTAACACCACATTCGTTGATGGGGCAGAGCAGCAGTGGTTTGCGGTCGGGGTACAAGTGTGAATACTGACGCTGGAAGTTGTCGGCGATGGCCAACAGTCGAATCTCGTCGGGGGAGTTAACCCTGTAGGACTCAGGACACAGCTCGTCTGCCTGGTCCAACTCCAGGCTGCTGAAGACAGTGAATAAATACGGTCATAATAAGGTCTTATACCCGTCATCACACACCTTGGTAATAAAAAAATATTTTAATGAGATCTGCAGTTTTTTTTATTGTAAATAAGGTTTTTGTGACCCTCAAAATTTATTTTCAAATAGAGAGGCGAAGTCCCTCCTTGTTATGCATTGGATGGCAGCTGCTGTAGAGCTGGAACAATGAGTCTATAACTCAATCAAAAGACAATTAAAATGCAACAATCTGTTGATCGTGGTTAACACAAGCTTGAGAGAAGCCTTTACGTGTCTTAAAAAAGGGTAACAAGTGGCGAAATGAGACTACTAAACTGCATCACGCCGACTCATCCGCCTTTAAATGCGATTGTCTCGTAGTTCATTTACAGCCTAACATTAGCTTTTACTTCTGGCGATTGCATTCACACTTAAAAAATCATAAGGGATCCATTGTCACCAATAACCGATCCAGCTATTTGAGTCAGTATCGGCCTGATATCTGATCCGGTATCGGTGCATCATTAGTAATTGATTTGTCATTTGAAGGCCTCCTTCAGTGTGTGTGGTGCGTTTATGAGTCGTGGACGCTCACAGAAGCTCCCGAGGAGCTGAAACATGGAGAGTTCCCTCCAGCTTCATCGGCTCTCGGTCCTCCTCCTCTTCCTCCCGTGTCTCTCCACCTCTGACTTGCTCCTCACCGTCTGACTCCAGTACAGTCTCCATCTTTTATAAAAGAGTTGAAGGTGAAGTTTATTCAAACACAGAGCAGCCAGTCAGAAACACAGATGTTATCATGAGCCTGACTAGCGGCTCATGATGAATCGTTACTGTTTGTGACGCTATTCCAGGTGTTCTCTCTCATTTAAAGAAAAGCCACGAGGGGTAGAAAGATATGTAACATTCAGACAGCAAACCATTAATCCCCTGAGACCCGCGATCCCGACCGACTTTACTGTCTTTCAGAGGCTCTAGCAGGTTCAGTTTTAGAGCTAGAGTGAAGCTACAGATATTATATAAAACTAAAAAACCTAAGGTCTGATCTATTGGTACCAACCATGTCATGGTAGCTGAGGATCATAAGGAGGCTAAATAACGCTCCAAATTTGGGCTAAATTTTGGTGAGGAAAAATTGGCATGGCCATTTTCAAAGGGGTCCCTTGACCTCTGACCTCAAGATATGTGAATGAAAATGGGTTCTATGGGTACCCACGAGTCTCCCCTTTACAGACATGCCCACTTTAAGATAATCACATGCAGTTTTTTGTATGCAGTATAAATTTGTTATATTTGCCTATTCAAATATGGTGTGTTTGAATATTTCTGCATACTGTGGTCCCTAAACAGTCTTGAATTACATACATTGGGTATCACTGTAAAGCTGAGACTCTTGTGGATCCAATGAGCCCAACTGTATTCATGTGTGATGATGTTAGTCCCCAAGGTAGCCATTTCATTGTAGTGAGACCATTTTTTGTAATTTGACCTCACTGTACTAAATGACCTGTGGTGACCTCTAGGAGAATCACAGCCTAATGAAACTTTACAGCCACAAACTAGAGACCAAGAGCATTCAGAGGATGGATGGCTTTCCTAGGTAGATTTACAATAAGGGGGTTTCTGAGCACTTTACACAACAGAAGTGTGGAAGTTAAACTTACTGAGGAGGTTTAACTTTTAAAATGGCTGCCTTTTTGGATGGATTGAGCAAAATAATCAGGTTCCTTGAAGAAAGTTAAGGGACAGACTCAACCCAATGAGTTTCATGATGCTGCTGCTGAAGGTTCAGTAAGGAAACTGTTGCGGAGCTGAACAGGAAGACTGGACCAACAGGCAGTCTCTATTTTCCTCACTGTGCTGTTGTCCGTTTTATCTTCTATTATTCTGCCATACTGCTCCATTAATTCGGCCAACAAGTTTATCAAATGAGGAGAATTTACTTTTTACATTTTAGCTAGCAAACAATGTAATATTACTATAATGTAATATACTTACTAGGTCCTGACAGCACGCAAATGAATGTAACGTTGTTTTATTTTAATTTATCACTTGCTTTTTTAATTTCATTTTAAATTTGTATTTACTCATTTTAAACCTAGTTTTGCTGAACTTTGATTAGAACTGATCTTATTTTAGATTGATCCTTAGTGCAAACCAGCCTAAGTATATTTCTTTATTTTTATACTCTGGTATTTCTACTTATACATGGATATGAGTAACGTTACTTCTTCCACCAGCGGTAAAAATCACCGCTAACGTTAAGAACTGTGGAAATTGTGGAATTTGAATCAAGCTAACGTTAGTTAACGTTACAATAATAAACGGTTAGCGTTACCGTTAAAATAACGTTTAAGTGACTGGACTTACAACAATGATTCACATATATACACTAACATATGTACTAAAATATATAAACTATTCAAAGTTGTACTCACCCAGTCCAAAAGAAATTACTGGGGTTTTGTTCAGCTAACTAACGTCAGGAGTGTTGTGCCTACTCCGTGTCCATGGTAACAGACAGACGTGATGACGTACACAAAACGTTGCCTTCACGTGCTCTCGGAGATAAAGAACCTTTATAAACAAAAATATTGTAGATCAAGAACCTTTCATTGTTTAAAATCATTATTTTAATTGTCATTATTTCATCGTATTATGGAAAGTGTTCAATATTAAATACATGAAAAAAGATTACGAAATAAATAATCACACGAATAAATTGTGTAGAATATATAAATGAACCAACAATTTGTGAAATTACAGAAGAAATTATTCAAACTCATTATTGTTATTACATCATTCATTTTCACAATAACATCACATTACTTTATTGTAAATTATTTTTATTTCATAATAAACCATTTTTATTAAAAAATGCAAAAGCCTGTTTTTATTTCATAATGGCATTTTCCTAATGGAAATTTATTTAAAAAAAACCAACGATATTAAGTTTATGACCATATAAAACGAATAAAATCATGAGATCTTCATATTTGAGAACCTGGAACCGGCGAAAATTTGACATTTATGCTTTGAAGAAATTAAAATCACATAAAAAGTCAAATAAATAATTTAAGGGAAATTGCTTAAAGTCTTGCATCCCTAATTAGGTGACAGCATAAGAATAATACATATAATTATGTTCTCTTTAACTCATTTGAAGGTATTCCATATTCATGTTTATTTTTGGATGCAATACAACTATTTAATGAAGTGTGTTTTTTTCTCATAAAAATAGCTTTGAAAGATTCTTCACAACAATAATGTCTTTTTTAGTTGTATTTTTTTCTCTGGAGTTGTCTTCAATCAAATCTTATCGTATCGTACAGTATTGTATCTAATCTAATCATTTTATTTATAAAATGTCAGAAAATGGTAAAACAAGCCTGTTATAATTTCCCACAGCCCAAGCAGATCAATTCAAATGTCTTCTTTTAATTGACCAACAGTCTAAAAACCAACATTAAGTTTATGACCATATATGACAAAGAAATGTATCAAATATTCATATATGAGAAGCTGGAAGCAGCAAATATTTGGGCATTTGGAAAATGACTAGGACTTTGAGGAAAGAAATTCACTTTTCTCTGATGAAAACAGACATTCAACACTAAAGCTCATCCTTTTTGTCCTTCTTCTTCTCCTTGTGGAAGAATTTTCCATCTGGCTGCTTCTTCCAGTTCAGTTTGATGTCGTCATTCACCCACTGGTCCTTCAGCCTCTGTTTGAGCTGAGATACAAAACTCCTCAACATTATCACTCACATAGAGAGATTACATTCTGGATTGTTATTTATATTTTACTCATCTAGAAGCTCTATTTTAGGAGTACTCTGCCTCATATGTATACATGTTTTTTCCCAAAGATGGCGCTGACCTGTTGTAGTTTTTGACTTCCCCCCCTTTCTTTTATTGTAAATGCTCGGATTTTTCTCAGATTGCTAGATTGTATTTGTGCATTTGGTGGCAGATAGCTAAGTTTCTGTGTGTTGATTCTTAATTAGTCATAAATAAGGCCTGCACAGTGGCACTACTAGACTCTTTACTACTGCATAATGTATCTGCACGGCTTCCAACACAACACTCAAGTCATGTCATGTATATGGCCAAAGTATTGTAATGTATAAAGCGTTTGAATGTCATTTACTGAATGTTCTTATTTTGCTGTATTTATTATTTTAAATAGCTCTTTATCTGTTTCCTACCGCCTCAGACAATTTTTTTGTACTGCTGTAACTCTGGAAATCAGTAAAGTTTTATCTTAATCGATTTTAATTTGCCTTTAAGAGTCATGTAGATGTTCTGTTTTTCCATAAACGTAAAAAACATGATTTACCTGCTTCAAGATGCTCTCCATCACAGCAGGGTCATTCAGATCCAGAGAGGAGTTCTTTTTCAGCAGACTCAGTCTTATCACTTGCTTTGTCGTAACTGTGAAAAAGAAAATTACAAACTCTCTGTTCATATGATGAGTAGAATTTCATCAGTTTAAACAATTACAGAGAAAAATGTGGTAATTACATCCTCCAGAACTTGATGTTTTCTATTGTTTTTGTTATATTATCATTTTGGATATTTGATGATAAATTAAACCTAAATCTAAATGTGAATACTATTTGAATCATGGGTTACCACTCACTTGGACTGTAGCAAATGAATGCTCTCTTGACGTCACAGGCGAAGTCATCCCATATTCCAGAGTAGCGAAAATCTGCAACCACACAAGCCTCCTTCCCTCTGTAGTTATTAGGCTGTCGTCCTGCCCAGTTCCTAAATGAGAAGTTACTTCTGTCCGACCACTTCCAGGAGTCTCTGAAAAGGCCGATCCAGACGTTTTCTCCTGCAGGTACCAGCTCCTGTACCTTCTGGTTATCTGCCATGTTTCTCACACTAGCCAGGTCTGTGTAGCGTTCTCTGCAGTAGCTCTGGGCCTCAGTCCATGTCATGGAGATGTTGATGAGGATAAATGTCACATTCAGCCCTGAAAATAGACCACAGTGAAGTGCTGTGTAGAGGCATCATAACATACAGCCTACCATCCATGCAACATAATATATAATATAAATCCACTGAGATATAAGGAATCACATCAATAAACTAATGGATTTGTAAAAATAAAAATGTCAGACATTATCATGTTAATAAATGTTATTGAGTATTTAACAGTCTCTCCACGTGAATAAAAATGTCCTTAATAAGAATGGCCCATTCCCCACTTCCTACTCCCCTTACTCGGACCACATCCATCTTTGAACTCGGCCTTAGTTGTGATCTCAGCTACACACCTGTAAAGTTTCATTACTGCATCTTGTACGGTTGTGATGCTATCGCAGTGACAAAATCTGTCAATTCTGTATGAACAGCTGGTAAAGTACTCAGATCTCCTCTGTGGTAGTTCCTGCTACAGTTGGTGTCTCCAGGATCACATTTTGCCATGATGACTCACACATAGACTCACAAGGTGAAAACAAAACCAGCTGCTCATGTTTTGTTTTTTTAAAGTAGAATCTTAATCTGAAAAGTAACTACAGCTGTTGAATAAATGAAGTGAAGTAACATCTTAATTGTTTTCATGTTTTAAAATGTTTTTCTCTGATCTATAATTCTTTTTTTAAAGTCTATTTTAATGTTTTTAATATATAATTTTTATTTCTTCTGTGCATTACTCTCAAATAGTTTCACTGTTTACATTTGTGCTGTCTAATAATCAGCTTCTCAGTCACCTGTAAAGCATTTTGAATTACACTAACCTGTGTGAAAGGTGCTATACAAATAAAGTTAGTTTGATTGATTGACTGATAAGACAAAGGCCCAAATAATGAAAACAAAGAGAAGAAGAGAAGGGAAACTTCACTGGTTAATATTCTCACCTCTGATATCTAAGCAGACTGCCTTCTTGTGGTGTACACAGCTGGAGTCATCCCATTCTCCATTATCATTCATTTGTACGCATTGTTGTGCAACGAGCCCGTAGTCCGGTTGTCCATGGACCCATTGTCTGAACTCCGTCTCCCCGTGTTTGTAGAAACTTGTGTCTGACAGTGACCACCTCCAGCTGTCCCGGTCATCGTACAGCCCTATCCAGGCTCCCTGAAAACAATATTTCATTGTGATATAAAGAATTAGACCCTGCTCTAGCTTTTGTTCAAGAAAATATATTTTTTACATTAACTTTCCATTCACAGTCTTGATACTGCCTATCAGTCTGATCCTCTACGTCTTTATTAGAGAATTTTACGATTGCTCTGGCTCAATTTTCACAGCAGAGTTTAAGTTTGCAAATTATAGGTTCATAATGTTTCAAGTCTGTCTTAAAACAACAGTCAGGTTCCCATACGAACATTGAAACAGGTTTTGCTTCCTGCTGTTCATACCGGACATTAAGAGGTCCCCTTGTAATGCTCTTTCAATGTAAGTGAGGAAGGATGAAATCCACAGTCCTCGTTCTGTCTAAGAATTTTTTCAGAAGTTGATCTGAAGTTAATATGAGGCTTCTGATGTTCGTGGATATCTTCCAAAGTTACAGTCTTTCTAATCCAAAATCCCCTCCTTTTGCTAGCATCCCTCCACTGCAGCTTAACAGGAAAACACTGTCTGGTGAAACACAACGAGGGACGTTTATAATAAAAACACTTTATACTTCTACTCTAATACGTTTTAGAGGGGACTACTGTATATTTAGTTATTAGTTACTATATATTAAGATTTTACATCACCTGTCACTGACATACTGAGAGAGAAAAGTGAACTCACCTTGGTTTTTATCTGTATTTTGTTTAAATCCACCATGTTGTTCAGGATCTTCACATCCTCCATGTTGTCTAAAGTGGCCAGGTCTGTGTATTTCTCCCTGCAGTAACTTTGTGCTTCTTTCATGTTCTTCGGGTCATAAACAAAATGGTAGTAACGTTTAGCAGGTGATGAGACAGCACACAGCCCTGTAGAGACACACATGCATTTTTATTAGATTTAATACAAATGACTTAACTCACTAACATAAATGATAAATGGACTTGCATTTATACCACTCAAAGCGCTTTACACTACATGTCAGCATTCACCCATTCACTCACACATTCATACACTGATGGCAGAGGCTGCTAAGGTGCCAACTCTGATCTAAATACTCATTCACACACCGCTGGCTATTCCTTCGGGAGCAATTTGGGGTTATGTGTCTTGCTCAAGAACACATTGACATGTGACCCGGAGCAACCAGGGATCGAACCACCGACCTTCTGATTGGTGGACGACATGCTCTACCCTCTGAGCCACAGCCACCCCATAGATGATCATTTTACTTTAAAGAAGGGAGATTATTGTACACCTAAAGAAATGTCACAGGGATACCACAATACATAGTATTAAAAATGGGAAATTGATAAAAACATATCAAACTCTTGCCTGACAGAGCGACGATGCTGAGAAGAACTTTTTCCATCCTCATCTCTTCTCTGCTCCTCTCTTTCAGTCCGTGACTGTAGATGTGCAGCTGTGGAGACTTAGCTGCACTTTCCATTTCATGCAAAGTGGTTCAGGAAACAATTATTTTCATATAAGGGTTATTTTTCATGATGACTGATATGTTTGCTGATATGTACTGAACAGGCTGTTGGGTGTTTTTGATATTTGGTTTGAGGTTCAAACGTGATGAAGGCTCCAATTTCAAAATTTTTGCCTATATGCTTCTGGCACTAACTCATAAGCACAAAGGACGGTGGCTTTCACAGTGTCATAATTTAGGCTTTCTTCAATTGTCAGAGAGGTGCACACCTCTTGAGCTTTTCCCACCAATTTACATTGCAATAAAAAAGGGCCACACACTCTTTGGCCAATGCAATGTAGCAGCAATGCATTCAAATGCATTAAAGTATGAATATACCTCAGATTCTCTGAAAGGTAGGACTAGTGCAATGTGCCTACTCACATCAAAGCTGTTCTCATGGGGACTAGGATAGGGTGACTGATGGGTGGTTGATGGACTAGCAGCTACAGCAGCTCCCTGCTCTATCTCCAGAGCTCTTACCCTTAGATGCATGGCTTCCACCTCCAACTCCCGGTTTCTCACCTCCACCTCCTTTATCTGCAGTCAGCTTCAGCTCCTCTGAAGTCATGCCAGCTTGGAGTGGGAGGTCTTGGAGTGGGGCAGGAATACCAGCTAGTGCACCCGTCTCAACTCCACCTGAGAGAGCTGGCTCATCAAACATACCCCTTTCACTCAGCGTTTCATGCAGGAGCTCCTTTAAAGCTGCAGTATGCGATATTGGCGCAAATATGATTTAAAAAAGTTATTTTTAGAAAACGGCCGCTATATCGTGACAGTAGTATATGAAACAGGTTACCTGAAAAAAAACACGTTCCTCTGTGTCCTACTGTGTCCTCCGGTGCTCCTAACGGCATCTGAAGGATTTCACTTACCGGAGGAAAACAAGGTCTGCTGCCAGCTGCAGTCTATGAGAGCCGGCTGTCAATCACTCGCGAACTCCGTCCAAACGGTCAAACTAGGCAGCGCTGATCAAATATGAATCAATATTCTGTTACTGTAATGACTATTTCTCACCTCAAATGTTCTCAGAATCATCTTGTAGTTACTGTTTAGCTGTAAAATGAGAAAGTTTGTGACGCGGCCGCCATTGTAAAATCTGTTGAAGGAAGCCAAGTTCTGGTCACATGACCGGAGCACAGCCAATAGGAAAGCTCTCTCTCTCTGAAATGACCTGTGATTGATCAAAATCTGCCGTCACGGGCTTGATTTTTCTAAAGCCTGAAAACAGAGCCATGATGAGGAACAGAAGTCTAGTTTTCTCTCAGAACACTTGAATTACAATATGCCAAATTATGCCCAAAAATTGTTGCATACTGCCACCTTAACTCCTTCTTTGCATCTATAGGCACATGCACGTCAACAAATTTTGCAATCAAAACTAGATAAGTTGTCTTACATCTATCTAGCTTGTCTTCAGTTGGATTAGTAGTGAACTCATCCAATTGGAACTCCATTTTGCCACCACCACAAAAGAGAAAACTGCCAACCAGATAAGCAGAGATCAAAAACCAAAAACTACTCAAACTTACCCAACACGACGACAACGGACAACAGAAAGAACGGACAAGCCCCCATTTCATGTTATGCCCCCGGTCTGGGGAAACCTAGACATAACACGACGTGCGTTCTCAAAGTCACTTTTAAACCCAGTTTTGAATTACACTAACCTGTGTGAAAGGTGCTATACAAATAAAGTTAGTTTGATTGATTGACTGATAAGACAAAGGCCCAAATAATGAAAACAAAGAGAAGAAGAGAAGGGAAACTTCACTGGTTAATATTCTCACCTCTGATATCTAAGCAGACTGCCTTCTTGTGGTGTACACAGCTGGAGTCATCCCATTCTCCATTATCATTCATTTGTACGCATTGTTGTGCAACGAGCCCGTAGTCCGGTTGTCCATGGACCCATTGTCTGAACTCCGTCTCCCCGTGTTTGTAGAAACTTGTGTCTGACAGTGACCACCTCCAGCTGTCCCGGTCATCGTACAGCCCTATCCAGACTTTCTGAAAACAGTATTTCATTGTGATATAAAGAATTAGACCCTGCTCTAGCTTTTGTTCAAGAAAATATATTTTTTACATTAACTTTCCATTCACAGTCTTGATACTGCCTATCAGTCTGATCCTCTACGTCTTTATTAGAGAATTTTACGATTGCTCTGGCTCAATTTTCACAGCAGAGTTTAAGTTTGCAAATTATAGGTTCATAATGTTTCAAGTCTGTCTTAAAACAACAGTCAGGTTCCCATACGAACATTGAAACAGGTTTTGCTTCCTGCTGTTCATACTGGACATTAAGAGGTCCCCTTGTAATGCTCTTTCAATGTAAGTGAGGAAGGATGAAATCCACAGTCCTCGTTCTGTCTAAGAATTTTTTCAGAAGTTGATCTGAAGTTAATATGAGGCTTCTGATGTTCGTGGATATCTTCCAAAGTTACAGTCTTTCTAATCCAAAATCCCCTCCTTTTGCTAGCATCCCTCCACTGCAGCTTAACAGGAAAACACTGTCTGGTGAAACACAACGAGGGACGTTTATAATAAAAACACTTTATACTTCTACTCTAATACGTTTTAGAGGGGACTACTGTATATTTAGTTATTAGTTACTATATATTAAGATTTTACATCACCTGTCACTGACATACTGAGAGAGAAAAGTGAACTCACCTTGGTTTTTATCTGTATTTTGTTTAAATCCACCATGTTGTTCAGGATCTTCACATCCTCCATGTTGTCTAAAGTGGCCAGGTCTGTGTATTTCTCCCTGCAGTAACTTTGTGCTTCTTTCATGTTCTTCGGGTCATAAACAAAATGGTAGTAACGTTTAGCAGGTGATGAGACAGCACACAGCCCTGTAGAGACACACATGCATTTTTATTAGATTTAATACAAATGACTTAACTCACTAACATAAATGATAAATGGACTTGCATTTATACCACTCAAAGCGCTTTACACTACATGTCAGCATTCACCCATTCACTCACACATTCATACACTGATGGCAGAGGCTGCTAAGGTGCCAACTCTGATCTAAATACTCATTCACACACCGCTGGCTATTCCTTCGGGAGCAATTTGGGGTTATGTGTCTTGCTCAAGAACACATTGACATGTGACCCGGAGCAACCAGGGATCGAACCACCGACCTTCTGATTGGTGGACGACATGCTCTACCCTCTGAGCCACAGCCACCCCATAGATGATCATTTTACTTTAAAGAAGGGAGATTATTGTACACCTAAAGAAATGTCACAGGGATACCACTATACATAGTATTAAAAATGGGAAATTGATAAAAACATATCAAACTCTTGCCTGACAGAGCGACGATGCTGAGAAGAACTTTTTCCATCCTCATCTCTTCTCTGCTCCTCTCTTTCAGTCCGTGACTGTAGATGTGCAGCTGTGGAGACTTAGCTGCACTTTCCATTTCATGCAAAGTGGTTCAGGAAACAATTATTTTCATATAAGGGTTATTTTTCATGATGACTGATATGTTTGCTGATATGTACTGAACAGGCTGTTGGGTGTTTTTGATATTTGGTTTGAGGTTCAAACGTGATGAAGGCTCCAATTTCAAAATTTTTGCCTATATGCTTCTGGCACTAACTCATAAGCACAAAGGACGGTGGCTTTCACAGTGTCATAATTTAGGCTTTCTTCAATTGTCAGAGAGGTGCACACCTCTTGAGCTTTTCCCACCAATTTACATTGCAATAAAAAAGGGCCACACACTCTTTGGCCAATGCAATGTAGCAGCAATGCATTCAAATGCATTAAAGTATGAATATACCTCAGATTCTCTGAAAGGTAGGACTAGTGCAATGTGCCTACTCACATCAAAGCTGTTCTCATGGGGACTAGGATAGGGTGACTGATGGGTGGTTGATGGACTAGCAGCTACAGCAGCTCCCTGCTCTATCTCCAGAGCTCTTACCCTTAGATGCATGGCTTCCACCTCCAACTCCCGGTTTCTCACCTCCACCTCCTTTATCTGCAGTCAGCCTCAGCTCCTCTGCAGTCATGCCAGCTTGGAGTGGGAGGTCTTGGAGTGGGGCAGGAATACCAGCTAGTGCACCCGTCTCAACTCCACCTGAGAGAGCTGGCTCATCAAACATACCCCTTTCACTCAGCGTTTCATGCAGGAGCTCCTTTAAAGCTGCAGTATGCGATATTGGCGCAAATATGATTTAAAAAAGTTATTTTTAGAAAACGGCCGCTATATCGTGACAGTAGTATATGAAACAGGTTACCTGAAAAAAAACACGTTCCTCTGTGTCCTACTGTGTCCTCCGGTGCTCCTAACGGCATCTGAAGGATTTCACTTACCGGAGGAAAACAAGGTCTGCTGCCAGCTGCAGTCTATGAGAGCCGGCTGTCAATCACTCGCGAACTCCGTCCAAACGGTCAAACTAGGCAGCGCTGATCAAATATGAATCAATATTCTGTTACTGTAATGACTATTTCTCACCTCAAATGTTCTCAGAATCATCTTGTAGTTAATGTTTAGCTGTAAAATGAGAAAGTTTGTGACGCGGCCGCCATTGTAAAATCTGTTGAAGGAAGCCAAGTTCTGGTCACATGACCGGAGCACAGCCAATAGGAAAGCTCTCTCTCTCTGAAATGACCTGTGATTGATCAAAATCTGCCGTCACGGGCTTGATTTTTCTAAAGCCTGAAAACAGAGCCATGATGAGGAACAGAAGTCTAGTTTTCTCTCAGAACACTTGAATTACAATATGCCAAATTATGCCCAAAAATTGTTGCATACTGCCACCTTAACTCCTTCTTTGCATCTATAGGCACATGCACGTCAACAAATTTTGCAATCAAAACTAGATAAGTTGTCTTACATCTATCTAGCTTGTCTTCAGTTGGATTAGTAGTGAACTCATCCAATTGGAACTCCATTTTGCCACCACCACAAAAGAGAAAACTGCCAACCAGATAAGCAGAGATCAAAAACCAAAAACTACTCAAACTTACCCAACACGACGACAACGGACAACAGAAAGAACGGACGAGCCCCCATTTCATGTTATGCCCCCGGTCTGGGGAAACCTAGACATAACACGACGTGCGACTCCCACTCTTCCCACTCTCAAGTAAGGCCAGGTACACAGGGTTTCAGAACACACAAGGAGCAGTTTATTTTCAGCTTCAGAGTTGAGCCATGCCCAAAACAACAAACAAAATATCAATTCTTTTTTTTTTTTAAATCTAAACTTCCCTAATCTAATCATTTTATCTATAAATGGGAATCCGACCCGTTAGGATTTATGCGAGTGAAAAGTTACAAATAGTCCCTTTAAATGAAGTTTTTTTTTTTCTAACCAAAATAGCTTTTAAAGATTCTTCACAACATTAATGTCTTTTTTAGTTGTATTTTTTCTCTGGAGTTGTCTTCAATCAAATCTTATCGTATCGTATCGTACAGTATTGTATCTAATCTAATCATTTTATCTATAAAATGTCAGAAAATAGTATAACACGCCTGTTATAATTTCCCACAGCCCAAACAGATCTATTCAAATGTCTTCTTTTAATCGACCAACAGTTTAAAAAAACAACATTAAGTTTATGACCATATATGACAAAGAAAAGTATCAAATATTCATATATGAGAAGCTGGAAGCAGCAAATATTTGGGCATTTGGAAAATGACTAGGACTTTGAGGAAAGAAATTCACTTTTCTCTGATGAAAACAGACATTCAACACTAAAGCTCATCCTTTTTGTCCTTCTTCTTCTCCTTGTGGAAGACTTTTCCATCTGGCTGCTTCTTCCAGCTCAGTTTGATGTCGTCATTCACCCCCTGGTCCTTCAGCCTCTGTTTGAGCTGAGATACAAAACTCCTCAACATTATCACTCACATAGAGAGATTACATTCTGCATTGTTATTTGTATTTTACTCATCTGGAAGCTCTATTTTAGGAGTACTCTGCTTCATATGTATACATGTTTTTCCCAAAGATGGCACCGACCTGTTGTAGTTTTTGACTTCCCCCCCTTTCTTTTATTGTAAATGCTCTGATTTTTCTCAGTTTGCTAGATTGTATTTGTGCATTTGCTTGCAGATAGCTAAGTTTCTGAGTGTTGATTCTTAATTAGTCATAAATAAGGCATGCACAGTGGCACTGCTAGACTCTTTACTACTGCACTATGTATCTGCACGGCTTCCAACACAATGCTCAAGTCATGTCATGTATATGGCCAAAGTATTGTAATGTATAAAGCCTTTGAATGTCATTTACTGAATGTTCTTATTTTGCTGTATTTATTATTTTAAATAGCTCTTTATCTGTTTCCTACCGCCTCAGACTGTTTCTTGTACTGCTGTAACTGTGGGAATCAGTAAAGTTTTTATCTTATCCTATTTTAAATATCCTTTAAGAGTCATTTAGTTGTTCTGTTTTTGCATTAAAGTAGAAAACATGATTTACCTGCTTCAAGATGCTCTCCATCACAGCAGGGTCATTCAGGTCCAGAGAGGAGTTTGTTTTCCGCAGACTCAGTCTTATCACTTGCTTTGTCGTAACTGTGAAAAAGAAAATGACAAACTCTCTGATCATATGATGAGTAGAATTTCATCAGTTTAAACAATGACAGGGAAAATGTGGTAATTACATCCTCCAGAACTTGATGTTTTCTATTGTTTTTGTTATATTATCATTTTGGATATTTGATGATAAATTAAACCTAAATCTAAATGTGAATACTATTTGAATCATTGTTTACCACTCACGTTGACTGTAGCAAATGAATGCTTTCTTGACGTCACTTGGCCAGTCCTCCCATTGTCCAGAGTTGCTAAAATCTGCAATCACAGCCTGCTTCAATGGGTAGTTATTAGGCTCCCCTGCTCTCCAGTACCTAAATGAGGAGTTACTTCCGTCCGACCACTTCCAGGAGTCTCTGAAAAGGCCGATCCAGACCCTTCCTCCTGCAGGTACCAGCTCCTGTACCTTCTGGTTATCTGCCATGTTTCTCACACTGGCCAGGTCTGTGTAGCGTTCTCTGCAGTAGCTCTGGGCCTCAGTCCATGTCATGGAGATGTTGATGAGGATAAATGTCACATTCAGCCCTGAAAATAGACCACAGTGAAGTGCTGTGTAGAGGCATAAATTACAGCCTCCCATCCATGCAACATAATATATAATATAAATCCACTGAGATATAAGGAATCACATCAATGAAGTTATGAATTTGTAAAAATAAAAATGTCAGACATTATCATGTTAATAAACATTATTAAGTATTTCTTAACAGTCTCTCCACATGAATGAAAAAGTCTTAAAATCTACAAAAAAATAGACGCATACATAATATTTTCGTTTTTCCACATATGAACACCGCTGCCAGAATAATTAGTCTCCCCACACCCAACATTGCAGAGCCAAACAATAAGGCCGATGCATGTATTGTAACCTCAATAGAACAAGACATCAGACACCCACTCAACCACAACCTCGTGCTACTGCTCCAGCTACCGCTGGTACAGAGCACTGAGGGGCACAAGGGAAAGCCTGATCCCTAAATTTACCTCTGTGGAATAAAAAAAATCATTGAAATAAAACCATGTGAGAAGTTTAGAGGAGAAATATCTCTTGGGAAGAATTTCTATTTCTTGTGTGCATTACTCTCAAATAGTTTTATTTTTACATTTGTGCTGTCTAATTATGAGCTTGTCAGTCACCTGTGAAGCATTTTGAATTGCACTAACCTGTATGAAAGGTACTTTACAAATAAAGTTAGTTTGATTGATTGACTGATACTACAAAGGCCCAACTCATGAAAACAAAGAGAAACAGAGAAGGGAAACTTCATTAGTTAATATTCTCACCTCCGACATCTAAACAGACTGCCTTAAAGTGGTTTTCACAATTGGAGTCACCCCATAGTCCATTACCAACTACTCGCACACAGTGTTGTTCATTGTTCAGGTTGTCCGGTTGTCCAGGGCCCCATTGTGTGAACTCCGTCTCCCCGTGTTTGTAGAAACTTGTGTCTGACAGTGACCACCTCCAGCTGTCCCAGTCATCGTACAGCCCTATCCAGGCTTGCTGAAAACAATATTTCATTGTGATATAAAGAATTAGACCCTGCTCTAGCTTTTGTTCAAGACAATATTTTTTACATTAACTTTCCATTCACAGTCGTGATACTGCCTATCAAGCAACCTATAGCATCAAACCCTTATTGTCCATGTAAAGATATAGAGGAGTAATTTCTACCTGAGCAGAGAATGAAGTCGTGCTCCCTCTGTTTGTATTGTAATCAGAGCTTCTCCTTCGCTTTGTTGACATCATCACGTGCATTTGTGAGCGTGTCCCACTGGCTGGATCACGGCCGCCGCTCTGCACTGCTCTCATACGGCCGTTACAGCTGATAACGCCATCCCGACTTACGGCATCGTTGTGGATGTAGCGCCCACCCTCCGGTTTCCCCCCCAGATAAACAGTGTTAGCTTTGTCAGCAGTGTTGCCGTTGTTTGCACTGTTAGCACCGTTATCACCATTAGCTGCTAGCGGCCAGCTCAGTTGTCGCCATGTTGAGAGCCATGTGGCGTTACTAACTCCCGTTGCCGCCGCTTTTTCTCTTTCTTCACCACTCATGTCCCACATACACACATACTCTAAGCACTGGCTCTGCTCCAAGTGACCTACACTACTCTTACAACAACTGGCTCTAGAGATGGCCATTTGTGTTTTCACTTCGGCCGCCATAGCTCTCCTACACACTTGGTACACAGGAGGGGCTTCAGTTGGTTGCAATACGCAACCTACACACTGCTCCTTTAAGATTAAACCAAAGGTTCCCTCTGAAATGTAGTAGCCTATTAAAATACTCAAGTAGAGTACAAGTAATTTACTTAAGTACAGTTCATCTACTTATTTTCCACCACTGTGTGAGTGCAAAACTTTCAAACCACTTGTCACCTGTCACTGATATACCAAGGGAGAAAAGTGAACTCACATAGCTGTATTGTGGGTAGACCATTTTCTTTAAATCCACCATGTTGTTCAGGATCTTCACATCCTCCATGTTGTCTAAAGTGACCAGGTCTGTGTATTTCTCTCTGCAGTAACTTTGTGCTTCAGTCATGTTCTTCAGGTCATAAACAACATGGTAGTGACGTTTAGCAGGTGATGAGACAGCACACAGCCCTGTAGTGACACACATGCATTTTTATTAGATTTAATACAAATGAAATTAATAACAAAACATATCAAACTCTTGCCTGACAGAGCGACGATGCTGAGAAGAACTTTTTCCATCCTCATCTCTTCTCTGCTCCTCTCTTTCAGTCCGTGACTGTAGATGTGCATCTGTGGAGACTTAGCTGCACTTTCCATTTTATGCAAAGTGTTTCAGGGAACAATTATTTGTATATAAGGGTTATTTTTCAAGATGACTGATATATGTGACCCGCTCTATCGAAATGAGTCGGATGTCGCGGCACCGCGTTCTTGTAAAAACACGTTTATTCATGAAAAAGTGGATTTTGGGCTGTTTGGGTTTTTTATACGTTTCTGAATTAATAAAGCCTCAGCTTTAATACAATCTAAGAATCGATGTAAAATTCAAATGATAAATATAGTTTTGAAGCTCTTAAACGTAACGTTGTCGTAACGTTTTTCCCGGAAGACCGCTGTTTATTGACTCGGCTCGATAGAGTTGATTGACAGATGACAGATTGTGGTTGACAGAGGAAGATAGCTGGCTTGACAAGATTAATTCACGTGAGAAAACATCGCTTGACTTTTAAATTAAATTCCCGTTAGAGGTGATACATCTGACGACAACTGGACCGAGTTGTTTCACCGCACCGGGTGATGAGGAGACGGACAGCGGACGCTCCGGGTCGGGTCGGACGGCCCGGCTAACGCTAGGCTAGCTCTCAATCCGCTGATCATCACGGAGAAAGTGAGTTTGAGGAAGGCGAGGAGGAAGATATTCCACTAATGACTGAGCCGATGATGGCACAAAATGTCTCTGATTATAGTTATTTAAATCAGGACAGTGTTAAAGAGATTGTGATCGCCCGTCCGGGAGTACCAGTGTAACGTTAGCTGTAAACTGCACAACAGCACCGCTTGATACCAGCTCTGTACACCGGAGGAGATGGAGAGAAGACGCGACCAAATGAAAGAAATGACTAATGGTAAGTTCTGATAGTTAAGATACACCACCCTTGTTTTATCTGTTTATTTTAAAGACTTTTAAAATCACTAGAGCAGGATAACAAGCATTAATATCAGCTAATAATGTGCGTGTCAGTGTGTGTAGGCTAGCTATAGGTGTGTGTCTGTCTCAGGTGTGTCTCTCAGGTGTCTGTGTGTCTGTCTCTCAGGTGTCTGTCTCCTAGAAATGATTAATTTTAAGAGGAAATGTTTAGTAGTGTTTAATTCACTCAAAGAAGCATTGTATCTGAATATAATCCAGGCAGCTGTTACCTCATCACCACACCAGGTATTATGAAAACAATATACAGGTACAAACGTCATTTCTAGGAGACAGGGACAGACAGGGTTGCTGTGAGAGACACAAAAGGTGAGGAAATAATTTTAAATAGCAAAAGAAATATCTTAACATATAGTAAAATTATAGGCTGTTAATTCATCTGATATCACATTGTGATAGGCTATGTTTCTAAATATAAGGCTGTATTAATATTGAAATGATCAGGCCTCATTCAACAAGGATTCAAAATGATGATCAGGCTTCATTCAACAATGATTCAACATGATTTAGTCAGCCTAAAATCTTTGAGATGACTTGATTTTTCACTTTATGCTTTTCACTTTGTCCTTTTGTAGATGAAAACACCTGGTTCTCCATGAGAAGATCAGCTCCCTCCCATATGACCCTTTCTACGGATACAGTGAGCTCCAGGAGAAGCCAGCAGAAAGAGCGCAGGCACCACATTTCATAGTCTTTCTATTATATCTATATTTCTATTATATATTATATTATATAATATTGTACATACATAATATGTACATAATATTTGTTCATATTCTGTCCATTTTCTAGTATGTTTTTTTATTGTTTGGATATGGACTTGTAAGTTTGTGCATGTTCCTGTGTGCACGTGGCAACATATTTAATATTTTATTATTAAATATTATTCATATAATTATAATTTAATTATTATTCTATTGAAATACACATATATACTATATATTATATCATATGTACAGTATATTTTTTAATATTTTATCAATTTTATTCCATACATTTTGGATTCTTTTCTATATGGACTTCTAGCCCTATCTACTGTACTGCTTGTGGTCATCCACGTGCACGTGGCCACGTGCACGTGATGTGCACGTGTTCACGTGCACATGTATGCGTTAAGGTATGTGTAGGCTACATTATGAAATGTTGGGTGTCACTTCTGACCAAAAAATATTGTGTTCATTTAGACTTGAGTCTTAATAAATGTGTTTTAATCCTGGAAAATGGCTGAATATGAATTATTATCTTTAATGCCCTTTTTCTCAAAAATAACGTTTGATGACAGTCGAACTTTGAAAGAGCATATCTCATAGAATATTTGGCATAGAAAGATGATCTTGGTATTGCCATAAAGCTGAGACTTTCCTCTTTACAGTCAGATAGATAACTCAAAATGTGTTTCTGGGTCCAAGTGACTCATTATGATAGAGCAGGTCACATATAGGTTTGCTTATATGTACTGAACAGGCTTTTAGGCTGTTTTGATATTTCGTTTGATGGTTCACACATGATGAAGGCTCCTGAAAATTTACATTACTTCTTCCACAGGTTTGGTGAAATCCTTCACAGTGCAAATAATAAATAGTTTTATTTGAGGGTAACTTCAGTATTTTTCATCCTAGAACTCTTTTTTTTTTTAGTAGTTTTTGTGTCTAACAGACTAACCGGGACAACATTTGAAATTGGTCCAGAATTGAGGGAGAGTGCTGTGGACAGGAGCTGCTCACAGGCTGCAATATGGTGCTATTGGGGCAAGCTGGCACCATCATTTACTTCTCTGGAGCGTTTACCCCCTTGGTGTGTTTTGTTTGGGTTTGTATGAATGCCGGATTTGGACACCGGATTTGAACTCTTGCACTGACCAAACAACCGCTCTCTGGTCCGCCTTGAAGGGGCGGTCTCGGAACCCTGTCAAGTGAACTCTGGAGCGGTTTGATTTGTATATACTATATATATATGTATATACATATATATATATATATATATGTATATATATATATGTACATATATATATATATATATATATATATATATATATATATACACATATACATACATATATATATATACACATCTATATATGTATATATATATATATATATATATATAAACATATATGTACATATGTATATATATATATATATATTTATATATGTATATATATATATATACATATATATATAAATATATATATAGAGATATATAGATATATATATATATATGTGTATGAACACACATAGCTGTATTGTGGGTAGACCATTTTCTTTAAATCCACCATGTTGTTCAGGATCTTCACATCCTCCATGTTGTCTAAAGTGGCCAGGTCTGTGTATTTCTCTCTGCAGTAACTTTGTGCTTCAGTCATGTTCTTCAGGTCATAAACAACATGGTAGTGGCGTTTAGCAGGTGATGAGAATGTAATAAAGTTTATCTGTGATGAATGATTATTATTCATTTTAAGGAAGTGATGTAAACATTCAGGTAACATACCTGCTGTTAAGAGCCGTCTCAAGGTTGGACAGAGAGCAGGGAGACCACTCAGGAGATGGAACTAAATACTTTTATTTCAGGGTAACTTCAGTATTTTTCAACCTAGACCCCATTTTTTAATATAGTTTTTGTGTCTAACTGACTAATAGGGACAACATCTGAAATTGGTCCAGTATTGAGCGAGAGCGCTGTAGATAGGAGCTGCTCACGGGCTGCAACATGGTGCTATTGGGGCAAGCTGGCACCATAATTTATGTTCACTAAGGGCACGTTCAAAAATCCGTAAAATAACAGAAAAAGTACTGGCAGCTCATTACCCAGACTTTGCACCGTAATTAAAAAACAGAAACTGCATTAATTAACAGTGTGCCCACAGTAAAAAAAAAACCGAGATATTTCTTTTTTTTAAATTTCTAATTAGGGCTTTCAATCGATTAAAATATGTAATCATGATTAATTGCATGATTGTCCATAGTTAATCGCAATTAATTGCAAAATTATCGCACGTTGCAAGTATTTAATACTTTTATCAACATGGGAGTGGACAAATATGCTGTTTTATGCAAATGTATGTATATATTTATTATTGGAAATCAATTAACAACACAAAACAATGACAAATATTTTCCAGAAACCCTCACAGGTACTGCATTTAGCATATAAATATGCTCAAATCATAACATGGCAAACTGCAGCCCAACAGGCAACAACAGCTGTCAGTGTGTCAGTGTGCTGACTTGACTATGACTTGCCCCAAACTGCATGTGATTATCACAAAGTGGGCATGTCTGTAAAGGGGAGACTCGTGGGTACCCATAGAAACCATTTTTATTCACATATCTTGAGGTCAGAGGTCAAGGGACCCCTTTGAAAATGGCCATGACAGTTTTTCCTCGCCAAAAATTAGCGTAAGTTTGAAGCGTTATTTAACCTTCTTCTCGACAAGCTAATATGACATGGTTGGTACCACTGGATTCCTAGGTTTTCTTATTTCATATGTTAGTAGTATCTTCTCTTCCATCCACTAGCTTTAAAACTGAGGCCGCTACAACCTCCAGAAGATCTATTGCGTTAACTTTGACAGCCCTATTTTTATTAGTTTATCGGTATTGGCAAGTACCCAATGTAAGTTCTTCTGAAAACTGGTATCGGTGCATCCCTAATTAAAAGAGACAATCATGAATGTGTCAAAACAAAGAAAGATTCTGAAAAAAACACAAAAACTTACCACTTGAAAAAGAAACATGAAGTAAATTCCTCAGAGGATGTGTCTGGAGACACCAGACTGATTTCAATGGCTGTAAAAAAGACAAAGACAAAGAGAGAAAAACAGAGACAGAGGGACAGAAAGGTAGAGGTCGGAAGAGATGGAAAGGGCGAGAGAAGGAGATACAGAGGGGAAATAGAGAGACAGACAGAGAAGGGGACAGAAGGATAGAGACAAGGAAAGGGAGGAAGACAGGTTGAGAGAGAGAGAGAGAGAAAACTTGTAGACTAGCAGAGCATGGGGATGCCTTCATGATTGAGCTGCCAGACGCTACTTGAATGGCTGCAAAACAAAGAACAATATAACTAACAATACATATTAATATTACACTGTGGTTGTGTTTTGTGTGTCAGAGATGAAAGGAGAGAGAGAGAGAGAGAGAGAGAGAAAGAGAGAGAGAGAGAGACAGAGAGAGAATGAGAGAGAGAGAGAGACAGAGAGAGAGAGAGAGAGAGAGAGAGAGACAGAGAGAGAGAGAGAGAGAGAGAGAGAAAGACAAGAACAAAAGAGAGAATTTAAAACTTGTAGACTAGCAGAGCACGTGGTTACCTGATTACCCTCACTAAAAATATAAGGATTTATGAATATGCAAATTGGCAACAAGCACCCATTGATATTTATCAGTAATCCCAAGTCAAAAACTTTCAAGACATGTCAATACCTACTCAGCTTTCTGTGTATACTGAAGCTAAAGATGTCAAGTTACCACATATTGGACCATGAGAGGTTAGACCTATTAGTGACATCACACATGCAACTCAAGGAAATACAGTTCTGAACAATCTGTATAATCACAGTCATGCCTCCAAGAGAAGTTAACCATCCTAGCCTATTTCCTGCTCCCATGCTCCAGTCTGGAGCATGGGAGCAGGAAATAGATAGATCACGAACCTTTCATTGTATAAAATCAGTTAAAAGACCACTCTGGATTATTGAAGCTATTATGGAAAATGTTAAATATTAAATACATGAAAAAAGATTATGAAATAAATAATCACACAAATAAATTGAGTAAAAGTATATAAATGAACCAACAATTTGTGAAATTACAGAAGAAATTATTCAAACTCATTACTGTTATTACATTATTAATTTTCATAATAACAAACCATTAATTTGTTGTATATTATTTTTATTTCATAATTATCCATTTTTATAAAACAAATGCAAAAACTTGTTTAATTTCATAATGGCATTTTCCTAATGGCACTTTTATTTCTAAAACTCAACATTATTAAGTTTATGACCATATATGACAGATAAAAGCATAAAATCTTCATATTTGAGATGAGCTGGAACCAGCGAATATTTGGTATTTTTTGTTTGAAAGATATTACAATCACATAAAAAGTCATATAAATAATTTTAGGGAAATTGCTTAAAGTTTTGCATCCCTAATAAGTTGACAGCATAAGAATAATACATATAATTATGTTCTGTATAACTCATTTGAAGGTATTCCCTATTCATGTTTATTTTTGGATGCAATACTACTCTTAAATGAAGTTTTTTTTTTCTAATCAAAATAGCTTTTAAAAATTCTTCACAACATTAATGTCTTTTTAAGTTGTTTTTTTCTCTGGAGTTGTCTTCAGTCCAATTTTATTTCATCATACAGTATTGTATCTAATCTAATCATTTCATCTATAAAATGTCAGAAAATAGTAAAACATGCCTGTTATAATTTCCCACAGCCCAAGCAGATCAATTCAAATGTGTTCTTTTAATCGACCAACAGTCTAAAAACCAACATTAAGTTTATGACCATATATGACAAGAAAAGCATCAAGTATTCATATAGGCGAAGCTGGGAGCAACAAATATTTGGGCGTTTTGAAAAGGACTAAAAGCATAAATTGATTTTCAAAATAGTTGCCGCTAATTGATTAATCAGCTAATTGTTTGCAGCTCTATTCTGACCCGTTACATGAGGACTTTGAGGAAAGAAATTCACTTTTCTCTGATGAAAACAGACATTCAACACTAAAGCTTATCCTTTTTGTCCTTCTTCTTATTCTCCTTGTGGAAGAATTTTCCATCTGGCTGCTTCTTCCAGCTCAGTTTGATGTCGTCATTCACCCACTGGTCCTTCAGCCTCTGTTTGAGCTGAGATACAAAACTCCTCAACATTATCACTCACATAGAGAGATTACATTCTGGATTGTTATTTATATTTTACTCATCTAGAAGCTCTATTTTAGGAGTACTCTGCTTATGTATACATGTTTTTTCTCTAAAATGGTGCCGACCTGTTGTAGTTTTTGACTTCCCCCTCTTTCTTTTATTGTAAATGCTCTGAGTTTTTTCAGATTGCTAGATTGTATTTGTGCATTTGGTGGCAGATAGCTAAGTTTCTGTGTTATGATTCTTAATTAGTCATAAATAAAGCCTGCACAGTGGCACTACTAGACTCTTTACTTCTGCACTATGTATCTACATGGCTTCCTACACAACACTCAAGTCATGTCATGTATATGGCCAAAGTATTGTAATGTACATACAGCCTTTGAATTTCATTTACTGAATGTTGTTATTTTGCTGTATTTAATAGTTTAAATATATCTTTATCTCTTTCCTATGGCCTCAACCTGTTTCTTGTACTGCATTAACTCTGAGAATCAGTAAAGTTTTATCTTATCCTATTTTAATTATCCTTCAAGAGTCATTTAGTTGTTCTGTTTTTGCATAAAAGTAGAAAACATGATTTACCTGCTTCAAGATGATCTCCATCATAGCAGGGTCATTCAGATCCAGAGAGGAGTTCTTTTTCAGCAGACTCAGTCTTATCACTTGCTTTGTCGTAGCTGTGAAAAAGACAATGACAAACTCTGTTCATATGATGAGTAGAATTTCATCAGTTTAAACAATGACATGGAAAATGTGGTAATTACATCCTCCAGAACTTGATGTTTTCTATTGTTTTTGTTATATTATCATTTTGGATATTTGATGATAAATTAAACCTAAATCTAAATTTGAATACTATTTGAATCATGGGTTACCACTCACGTGGACTGTAGCAAATGAATGCACTCTTGGCGCCACAGGGGACGTCATCCCATTGTCCAGATTGGTCGAAGCGTGTAGCCACACAAGCCTCCCCGCCTCCGTAGTTATTAGGCTCCCCTGCTCTCCAGTACCTAAATGAGGAGTTACTTCCGTCCGACCACTTCCAGGAGTCTCTGAAAAGGCCGATCCAGACGGCTTCTCCTGCAGGTACCAGCTCCTGTACCTTCTGGTTATCTGCCATGTTTCTCACACTGGCCAGGTCTGTGTGGTGTTCTCTGCAGTAGCTCTGGGCCTCAGTCCATGTCTTGGCGATGTTGATGAGGATAAATGTCACATTCAGCCCTGAAAATAGACCACAGTGAAGTGCTGTGTAGAGGCATCATAACATACAGCCTCCCATCCATGCAACATAATATATAATATAAATCCACTGATATAAGGAATCACATAAATGAACTAATGGATTTGTAAAAGTAAAAATGTCAGACATTATCATGTTAATAAATGTAATTGAGTATTTAACAGTCTCTCCACGTGAATAAAAATGTCCTTTAAATCAATGGCCCATTCCCCACTTCCTACCCCCCTTACTCAGACCACATCCATCTTTGAACTCTGCCTTAGTTGTGATCTCAGCTACACACCTGTAAAGTTTCGTTACTGCATCTTGTACGGTTGTGATGCTATCGCAGTGACAGAATCTGTCCATTCTGTATAAACAGCTGGTAAAGTACTCAGATCTCCTCTGTGGTAGTTCCTGCTACAGTAGGTGTCTCCAGGATCACATTTTGCCATGATGACTCACACATAGACTCAAAAGGTGAAGACAAAATCAGTGTGGCGGCTGGTAAAAAGGTTGGTAACCACTGGTTTGGTATATAACGACGTATTGTATTTTATAAGCTGCTCATATGTTGTTTTTTAAAGTAGAATCTTAATCTGAAAAGTAACTACAGATGTTGAATAAATGAAGTGAAGTAACATTTTAATAGTTTTCATGTTTTAAAATGTTTTTCTCTGATCTATTCTTCTTTTTTTAATCTATTTTAATGTTTTTAATATATCATTTTTATCATTTCTATTTCTTGTGTGCATTAATCTCAAATAGTTTTACCGTTTACATTTGTGCTGTCTAATTATCAGTTTGTAAGTCAACTGTAAAGCATTTTGAATTACACTAACCTGTATGAAAGGTGCTATACAAATAAAGTTAGTTTGATCCATTGACTGATACTACAAAGGCCCAAATAATGAAAACAAAGAGAAGAAGAGAAGGGAAACTTCACTGGTTAATATTCTCACCTCTGACATCTAAGCAGACTGCCTTCAAGCGGCCTTCACAATTGAAGTCACCCCATAGTCCATCATTATGAATGAATGCGCAGTGTTCTACAGCTTTCCAGTTGTTCGGTGATACAGTGCTCCATCGTCTGAAATCCGTCTCCCCGTGTTTGTAGAAACTTGTGTCTGACAGTGACCACCTCCAGCTGTCCCGGTCATCGTACAGCCCTATCCAGACTTGCTGAAAACAATATTTCATCGTGATATAAAGAATTAGACCCTGCTCTAGCTTTTGTTCAAGACAATATTTATACATTAACTTTCCATTTTCCATTTACAGTCTTGATACTGCCTATCAGTCTGATCCTCTACGTCTTTATTAGAGAATTTTTACGATTGCTCTGGCTCAACTTTCACAGCAGAGTTTAAGTTTGCAAATTATAGGTTCACCATTTTTCAAGACTGTCTTAAAACAACAGTCAGGTTCCCATACGAACATTGAAACAGGTTTTGCTTCCTGCTGTTCATACTGGACATTAAGAGGTCCCCTTGTAATGCTCTTTCAATGTAAGTGAGGAAGGATGAAATCCACAGTCCTCGTTCTGTCTAAGAATTTTTTCAGAAGTTGATCTGAAGTTAATATGAGGCTTCTGATGTTCGTGGATATCTTCCAAAGTTACAGTCTTTCTAATCCAAAATCCCCTCCTTTTGTTAGCATCCCTCCACTGCAGCTTAACAGGAAAACACTGTCTGGTGAAACACAACGAGGGACGTTTATAATAAAAACACTTTATACTTCTACTCTAATACGTTTTAGAGGGGACTACTGTATATTTAGTTATTAGTGACTATCTAGGCTCATATTTTACGTAACCTGTGACTGACATACTGAGAGAAAAAAGTGAACTCACATTGGTGTTTATCGCCATGTTGTTCAGGATCTTCATATCCTCGATGTTGTCTATAGTGACCAGGTCTGTGTATTTCTCTCTGCAGTAACTTTGTGCTTCTTTCATGTTCTTCGGGTCATAAACAAAATGGTAGTGACGTTTAGCAGGTGATGAGACAGCACACAGCCCTGTAGAGACACACATGCATTTTTATTAGATTTAATACAAATGACTTAACTCACTAACATAGATGATCATTTTACATTAAAGTTAGACTGTACATCAAAGAAGGGAGAGTATTGTACACTTAAAGTAATGTCACAGGGATACCACAATACATAGTATTAAAAATGGGAAATTAATAAAAACATGTCAAACTCTTGCCTGACAGAGCGACGATGCTGAGAAGAACTTTTTCCATCCTCATCTCTTCTCTGCTCCTCTATTTCAGTCTGTGACTGTAGATGTGCACCTGTGGAGACTTAGCTGCACTTTCCATCTTATTCAAAGTGTTTCAGGAAACAATTATTTGTATATACGCAATCGCCATTGCTATGCACCAGGCACTTACCCCCCTGGAGGCAAAATAGGCCAACTATGTTAGAATGTTGTTTATACACTACAGCTCGGCCTTCAATACAATAGTGCCCTCATTTCTCATCTCCAAGCTGGCGTTCTTAGTTGTGAACATCTCCCTCTGCAGCTGGGTCCTGGACTTCCTGACGGGGAGACCTCAGGCAAGGTGGGCGACAACATCTCATCATACATGACCCTCAACACAGGTGCCCCCCAGGGGTGTGTGCTCAGCCCCCCCTTATATTCCATCTACACCAGCGACTGCACAGCCAGGCACATCTCCAACGCCATCATCAAGTTCGCCGACGACACGACAGCCATTGGTCTGATAACCGACAACAACACCACGGCTTACATGGACGAGGTGATGGCGCTCTCCACATGGTGCCAGAGGAATAACCTGGAGCTTAATGTGGAGAAAACTAAAGAGCTGATCCTGGACTTCAGGAAGAAGGCTGAGCACACACCCATAACCATCAATGGTGCGGCCGTGGAGCGAGTCAGGAGCTTCAGGTTTCTTGGTGTCCACATCTCGGAGGACATGAAGTGGTCTCGACATGTTGACACGCTGGTGCAGAAATCCCAGCATCACCTTTACAACCTAAGAAGGCTGAAGAAATTTGGAATGTCCTCACCTGTACTGAGGAACTTCTAAAGGTGCACTATTTAGAGCGTCATGACCGGCTGCATCATCACTTGGTATGGCAACTGCACCGAGCAGGATCGACGGCAGCTTCAGAGGGTGGTGCGGTCGGCCCAACGGCTCACAGGTGGCGTGCTGCCTAACTTGGAGGACATATATACCAAGAGATGTATAACCAAGGCCAACAAGATCATTGCCGATCCCAGCCACCCGAGCCACGGCCTCTTCATCAGGAAGCAGTCCAAGAGGAAGCCTGGCTACATCAGCATCAGAGCTAAAACCAACCGCCTCAGAAACAGCTTCTATCCCCAGGCCATCCGGATGCTGAGCTGAGACTCACACCTGACCCTGACCCATTAGAACCCTGTCTCTATCCATTCATACCCACCTCCTCACCCTCAGTTGCACTGCACTGTATTGCACCATACACTTACAAGGCTTTTATTCTTTTATTCTATTTATTTACTGTGAAGCGCTCCATAATTATGTGTGTATTGGGAGAGTGTGATGTTGAGTGTGTGTGTGTGTGTGTGTGTGTGTGTGTGTGTGTGTGTGTGTGTGTGCGTGCGTGTGGGCGTGTGTGTGGGTGGGTGGGTGTATATTCTCTTAATTTATTTTATAATTGTGATGTATTCCCTACTTCATATTTTATTGAACAATTTGCTACTGTTGCTGCTATGTTTATAATGATGATTATTTTTTACTTCATTATTGTTATTCAATTGATTGATTGATCGATTATATAGGGATGAGAGAGTAAGAAACAGGAACAAAGAATCTCCCTGCTATGTCAATGTGTATGTGATCAATAAACTAAACTAAACTAAACTATAAGGGATGACTGATATATAGGTTTGCTTATATGTACCTAACAGGCTGTTAGGCTGTTTTGATATTTGGTTTGATGGTTCAAACATGATGAAGGCTCCTGAATTTTTGATGAAGGCTCCAGAAAATTTACATTACTTCTTCCACAGGTTTGGTGAAATCCTGCACAGTGCAAATAATAAATAGTTTTATTTGAGGGTAACTTCAGTTTTTTTCAACCTAGAACAAATTTTTTTTTACTAGTTTTTGTGTCTAACGGACTAACAGGGACAACATTTGAAATTGGTCCAGTATTGAGGGAGAGTGCTGTGGAGAAGATCTGCTCACAGGCTGCAATATGGTGCTATTTGGGCAAGCTGGCACCATCATTTCATCTCTGGAGCGTTTACTCCCTTGGTGCGTTTTGTTTGGGTTTGTATGAATGCCGGATTTGAACTCTGGCGCTGACCAAACAACCGCTCTCTGGTCCGCCTTGAAGGGGCGGTCTCGGAACCCTGTCAAGTGAACTCTGGAGCGGTTTGATTTGTATATATATATATATGTATAGGCCTTGCTGTTGTAGTGTTTGTATACCTTATGATAACAAGGTTTATCTATGTTGTGTAATGTTTCATTATAATTAAATTGATAAACTTTTAGTCAGTGGTTTATATCATATCGATGTTTGGTACCATTCTGCAGCGGATGAAGCCCAGATGTCAAGTAGGGATGAATTATTTATGATAAGCGAATTAGTATTAATCCTGAAAGAAATTTAAATATTGAATCTAAACTTGAAGTTCACGGATAATATTAATAACTGTGGAAATTGTGGAATTTGAATCAAGCTAATGTTAGCTAATGTTACAAGAACAAATGGTTAGCGTATGTATTAAAACATATAAACTATTCAAAGTTGTACTCACCCAGTCTTAAAGAAATTAACAGGGTTTTGTTGTTCAGCAAACTAACGTCAGGAGTGTTGTGACTACTCCGTGTCCATTGTAACAGCCAGACGTGATGACGTATACAACACGTTACCTTCACGTGCTCTCAGAGAAAATGAACCTGTATAAAAACATTGTAGATCACGAGCCGTTAACTATTAAAAATCAGGAAAAAGACCATTCTGGTTTATTTAAACTACTATGGAAAGCGTTCAATATTAAATATGTGAAAAAAAGATTATGAAATTAATAATCACACAATAAATTGTGTAAAATATATAAATGAACCAACAATTTGTGAAATTACAGAAGAAATTATTCAAACTCATTACTGTTATTTCATCATTAACTTTCACAATAACATAACATTACTTAATTGTATATTATTTCAAATGTCTTGTTTTAATCGACCAACAGTCTCTAGACCAACGACATTAAGTTTATGACCATATATGACAAAGAAAAGCATCAAATATTCATATATGAGCAGCTGGAAACAGCAAATAACTGGGCATTTGGAAAATGACTAAAAGCATAAATTGATTTTCAAAATAGTTGCGAATAATTGATTAATCAGCTAATTGTATGCAGCTCTATTCTGACCCGTTACATGAGTACTTTGAGGAAAGAAATTCACTCTTTTTCTGATTAAAACAGACAAAGCAATTCAACAATAAAGCTCATCCTTTTTGTCCTCCTTCTTCTCCTTGTGGAAGACTTTTCCATCTGGCTGCTTCTTCCAGCTCAGTTTGATGTCGTCATTCACCCCCTGGTCCTTCAGCCTCTGTTTGAGCTGAGATACAAAACTCTTCATCATTATCACTCACATAGAGAGATTACATTCTGCATTGTTATTTATATTTTACTCATCTAGAAGCTCTATTTTAGGAGTACTCTGCTTATGTATACATGTTTTTTCTCTAAAATGGTGCCGACCTGTTGTAGTTTTTGACTTCCCCCTCTTTCTTTTATTGTAAATGCTCAGATTTTTTTCAGATTGCTAGATTGTATTTGTGCATTTGGTGGCAGATAGCTAAGTTTCTGTGTGATGATTCTTAATTAGTCATAAATAAAGCCTGCACAGTGGCACTACTAGACTCTTTACTTCTGCACTATGTATCTGCACGGCTTCCAACACAACACTCAAGTCATGTCATGTATATGGCCAAAGTATTGTAATGTACATACAACCTTTGAATTTCATTTACTGAATGTTGTTATTTTGCTGTATTTAATATTTTAAAGATATCTTTATCTCTTTCCTATGGCCTCAACCTGTTTCTTGTACTGCTGTAACTCTGAGAAACAGGAAAGTGTTATCTTATCCTATTTTAATTATCCTTTAAGAGTCATTTAGTTGTTCTGTTTTTGCATAAAAGTAGAAAACATGATTTACCTGCTTCAAGATGCTCTCCATCACAGCAGGGTCATTCAGTTCCAGAGAGGAGTTCTTTTTCAGCAGACTCAGTCTTATCACTTGCTTTGTCGTAGCTGTGAAAAAGAAAATGACAAACTCTCTGTTCATATGATGAGTAGAATTTCATCAGTTTAAACAATGACAGGGAAAATGTGGTAATTACTAGAGGTCGACCGATTTATCGGTCGGCCGATTAATCGGGCAGATTATTTGACATTTTTTCATAATCGGCATCGGCCGATGCCTGAGCATATTAAGCCGATTATCAAGCAGGCACATCTGCGGGCAGCCAGTGTTGTTGTTGCTGTGGAACAGGTGTGACACCGCCCCTTGTGTGTCAATCAAATTGCCATTCTGCCGGGAGAAACCGGTAGGCTTAAATTCTTCTCTTTCAAAGCCCTATATATTTAATTGGTTAGATATGAAATGCTCCGACGTAATCAATTCTGTTTTTGGTAACGGAGAATTTCTCTCCGTCGGTGACGTTAGCTGCGTGCGGGGCGGAGCAGCTCTCACATACACACTGCTGCAGCGCAGACACATAGAGCTTCTGCTCTTAGTAACTATGGCGGAGAAAACTAAACTTATAAAGCGTGATTACACTTTACTATAGTTGATGCTGACAATGCTTGTCATAAGTGCAAGTTTGCGTGTGAGGGCGGAAACACGAGCAATTTGTCGAAACATTTAGCAAAAAGTTCACTTCCTCATTAAACGTCTCTACGGGTCCTACACAGCTTCTATGACGTCACTGGCCTGTGTGTATTCCGCAGCAGATATGAGCAGCAGGCTGTGTAATACGAGTGAACAAAGTTATTATTATGTTTTGATCACTTAGATTATGGCCATATAACTTGTAACAGTGTCTGTCAACAAAAATAAATAAAAAACATGCTTTAGGACAGTTTTGGAAAGGTGCTTAAAAGGTTTTGAGCCCTGTACTATTACTACTATTAACCATCATGCACAAAATAAAATATGCACTGCAGTGCAGACACAAAGTGCAAATTGGAGAGACAGACCATAAGTGTTGTTCAATAAATGTTTACTTAAGTTAAGACATTTTGTGTATTATTTGTTATTATTAAGCTGTTATATTTTATCAGATGGAGGAAAAAAAGAAATCCAGACAAACATATCGGCAAAAAAAAAATCGGCATCATATATCGGCCATCGGCTGTCCTGATTCTGTAAAAAATCGGCATCGGCCATAAAAAACCCATATCGGTCGACCTCTAGTAATTACATCCTCCAGAACTTGATGTTTTCTATTGTTTTTGTTATATTATCGTTTTGGAAATTTGATGATAAATTAAACCTAAATCTAAATGTGAATACTATTTAAATCATGGGTTACCACTCACGGGACTGTAGCAAATGAATGCTCTCTTGAAGTCACAGGTGTAGTCCTCCCATTTTCCAGATTGCCTAAAATCTGCAGCCACACAAGCCTCCTTCCCTAGGGAGTTATCAGGCTTTCCTGTTCTCCAGTAACTAAATGAGAAGTTACTTCTGTCCGACCACTTCCAGGAGTCTCTGAAAAGGCAGATCCAGACGCTTCCTCCTGCAGGTACCAGCTCCTGTACCTTCTGGTTATCTGACATCCATCTTTGAACTCTCCCTTAGTTGTGATTTCAGCTACACACCTGCAAAGTTTCGTTACTGCATCTTGTACGGTTGTGATGCTATCGCAGTGACAAAATCTGTCAATTCTGTATGAACAGCTGGTAAAGTACTCAGATCTCCTCTGTGGTAGTTCCGGCTACAGTAGGTGTCTCCAGGATCACATTTTGCCATGATGACTCACACATAGACTCACAAGGTGAAAACAAAACCAGCTGCTCATGTTTTTTTTTAAAGGAGAATCTGAAAAGTAACTACAGCTGTTGAATAAATTAAGTGACGTAACATTTTAATTGCTTTCATGTTTAAAAAAGTTTTTCTCTGATCTATTCTTCTTCTTTTTTAAATCTATTTTAATGTTTTTAATAAATATTTTTATAATTTATATTTTCTTGTGTGCATTACTCTCAAATAGTTTCACTGTTTACATTTGTGCTGTCTAATTATCAGCTTCTCAGTCACCTGTAAAGCATTTTGAATTGCACTAACCTGTATGAAAGGTACTATACAAATAAAGTTAGTTTGATTGATTGACTGATACTATAAAGGCCCAAATAATGAAAACAAGAGAAGCAGAGAAGGGAAACTTCACTGGTTAATATTCCATAGAACTAATTTTTTTTACTAGTTTTTTGTCTAACGGACTAACAGGGACAACATCTGAAATTGGTCCAGTATTGAGCGAGAACGCTGTAGATAGGAGCTGCTCACGGGCTGCAACATGGTGCTATTGGGGCAATCTGGCACTGTCATTTATGTTCACTAAGGGCACGTTCAAAAATCCGTAAAATAACAGAAAAAGTACTGGAAGGTCATTACCCGGACTTTGCAGTGTAATTAAAAAACAGAAATTTTGTATTAATTAACAGTGTGTCTAAGTAAAAAAAAAAAAAGATATTATCTTTTTTTAAATTTCTAATTAGGGCTGTCAATCGATTAAAATATGTAATCATGATTAATTGCATGATTGTCCATAGTTAATTAATTGCAAAATTATCGCACATTTTTCATCTGTTCAAAATGTACCTTAAACGGAAATTTGTCAAGTATTTAATACTCTTACTAACATGGGAGTGGACAAATATGCTGCTTTTTGCAAATGTATGGATATGTTTATTATTGGAAATCAATTAACAACACAAAACAATGACAAATATTGTCCAGAAACCCTCACAGGTACTGCATTTAGCATAAAAAATATGCTCAAATCATAACATGGCAAACTGCAGCCCAACAGGCAACAACAGTTGTCAGTGTGTCAGTGTGCTGACTTGACTATGACTTGCCCCAAACTGCATGTGATTATCATAAAGTGGGCATGTCTGTAAAGGGGAGACTCGTGGGTACACATTGAACCCATTTTCATTCACATATGAAGTAAACATGAAGTAAATTCCTCTGAGGACGTGTCTGGAGAGACCAGACTGATTTCAACGCCTGTAAAAAAGACAAAGACAAAGAGAGAAAAACAGACATAGGGACAGAAAGGTAGAGGTCGGATGAGATGGAAAGGGCAATATAGGGAAATAGAGACAGATAGAGAAGGGGACAGAAGGATAGACACAAGGAAAGGGAGGAAGACAGGTTGACAGAGAGAGAGAGAGAGAGAACTTACAACTTGTAGACTAGTAGAGCATGGGGATGCCTTCATGATTGGGCTGCCATACGCTACTTGAATGGCTGTAAAACAAAGAACAATATAACTAACAATACATATTAATATTACACTGTGGTTGTGTTTTGTGTGTCAGAGATGAAAGGAGAGAGAGAGAGAGAGAGAGAGAGAGAGAGAAAGACAAGAACAAAAGAGAGAATTTAAAACTTGTAGACTAGCAGAGCACGTGGATGCCTGATTACCCTCACTAAAAATATAAGGATATATGAATATGCAAATTGGCAACAAGCACCCATTGATATTTATCAGTAATCCCAAGTCAAAAACTTTCAAGACATGTCAATACCTACTCAGCTTTCTGTGTATACTGAAGCTAAAGATGTCAAGTTACCACATATTGGACCATGAGAGGTTAGACCTATTAGTGACATCACACATGCAACTCAAGGAAATACAGTTCTGAACAATCTGTATAGTCACAGTCATGCCTCCAAGAGAAGTTAACCATCCTAGCCTATTTCCTGCTCCCATGCTCCAGTCTGGAGCATGGGAGCAGGAAATAGGCTGCTGATCCTATGGTACACTCTACTGGGTGAAAAACGGAACTACAACAACTAGGCTACAGCCTTCCTAGAAGAGTGCAAGGGATTAGGTGGAAGTGTCAGGTGTTTCTCCAGGAGTAGCCACATAGTGCTTCACACCTGCCTAAAAAAAACAAGACTCGGTCAAAACCGGGTATATGGCTGGACCGTATATGGTCAGTATGTATAAATGGTAACATTTACTAGTCAGTGTATTATACATTTTATACAAGGTGAAAGGGTATTAGCATGACATACAGCATGCAAGGTTAAAAGTATTTCAGTTTTTTATTAAAGCATGTGTATCAAAAGCATTCATCAAGTGGTGTGTAACAAAATATACATACTTCGTGAAAGTTTATCAGCGTTGAAATATCCCTTCTGTCATCACTGACGTTGTTGTTGCTGTATTTATTCCTAGATGGAGTGTTAATGGAGCAGCTGCAATGTTATCATAGCCTGGCACTGATCGATCCGAACTCCATTCAGAAAACAAGCATTTTAAAAGTTGTTTGCTTTTCGTCTTGCGGACAGACCTGACAATTTGTCAGGTCTGTCCGCAACACAACAAGCAAACAACTTTTAAAATGCTTGTTTTCTGAACGGAGTCCGGATCGATCAATGCCAGGCTCTGCTAACACCAGCTGCTCCATCCACACTCAACATAAGTGTGGATGGAGTGACAAAGCATGAATTCAGACTTTTTACTAATCAGCATCATTATGTAGTTATTTCGGCACACTTTGATCCGTTTACAACAACGTCGCTGCCGTATTTATGCCTAGATGACGTTATGTTGAGTGTGGATGGAGCAGCTGGTGTTAGCAGAGCCTGGCATTGATCGATCCGGACTCCGTTCAGAAAACAAGCATTTTAAATGTTGTTTGCTTGTTGTGTTGCGGACAGACTTGACAAAGCATGGATTAAGTCTTTTTACATATCGACATCATTATGTTGTTATTTCGGCATTATTTTGATCCGTTTATTGCAGTTAAATCACAGCACAGTCTGTTTATTTTGGGTTCATACCGCAGTAGACGTGTGGCTGCTAGATAGTCTGTTCATAGCGGAAATGGATGAATGCGAGGCGAAACTTTGCGAACATAACGTAACTTAAAGTGACAGTAGGCAACAATTTTTTGGCATACTTTGGCAAAAATTCCATAATAACCTTTCAGCATATTGTAATTCAAGTGGTCTGAGAGAAAACTAGACTTCTGCTCCTCATCATGGCTCTGTTTTCTGGCTTTAGAAAAATCTAACCCTGTGAAGGCAGATTTTGATCAATCACAGGTCATTCCAGAGAGAGAGAGCGTTCCTATTGGCTGTGCTCCGGTCATGTGACCAGAACTTGGCTTCCTTCAACAGATTTTACAATGGCGGCTGCCTCAAAAACGTTCTCATTTTCACAGAGGAACATGATTTTTTTTCAGGTTACCTGTTTCATGTATTAATGTCACGATATAGCGGCCGTTTTATAAAAATAACTTTTTTAAATCATATTTGTGACAATATCGCATACTGCAGCTTTAAACGAACATAAACAATAGCACATGCACAACAACAGCACTATGTAATGTTACATTGAACCGCTGACACGCTCCCCAGAAAACGTAAACACAGAACTGTTCTCCGCCTTTTCATTTTGAAAGAGCAACGACCAATGAGGAAGCTCCAGCAGTCGGCCGACCAATCCTGTAACTTCATCAGTCAGTCAGTCAGTGACAGACTTTTGCGTTTGTAGGGCTGGCCCTCTGCAGTCCAGCCAAAAAACACCCCATAGTAAGGGTGTGAGAGAGAAAAGTTTTAATGATGTGAGAGTTCTGTATAACATCTGTAGAGACCCTCCCTGTAATTGATCACACACATTTTGGATAAAAGACATTTGTGTGTTAATGAAAGAATAAAAAAAAAAAATATCTATTTATGTAGCTATCACCACCAAAAAATACTACCAAAAGAACAATAAATTCAGAGTTAAAGACCCACTGCCACAAAGAATGGGGGAGGGGGCATAACCAAACTAGAATGGCACTCGGAGAGCGCAGACCTCCGCCCCCCTCTCTGTTCAGCTTACCCATCAACCAGGTGTATTTTTGTTTATGTTGAGATCAGCTGTATGTAGCGGAGCATCGTAAAACACTTCATTCAAACTGGACAGAAACAAAATAAAACTCACCTAAATCGTCGTCGTTACTCTTTCCAACAATCACCAAGTGTGCTTTGGTCGAACTCAACTGTAATTTCAACGAGTTTGATGAGAAAAAACGCTGAATCTACAGTTGTAACAATCGTAACACTATGTTACACATGACCAAACCAGACAAAATAACATTTCAAACTACGGATAGTGACAATACAATACTAACTTAATTCATTTTTCCATAAAAATACTTGCAATTTGAAATACAGACTTGCTGCTGAGTGCCTTGCGATCGCGGTCGCTGCCTCTAATAGCTGCCAGAAGTGGTCGGAGCAAAGATCAACGTCCCATAATGCAATTCGAAATGTAAATAAACAGAAATACACCCGTGATTCACGTTGTATGGACAATTTCTGTTAAAATATACATTCATACAAGTGTTAATATACAGCTATTTCTTAGAGTGTGTGGTCTCGGAACACTGTCAAGTGAACTCTGGAGCAGTTTGATTTATATATATATATATATATATATATATATTTACTGTATATAAATATACACAAATATATAGGCGTTGCTGTTTTAATGTTTGTATACCTACATGTTATGATAACAAGGTTTATCTATGTTATGTAATTGGTTCATTATAATTCAATTGATCAAGTTCTATTCAGTGGATTATATCATATCGCTGTTTGGAACTATTCTGCAGCGGATGAAGCCCAGATGTCAAATAGGGAAGAATTAATTAAATTAATTAAATGACTGACTGGCCTTACAAAAACTTTTCAAATATACACTCACATATGTATTAAAATATATAAACTATTCAAAGTTGTACTCACCCAGTACTTAACAAATTAACGGGGTTTTGTTGTTCAGCTAACTAACGTCAGGAGTGTTTTGACTACTCCGTGTCCATGGTAAAAGCCAGACGTGATGACATATACAACACCTTGCCATCACGTGCTCTCGGAGATAATGAACCTTTATAAAAAATATTGTAGATCACGAACCTTTCATTGTTTAAAATCAGTTAAAAGACCACTCTGGTTTATTGAAGCTATTATGGAAAATGTTAAATATTAAATACATGAAAAAAGATTATGAAATAAATAATCACACAAATAAATTGAGTAAAAGTATATAAATGAACCAACAATTTGTGAAATTACAGAAGAAATTATTCAAACTCATAACTGTTATTACATTATTAATTTTCATAATAACAAACCATTAATTTATTGCATATTATTTTTATTTCATAATTATCCATTTTTATTAAAAAAAAATTCAAAAACCTGTTTAATTTCATAATGGTATTTTCCTAATGGCACTTTTATTTCTAAAACTCAACAATATTAAGCTTATGACCATATATGACAAATAAAAGCATAAAATATTCATATTTGAGAAGCTGGAACCAGCGAATATTTGGTATTTTTTGTTTGAAAGATATAACAATCACATAAAAAGTCATATAAATAATTTTAGGGAAATTGCTTAAAGTTTTGCATCCCTAATAAGTTGACAGCATAAGAGTAATACATATAATTATGTTCTGTATAACTCATTTGAAGGTATTCCCTATTCATGTTTATTTTTGGATGCAATACTACTCTTAAATGAAGTTTTTTTTTCTAATCAAAATAGCTTTTAAAGATTCTTCACAACATTAATGTCTTTTTACCTGTTTTTTTCTCTGGCGTTGTCTTCAGTCAAATTTATTTTATCATACAGTATTGTATCTAATCTAATCATTTCATCTATAAAATGTTAGAAAATAGTAAAACATGCCTGTTATAATTTCCCACAGCCCAAGCAGATCATTCAAATGTCTTCTTTTAATCGACCAACAGTCTAAAAACCAACATTAAGTTTATGACCATATATGACAAATAAAAGCATCAAATATTCATATAGGCGAAGCTGGAAGCAACAAATATTTGGGCGTTTGGAAAATGACTAAAAGCATTAATTAATTTTCAAAATAGTTGCGACTAATTGATTAATCAGCTAATTGTTTGCAGCTCTATTCTGACCCGTTACATGAGGACTCTGAGGAAAGAAATTCACTTTTCTCTGATGAAAACAGACAAAGCAATTCAACATTAAAGCTCATCCTTTTTGTCCTTCTTCTTCTCCTTGTAGAAGACTTTTCCATCTGGCTGCTTCTTCCAGCTCAGTTTGATGTCGTCATTCAACCCCTGGTCCTTCAGCCTCTGTTTGAGCTGAGATACAAAACTCCTCAACATTATCACTCACATAGAGAGATTACATTCTGGTTTGTTATTTATATTTTACTCATCTGGAAGCTCTATTTTAATGAGAACTCTGCTTCATATGTATACATTTTTTTTCCCTAAGATGGCACCAACCTGTTGAAGTTTTTGACTTCCCCCTCTTTCTACTAAAATACTAGACTCTTTACTTCTGCACAGCTTCCTACACAACACTCATGCATGTCATGTATATGGCCAAAGTATTGTAATGTACATACTGCACAAACCTTTGAATGTCATTTATTAAATGTTCTTATTTTGCTGTACTTATTATTTTAAATAGATCTTCATCTGTTTCATACCGCCTCAGACTGTTTCTTGTACTGCTGTAACTCTGAGAATCAGTAAAGTTTTATCTTATCCTATTTTAATTATCCTTTAAGAGTCATTTAGTTGTTTTGTTTTTTAATAAAAGCAGAAAACACGATTTACCTGCTTCAAGATGATCTTCATCACAGCAGGGTCATTCAGATCCAGAGAGGAGATCTTTTGCAGCAGACTCAGTCTCCAAATCACTTGCTTTTGCCAAGCTGTGAAAAAGAAAATTACAAACTCTCTGTTCATATGATGAGTAGAATTTCATCAGTTTAAACAATGACAGGGAAAATGTGGTAATTACATCCTCTAGAACTTGATGTTTTCTACTGTTTTTGTTATATTATCATTTTGGATATTTGATGATAAATTAAACCTAAATCTAAATGTGAATACTCTTTGAATCATGGGTTACCACTCACGTAGACTGTAGCAAATGAATGATGCCTTGACGTGACAGGGCCAGTCCTCCCATCGTCCGAAATTGTCTAAGCCTGCAACCACACAATCCTCCGTCCCCCCGGCGTTATTAGGCTCCCCTGTTCTCCAGTAACTAAATGAGGAGTTACTTCCGTCCGACCACTTCCAGGAGTCTCTGAAAAGGCCGATCCAGACGGCTTCTCCTGCAGGTACCAGCTCCTGTACCTTCTGGTTATCTGCCATGTTTCTCACACTGGCCAGGTCTGTGTGGTGTTCTCTGCAGTAGCTCTGGGCCTCAGTCCATGTCATGGAGATGTTGATGAGGATAAATGTCACATTCAGCCCTGAAAATAGACCACAGTGAAGTGCTGTGTAGAGGCATCATAACATACAGCCTCCCATCCATGCAACATAATATATAATATAAATCCACTGATATAAGGAATCATATCAATGAACTAATGGATTTGTAATAGTAAAATGTCAGACATTATCATGTTAATAAATGTAATTGAGTATTTAACAGTCTCTCCACGTGAATAAAAATGTCCTTTAAATCAATGGCCCATTCCCCACTTCCTACCCCCCTTACTCAGACCACATCCATCTTTGAACTCTGCCTTAATTTTGATTTCAGCTACACACCTGTAAAGTTTCGTTACTGCATCTTGTACGGTTGTGATGCTATCGCAGTGACATAATCTGTCCATTCTGTATAAACAGCTGGTAAAGTCCTCAGATCTCCTCTGTGGTAGTTCCTGCTACAGTAGGTGTCTCCAGGATCACATTTTGCCATGATGACTCACACATAGACTCACAAGGTGAAAACAAAATCAGTGTGGCGGCTGGTAAAAAGGTTGGTAACCACTGGTTTGGTATATAACGACGTATTGTATTTTATAAGCTGCTCATATGTTGTTTTTTAAAGTAGAATCTTAATCTGAAAAGTAACTACAGATGTTGAATAAATGAAGTGAAGTAACATTTTAATAGTTTTCATGTTTTAAAATGTTTTTCTCTGATCTATTCTTCTTTTTTTAATCTATTTTAATGTTTTTAATATATCATTTTTATCATTTCTATTTCTTGTGTGCATTACTCTCAAATAGTTTTACCGTTTACATTTGTGCTGTCTAATTATCAGCTTGTAAGTCAACTGTAAAGCATTTTGAATTACACTAACCTGTATGAAAGGTGCTATACAAATAAAGTTAGTTTGATCCATTGACTGATACTACAAAGGCCCAAATAATGAAAACAAAGAGAAGAAGAGAAGGGAAACTTCACTGGTTAATATTCTCACCTCTGACATCTAAGCAGACTGCCTTCAAGCGGCCTTCACAATTGAAGTCACCCCATGTTCCATCATTATGAATGAATGCGCAGTGTTCTACACCGTGCCAGTTGTCCGGTTCTCCAGGGTACCATCGTCTGAACTCCGTCTCCCCGTGTTTGTAGAAACTTGTGTTAGACAGTGACCACCTCCAGCTGTCCCGGTCATCGTACAGCCCTATCCAGAATTGCTGAAAACAATATTTCATTGTGATATAAAGAATTAGACCCTGCTCTAGCTTTTGTTCAAGAAAATATATTTTTTACATTAACTTTCCATTCACAGTCGGGATTCTGCCTGTCAGTCTGATCCTTTACGTCTTTATTAGAGAATTTTACGATTGCTCTGGCTCAACCTTCACAGCAGAGTTTAAGTTTGCAAATTATAGGTTCATAATTTTTCAAGTCTGTCTTAAAACAACAGTCAGGATCCCATACGAACATTGAAACAGGTTTTGCTTCCTGCTGTTCATACTGGACATTAAGAGGTCCCCTTGTAATGCTCTTTCAATGTAAGTGAGGAAGGATGAAATCCACAGTCCTCGTTCTGTCTAAGAATTTATTCAGAAGTTGATCTGAAGTTAATATGAGGCTTCTGATGTTCGTGGATATCTTCCAAAGCTACAGTCTTTCTAATCCAAAATCCCCTCCTTTTGTTAGCATCCCTCCACTGCAGCTTAACAGGAAAACACTGTCTGGTGAAACACAACGAGGGACGTTTATAATAAAAAAACACTTTATACTTCTACTCTAATACGTTTTAGAGGGGACTACTGTATATTTAGTTATTAGATACTATATACTCAGATTTTACATCACCTGTCACTGACATACTGAGAGAGAAATGTGAACTCACATAGTTGTGTCCTGTGGAGTTCGTTTTGTTTAAATCCACCATGTTGTTCAGGATCTTCACATCCTCGTTGCTGTCTATAGTGGCCAGGTCTGTGTATTTCTCTCTGCAGTAACTTTGTGCTTCGGTCATGTTCTTCAGGTCATAAACAAAATGGTAGTGACGTTTAGCAGGTGATGAGACAGCACACAGCCCTGTAGTGACACACATGCATTTTTATTAGATTTAATACAAATGACTTAACTCACTAACATAGATGATCATTTTACATTAAAGTTAGACTGTACATCAAAGAAGGGAGAGTATTGTACACCTAAAGAAATGTCACAGGGAAACCACAATACATAGTATTAAAAATGGGAAATTAATAAAAACAAATCAAACTCTTGCCTGACAGAGCGACGATGCTGAGAAGAACTTTTTCCATCCTCATCTCTCCTCTGCTCCTCTCTTTCAGTCTGTGACTGTAGATGTGCAGCTGTTGAGACTTAGCTGCACTTTCGACATTATGCAAAGTGGTTAAGGGAAAGATTATTTGCATATCAGGGTTATTTTTCATGATGACTGATATACTGTATATGCTTATAGACATACATTATATAGATGTTAGGCTTTTTTGATATTTGGTTTGATGGTTCAAACATCATGAAGGCTCCTTACTGACCACAGCAACATGAAGCCATGAACATCTGGGGCTCAGTGGGTTGAGTGCGTCCTTTGACCACGAGGTTGGCAGTTTGATCCCCGGTTCCTCCTGTCTGCATGTCGCAGTGTCCGTGAGTGAGACATTGAAACCCAAGTTGCTCACCGGACTGCTTCACAGCAGCCCACTGCTCCTAATGCTTAGGATGGGTTAAATGCAGAGGTCAAATTTCATGTATGTATATGACGAATGTAATAAAGTTTATCTGTGATGAATGATTATTATTCATTTTAAGGAAGTTATGTGAACATTCAAGTAACATACCTGCTGTTAAGAGCCGTCTCAAGGTTGAACACAGAGCAGGGAGACCACTCAGGAGATGGAACTGAATACTTTTATTTGAGGGTAACTTCAGTATTTTTCAACCCAGACCCAATTTTTTTTAAAGTTTTTGTGTCTCACTGACCAATAGGGACAACATCTGAAATTGGTCCAGTATTGAGGGAGAGCACTGTAGATAGGAGCTGCTCACAGGCAGCAACTTGATGCTATTTGGCAAGCTGGCATCATCATTCAAGTCCATTAAGGGCACGTTCACACCAACTTTATTTAGTCTTGTTCAACCGAACCCTGTAGCATTTACACCCTTGGTTTGTTTTGGTTGGGTTGGTTTGAATGCCGGATTTGAAGTCTTGCGCTGACCAAAAAAAAAAAAAAAATATATATATATATATATATATATATTTATATATATATACAAATACATAGGCCTTACTGATGTAGTGTTTGTATACCTACATGTTACGATAACAAGGTTTAGCTATGTTGTGTAATTGGTTTATTATAATTCAATTAATCAAGTTTTATTCAGTGGTTTATATCATATCGGTGTTTGGTACCATTCTGCAGCGGATGAAGCCCAGATGTCAAATAGGGAAGAATTAATTATGTGAAGCGAATTAGTATTAATCCTGAAAAGAAAATTAAATACTGAATCTAAACTTTAAGTTCAGATGCGAGTGGTCAGCTGGACACACCAGTGACACCAGACCCTGAACAGAGACCCATAAAACTACAAGCAACAGTGAGATCGCTCTCTTCTGCTCCTGCTCCACATCTGGCTGTGTCCCTCTGCTTCCCTCCCCTCTGGCCCGGTGGGGGGCCAACACTTAATGACATGCTGAGATGAGCATCCAGCCGTCCTAAAACAGAATCTGAAGAAGCCTCTTCCACACCTTCTAACATGCTCCAACTACGGCTAAAAGAACTCTGAATCCTGCGAGCCAGATCATCTCTCTCACTGCTCTTCTTCTCTTCCCTGATTGCTGACCCGTCTGCTACTGAGATCTGAACTATGTTGCAGCTCCACTGCATCCACACAACGTGCTGAAGACTTGGTTCCAGCCACTATGAAGAAAAGAGACTTTAAAAAGAAGAAGAAATGGCACAGAGACCCGTTACCACTCCTGGTAACCAGCACAACGTCCCATCTGCACATCAGAAAACAGCAGAAGGTGATGTAACTACTTTTTCGGATGTAAAAGAGTTTGATGATTAGGCTACTAAACAAAACTAGAGTCAATTAATAAGTAAAGTCAGTTTAACAAATTGATAGTTTATATTAGAAAAAAGAATAATTGAGAAATTCATCAATAAGCTTTAACCCTAAATTAGGCTCATCTCTAAATTTAGAATATTAAACTGCTTTACAATCTTCCCTCGTGCTTCTTTAACTCTCAACTGCTGAACGGTGCATTAATACCTAAACTAATTTTAATTGATAGGCAAACGTCAAACGACAAATTCCATCGGAGAGATATCAGTCATTGAATTTGACCTGGTCACATATGATTCATTTCTATCCAGAAATGTTCATCGTATTCCTTCATGCATCCTCTATTCATTTTATTCCGTTTTCCTTTTGTTTTTTCATTTATTCAATTATTTTCTGTAAGTAGTTTAGTCATGTAGTTAGTCAAATAAACATTTCATTTTATAAAGAACTTGGTTATTTGATGTGTGAATATGAAACAACTCGAATCCCTGAACACTATGCCCCAAAACTCCGTAGCATCCCTGAGATTATGAGACTCAATTGATAAATATCAAATTTTGAAGTTTTCCCTCTTTTTCCAAAATTGGGTGGCGCATAGTTGAATTCTGATATTAAAACTACAACAACAACATCACCCTTGGCATCCATCGGCATAGACCCTGGGACTGTGGATGGTGAGGGGCAGAGGGCAGAGACCCCACAGCACCAGAGATGGCCGAGGTAGCCTCCTCGTCGCTATGCAGACTTTGTGTTAAGCGGGTGAATCGCTGAGGACGGGCGACCTGTTGTGGGGGAAGTGTAGCGACGGCCCACATTTCCCATCATGCCCAGAGCTGGACCAAGTAGTTAAGTTTGCTGCTTCATGTTCCAAAATACAAATAATGCTTTTTGTTGGTGTTTGTTATATGTCTCTTCAGAACATGTTGGTTTATGTTGGTAAATGTCATTTTTGTGCTGGCCTATAGTTTTAACCATCAGTGAAGAAGGAGTTACATTTCTTGACTCCAGCTGTAATTTACACTTTGTTTTCTGAGTTTTTGTCCCTTGAGATTGTAGTCAATAAAGGGATGACATTAGTGGAAACTCCTTCCCATCTCTCATTCTGTTGTAATTGCCTCAGTATATTTCTCTAATAATACTTCAATAATTTAACTTTAGCAACAGTTTGAATTCACGACTTTTAGCTGTAACTTATATTTCTACTGTGGTATTTCTACTTTTACTAAAGTAAAGGATCTGAGTACTCAGCGGTAGCATTAATAACTGTGGAAATTGTGGAATTTAAAAACCGAGCTAACTTTAGCTAATGTTACAATAACAAACGGTTAGCGTTACCGTTAAAATAAGGTTTAAAAGAGTGACTGGCCTTATAAAACTATTCACATATATACACTCACATATGTATTAAAATATATAAACTATTCAAAGTTGTACTAACCCAGTCCTAAAGAAATTAACGAGTCTTTGTTGTTCAGCTAACTAATGTCAGGAGTGTTGTGACTACTCCGTGTCCATGGTAACAGCCAGACGTGATGACATATACAACACGTTGTCTTCACGTGCTCTCGGAGATAATGAACCTTTATAAAATATATTGTAGATCAAGAACCTTTCATTGTTTAATATCAGGAAAAAGACCATTCTGGTTTATTGAAGCTCTTATGGAAAATGTTAAATATTAAATACACAAAAAAAGATTATGAAATAAATAATCACACAAATAAATTGAGTTACATTATTAATTTTCACAATAACAAAACATTACTTCATTGTATATTACTTTTATTTCATAATAAACTATTTTTATTAAAAAATGCAAAAACCTGTTTAATTTCATAATGGAATTTTCCTAATGGCACTTTTATTTCTAAAACTCAACATTATTAAGTTTATGACCATATATGACAAATAAAAGCATAAAATCTTCATATTTGAGAAGCTGGAACCAGCGAATATTTGGTATTTTTTGTTTGAAAGATATTACAATCACATAAAAAGTCATATAAATAATTTTAGGGAAATTGCTTAAAGTTTTGCATCCCTAATTAGGTGACAGCATAAGAATAATACATATAATGATGTTCTGTATAACTCATTTGAAGGTATTCCCTATTCATGTTTATTTCTGGATGCAATACTACTCTTAAATGAAGTTTTTTTTTTCTAATCAAAATAGCTTTTAAAGATTCTTCACAACATTAACGTCTTTTTAACTTTTTTTTTCTCTGGAGTTGTCTTCAGTCAAATCTTATCTTATCGTCCAGTATTGTATCTAATCTAATCATTTTATCTATAAAATGTTAGAAAATAGTAAAACACGCCTGTTATAATTTCCCACAGCCCAAGCAGATCAATTCAAATGTCTTCTTTTAACAACAGTCTAAAAACCAACAATTAAGTTTATGACCATATATGACAAAGAAAAGCATCAAATATTCATATAGGAGAAGCTGGAAACAGCAAATATTTGGGCATTTGGAAGATTACTAAAAGCATTAATTGATTTTCTAAATAGTTGCGAATAATTGATTAATCAGCTAATTGTTTGCAGCTCTATTCTGACCCGTTACATGAGGACTTTGAGGAAAGAAATTCACTTTTCTCTGATGAAAACAGTCATTCAACATTAAAGCTCATCCTTTTTGTCCTTCTTCTTCTCCTTGTGGAAGACTTTTCCATCTGGCTGCTTCTTCCAGTTCAGTTTGATGTCGTCATTCACCCCCTGGTCCTTCAGCCTCTGTTTGAGCTGAGATACAAAACTCCTCAACATTATCACTCAAATAGAGAGATTACAATCTGCATTGTTATTTATATTTTACTCATCTGGAAGCTCTATTTTAGGAGAACTCTGCTTCATGTGTACAGTATACATGATTTTTCCCAAAGATGGCGCCGACCTGTTGTAGTTTTTTACTTCCCCCTCTTTCTACTAGACTCCTAGACTCTTTACTTCTGCACGGCTTCCTACACAACACTTAAGTCATGTCATGTATATGGCCAAAGTATTGTAATGTACATACTGCATACAGCCTTTGAATGTCATTTACTGAATGTTGTTATTTTGCTGTATTTAATATTTTAAATAGCTCTTTATCTGTTTCCTACCGCCTCAGACTGTTTCTTGTACTGCTGTAACTCTGAGAATCAGTAAAGTTTTATCTTATCCTATTTTAATTATCCTTTAAGAGTAATTTAGTTGTTCTGTTTTTGCATTTAAGTAGAAAACACGATTTACCTGCTTCAAGATGCTCTCCATCACAGCAGGGTCATTCAGATCCAGAGAGGAGTTCTTTTTCAGCAGACTCAGTCTTATCACTTGCTTTGTCGTAGCTGTGAAAAAGAAAATTACAAACTCTCTGTTCATATGATGAGTAGAATTTCATCAGTTTAAACAATAACAGGGAAAATGTGGTAATTACATCCTCTAGAACTTGATGTTTTCTGCTGTTTTTGTTATATTATGATTTGGGATATTTGATGCTAAATTAAACCTAAATCTAAATGTGAATACTATTTGAATCATGGGTTACCACTCACGTGGACTGTAGCAAATGAATGCTCTCTTGTTGTCACAGGGCCAGTCATCCCATTGTCTAGATTGGTCGAAGCGTGCACCCACACAAGCCTCCTTCCCTCCGTAGTTATTAGGCTCACCTTCTCTCCAGTACCTAAATGAGGAGTTACTTCCGTCCGACCACTTCCAGGAGTCCCTGAAAAGGCCGATCCAGACGCTTCCTCCTGCAGGTACCAGCTCCTGTACCTTCTGGTTATCTGCCATGTTTCTCACACTGGCCAGGTCTGTGTAGCGTTCTCTGCAGTAGCTCTGGGCCTCAGTCCATGTCATGGAGATGTTGATGAGGATAAATGTCACATTCAGCCCTGAAAATAGACCACAGTGAAGTGCTGTGTAGAGGCATCATAACATACAGCCTCCCATTCATGCAACATAATATATAATATAAATCCACTGATATAAGGAATCACATCAATGAACTAATGGATTTGTAAAAGTAAAAATGTCAGACATTATCATGTTAATAAATGTTATTGAGTATTTAACAGTCTCTCCACGTGAATAAAAATGTTCTTAAAATCAATGGCCCATTCCTCACTTCCTACCCCCCTTACTCGGACCACATCCATCTTTGAACTCTGCCTTAGTTGTGATTTCAGCTACACACCTGTAAAGTTTCGTTACTGCATCTTGTACGGTTGTGATGCTATCGCAGTGACAGAATCTGTCGATTCTGTATAAACAGCTGGTAAAGTACTCAGATCTCCTCTGTGGTAGTTCCTGCTACAGTAGGTGTCTCCAGGATCACATTTTGCCATGATGACTCACACATAGACTCAAAAGGTGAAGACAAAATCAGTGTGGCGGCTGGTAAAAAGGTTGGGAACCACTAGTTTGATAAAAAACAAACGTATTGTATTTTATAAGCTGCTCATATGTTGCTTTTTTTAAAGTAGAATTTTGATCTGAAAAGTAAATACAGCTGTTGAATAAATGAAGTGAAGTAAAATTTTAATTTTTTTCATGTTTTAAAATGTTTTTCTCTTATCTGTTTTTTTTTTTAATCTCTTTTAATGTTTTTAATAAATAATTTTAATCATTTCTATTTCTTGTGTGCATTACTCTCAAATAGTTTTACTGTTTACATTTGTGCTGTCTAATTATCAGCTTGTAAGTCACCTGTAGAGCATTTTGAATTACACTAACCTGTATGAAAGGTGCTATACAAATAAAGTTAGTTTGATTTATTGACTGATACTACAAAGGCCCAAATAATGAAAACAAAGAGAAGCAGAGAAGGGAAACTTCACTAGTTAATATTCTCACCTCTGACATCTAAGCAGACTGCCTTCAAGTGTTCTTCACAATTGTAGTCACCCCATTCTCCATCATTGTACATTCGCGCGCAGTGTTGTCCACTGATCATGTTGTCCGGTTCACTAGTGCTCCATCGTCTGAACTCCGTCTCCCCGTGTTTGTAGAAACTTGTGTCTGACAGTGACCACCTCCAGCTGTCCCGGTCATCGTACAGCCCTATCCAGGCTTGCTGAAAACAATATTTCATCGTGATATAAAGAATTAGACCCTGCTCTAGCTTTTGTTCAAGACAATATTTTTACATTAACTTTCTATTTTCCATTTACAGTCTTGATACTGCCTATCAGTCTGATCCTCTACGTCTTTATTAGAGAATTTTACGATTGCTCTGGCTCAACTTTCACAGCAGAGTTTAAGTTTGCAAATTATAGGTTCACCATTTTTCAAGACTGTTTTAAAACAACAGTCAGGTTCCCATACGAACATTGAAACAGGTTTTGCTTCCTGCTGTTCATACTGGACATTAAGAGGTCCCCTTGTAATGCTCTTTCAATGTAAGTGAGGAAGGATGAAATCCACAGTCCTCGTTCTGTCTAAGAATTTATTCAGAAGTTGATCTGAAGTTAATATGAGGCTTCTGATGTTCGTGGATATCTTCCAAAATTACAGTCTTTCTAATCCAAAATCCCCTCCTTTTGTTAGCATCCCTCCACTGCAGCTTAACAGGAAAACACTGTCTGGTGAAACACAACGAGGGACGTTTATAATAAAAACACTTTATACTTCTACTCTAATACGTTTTAGAGGGGACTACTGTATATTTAGTTATTAGTTACTATGTAGGCTCATATTTTACGTCAACTGTCACTGACATACTAAGAGAGAGAAATGTGAACTCACATAGCTGTATCCTCTGGAGTGCATTTTGTTTAAATCCACCATGTTGTTCAGGATCTTCACATCCTCCATGTTGTCTATAGTGGCCAGGTCTGTGTATTTCTCTCTACAGTAACTTTGTGCTTCGGTCATGTTCTTCGGTTCATAAACAAAATGGTAGTGACGTTTAGCAGGTGATGAGACAGCACACAGCCCTGCAGAGACACACATGCATTTTTATTAGATTTAATACAAATGACTTAACTCACTAACATAGATGATCATTTTACATTAAAGTTAGACTGTACATCAAAGAAGGGAGAGTATTGTACACCTAAAGTAAAGTCACAGGGATACCACAATATATAGTATTAAAAATGGGAAATTAATAATAAAATATTAATATACAAATATATCAAACTCTTGCCTGACAGAGCGACGATGCTGAGAAGAACTTTTTCCATCATCATCTCTTCTCTGCTCCTCTCTTTCAGTCTGTGACTGTAGATGTGCAGCTGTTGAGACGACAGTATATATTACGTTATAGATTAACCTCTTAGCTGCACTTTCGACTTCATGCAAAGTGTTTCAGGGAACAATTATTTGCATATAAGGGTTATTTTTCATGATGACTGATATGTTTGCTTATATGTACTGAACAGGCTGTTAGGCTTTTTTGATATTTGGTTTGATGATTCAAACATGATGAAGGCTCCTTACTGACCACAGCAACATAAAGCCATGAACATCTGGGGCTCAGTGGGTTGAGTGCGTCCTTTAACCACGAGGTTGGCGGTTTGATCCCCGGTTCCTCCTGTCTGCATGTCGCAGTGTCCTTGAGTGAGACATTGAAACCCAAGTTGCTCACCAGACTGCTTCACAGCAGCCCACTGCTCCTAATGCTTAGGATGGGTTAAATGCAGAGGTCAAATTTCATGTATGTATATGACGAATGTAATAAAGTTTATCTGTGATGAATGATTATTATTCATTTTAAGAAAGTGATGTGAACATTCAGGTAACATACCTGCTGTTAAGAGCCGTCTCAAGGTTGGACAGAGAGCAGGGAGACCACTCAGGAGATGGAACTAAATACTTTAATTTGAGGGTAACTTCAGTATTTTTCAACCCAGACCCATTTTTTTTAAAACGTTTTTGTGTCTCACTGACTAATAGGGACAACATCTGAAATTGGTCCAGTATTGAGGGAGAGCGCTGTAGATAGGAGCTGCTCACAGGCAGCAATTTGATGCTATTTGGCAAGCTGCCACCATCATTCAAGTCCATTAAGGGCACGTTCACACCAACTTTATTTAGTCTTGTTCAACCGAACCCTGTAGCATTTACACCCTTGATGTGTTTTGGTTGGGTTGGTTTGAATGCCGGATTTGAAGTCTTGCGCTGACCAAAAAAAAAAATATATATATATATATATATATATACAAATACATAGGCCTTGCTGATGTAGTGTTTGTATACCTACATGTTACGATAACAAGGTTTAGCTATGTTGTGTAATTGGTTTATTATAATTCAATTAATCAAGTTTTATTCAGTGGTTTATATCATATCGGTGTTTGGTACCATTCTGCAGCGGATGAAGCCCAGATGTCAAATAGGGAAGAATTAATTATGTGAAGCGAATTAGTATTAATCCTGAAAAGAAAATTAAATACTGAATCTAAACTTTAAGTTCAGATGCGAGTGGTCAGCTGGACACACCAGTGACACCAGACCCTGAACAGAGACCCATAAAACTACAAGCAACAGTGAGATCGCTCTCTTCTGCTCCTGCTCCACATCTGGCTGTGTCCCTCTGCTTCCCCCCCTCTGGCCCGGTGGGGGGCCAACACTTAATGACATGCTGAGATGAGCATCCAGCCGTCCTGAAACAGAGTCTGAAGAAGCCTCTTCCACACCTTCTAACATGCTCCAACTACGGCTAAAAGAACTCTGAATCCTGCGAGCCAGATCATCTCTCTCACTGCTCTGCTTCTCTGCCCTGATTGCTGACCCGTCTGCTGCTGAGATCTGAACTATGTTGCAGCTCCACTGCATCCACACAACGTGCTGAAGACTTAGTTCCAGCCACTATGAAGAAAAGAGACTTTAAAAAGAAGAAGAAATGGCACAGAGACCCGTTACCACTCCTGGTAACCAGCACAACGTCCCATCTGCACATCAGAAAACAGCAGAAGGTGATGTAACTACTTTTTCGGATGTAAAAGAGTTTGATGATTAGGCTACTAAACAAAATTAGAGTCAATTAATAAGTAAAGTCAGTTTAACAAATTGATAGTTGATATTAGATATAAGAATAATTGAGAAATTCATCAATAAGCTTTAACCCTAAATTAGGCTGATCTCTAAAATTAGAATATTAAACTGCTTTACAATCTTCCCTGGTGCTTCTTTCACTCTCAACTGCTGAACGGTGCATTAAAACCTAAACTAAATTTAATTGATAGGCAAACATCAAATGACAAATCCAATCGGAGAGATATCAGTCATTGAATTTGACCTGGTCACATATGATTCATTTCTATCGAGAAATGTTCATCGTATTCCTTCATGCATCCTCTATTCATTTTATTCCGTTTTACTTTTGTTTTTTCATTTATTCAATTATTTTCTGTAAGTAGTTTAGTCATGTAGTTAGTCAAATAAACATTTCATTTTATAAAGAACTTGGTTATTTGATGTGTGAATATGAAACAACTCGAATCCCTGAACACTATGCCGAAGAACTCCGTAGCATCCCTGAGATTATGAGACTCAATTGATAAATATCAAATTTTGAAGTTTTCCCTCTTTTTCCAAAATTGGGTGGCGCATAGTTGAATTCTGATATTAAAACTACAACAACAACATCACCCTTGGCATCCATCGGCATAGACCCTGGGACTGTGGATGGTGAGGGGCAGAGGGCAGAGACCCCACAGCACCAGAGATGGCCGAGGTAGCCTCCTCGTCGCTATGCAGACTTTGTGTTAAGCGGGTGAATCGCTGAGGACGGGCGACCTGTTGTGGGGGAAGTGTAGCGACGGCCCATATTTCCCATCATGCCCAGAGTTGGACTGAGTAGTTAAGTTTGCTGCTTCATGTTCCAAAATACAAATAATGCTTTTTGTTGGTGTTTGTTATATGTCTCTTCAGAACATGTTGGTTTATGTTGGTAAATGTCATTTTTGTGCTGGCCTATAGTTTAAACCATCAGTGAAGAAGGAGTTACATTTCTTGACTCCAGCTGTATTTTACACTTTGTTTTCTGAGTTTTTGTCCCTTGAGATTGTAGTCAATAAAGGGATGACATTAGTGGAAACTCCTTCCCATCTCTCATTCTGTTGTAATTGCCTCAGTATATTTCTCTAATAATACTTCAATAATTTAACTTTAGCAACAGTTTGAATTCAGGACTTTTAGCTGTAACTTATATTTCTACTGTGGTATTTCTACTTTTACTAAAGTAAAGGATCTGAGTACTCACCGGTAGCATTAATAACTGTGGAAATTGTGGAATTTGAATCAAGCTAACTTTAGCTAATGTTACTATAACAAACGGTTAGCGTTACCGTTAAAATAAGGTTTAAAAGAGTGACTGGCCTTACAAAAACTATTCACATATATACACTCACTTATGTATTAAAATATATAAACTATTCAAAGTTGTACTAACCCAGTCCTAAAGAAATTAACGGGGTTTTGTTGTTCAGCTAACTAATGTCAGGAGTGTTGTGACTACTCCGTGTCCATGGCAACAGCCAGACATGATGACATATACAACACGTTGTCTTCACGTGCTCTCGGAGATAATGAACCTTTATAAAATGTATTGTAGATCAAGAACCTTTCATTGTTTAAAATCAGGAAAAAGACCATTCTGGTTTATTGAAGCTCTTATGGAAAATGTTAAATATTAAATACACAAAAAAAGATTATGAAATAAATAATCACACAAATAAATTGAGTTACATTATTAATTTTCACAATAACAAAACATTACTTAATTGTATATTACTTTTATTTCATAATAAACTATTTTTATTAAAAAATGCAAAAACCTGTTTAATTTCATAATGGAATTTTCCTAATGGCACTTTTATTTCTAAAACTCAACATTATTAAGTTTATGACCATATATGACAAATAAAAGCATAAAATCTTCATATTTGAGAAGCTGGAACCAGCGAATATTTGGTATTTTTCGTTTGAAAGATATTACAATCACATAAAAAGTCATATAAATAATTTTAGGGAAATTGCTTAAAGTTTTGCATCCCTAATTAGGTGACAGCATAAGAATAATACATATAATGATGTTCTGTATAACTCATTTGAAGGTATTCCCTATTCATGTTTATTTCTGGATGCAATACTACTCTTAAATGAAGTTTTTTTTTTCTAATCAAAATAGCTTTTAAAGATTCTTCACAACATTAACGTCTTTTTAACTTTTTTTTTCTCTGGAGTTGTCTTCAGTCAAATCTTATCTTATCGTCCAGTATTGTATCTAATCTAATCATTTTATCTATAAAATGTCAGAAAATAGTAAAACACGCCTGTTATAATTTCCCACAGCCCAAGCAGATCAATTCAAATGTCTTCTTTTAACAACAGTCTAAAAACCAACAATTAAGTTTATGACCATATATGACAAAGAAAAGCATCAAATATTCATATAGGAGAAGCTGGAAACAGCAAATATTTGGGCATTTGGAAGATTACTAAAAGCATTAATTGATTTTCGAAATAGTTGCGAATAATTGATTAATCAGCTAATTGTTTGCAGCTCTATTCTGACCCGTTACATGAGGACTTTGAGGAAAGAAATTCACTTTTCTCTGATGAAAACAGTCATTCAACATTAAAGCTCATCCTTTTTGTCCTTCTTCTTCTCCTTGTGGAAGACTTTTCCATCTGGCTGCTTCTTCCAGTTCAGTTTGATGTCGTCATTCACCCCCTGGTCCTTCAGCCTCTGTTTGAGCTGAGATACAAAACTCCTCAACATTATCACTCAAATAGAGAGATTACAATCTGCATTGTTATTTATATTTTACTCATCTGGAAGCTCTATTTTAGGAGAACTCTGCTTCATGTGTACAGTATACATGATTTTTCCCTAAGATGGCGCCGACCTGTTGTAGTTTTTGACTTCCCCCTCTTTCTACTAGACTCCTAGACTCTTTACTTCTGCACGGCTTCCTACACAACACTTAAGTCATGTCATGTATATGGCCAAAGTATTGTAATGTACATACTGCATACAGCCTTTGAATGTCATTTACTGAATGTTGTTATTTTGCTGTATTTAATATTTTAAATAGCTCTTTATCTGTTTCCTACCGCCTCAGACTGTTTCTTGTACTGCTGTAACTCTGAGAATCAGTAAAGTTTTATCTTATCCTATTTTAATTATCCTTTAAGAGTCATTTAGTTGTTCTGTTTTTGCATAAAGTAGAAAACATGATTTACCTGCTTCAAGATGCTCTCCATCACAGCAGGGTCATTCAGATCCAGAGAGGAGTTCTTTTTCAGCAGACTCAGTCTTATCACTTGCTTTGTCGTAGCTGTGAAAAAGAAAATGACAAACTCTCTGTTCATATGATGAGTAGAATTTCATCAGTTTAAACAATGACAGGGAAAATGTGGTAGTTACATCCTCTAGAACTTGATATTTTCTATTGTTTATGTTATATTATCATTTGGTATATTTGATGCTAAATTAAACCTAAATCTAAATGTGAATACTATTTGAATCATGGGTTACCACTCACGTGGACTGTAGCAAATGAATGCTCTCTTGTTGTCACAGGTCCAGTCATCCCATTGTCCAGAGTAGTCGAAGTGTGCACCCACACAAGCCTCCTTCCCTCCGTAGTTATTAGGCTCACCTTCTTTCCAGTACCTAAATGAGGAGTTACTTCCGTCCGACCACTTCCAGGAGTCTCTGAAAAGGCCGATCCAGACGCTTCCTCCTGCAGGTACCAGCTCCTGTACCTTCTGGTTATCTGCCATGTTTCTCACACTGGCCAGGTCTGTGTAGCGTTCTCTGCAGTAGCTCTGGGCCTCAGGCCATGTCATGGAGATGTTGATGAGGATAAATGTCACATTCAGCCCTGAAAATAGACCACAGTGAAGTGCTGTGTAGAGGCATCATAACATACAGCCTACCATCCATGCAACATAATATATAATATAAATCCACTGATATAAGGAATCACATAAATGAACTAATGGATTTGTAAAAGTAAAAATGTCAGACATTATCATGTTAATAAATGTTATTGAGTATTTAACAGTCTCTCCACGTGAATAAAAATGTCCTTTAAATCAATGGCCCATTCCCCACTTCCTACCCCCCTTACTCAGACCACATCCATCTTTGAACTCTGCCTTAATTTTGATTTCAGCTACACACCTGTAAAGTTTCGTTACTGCATCTTGTACGGTTGTGATGCTATCGCAGTGACATAATCTGTCCATTCTGTATAAACAGCTGGTAAAGTACTCAGATCTCCTCTGTGGTAGTTCCTGCTACAGTAGGTGTCTCCAGGATCACATTTTGCCATGATGACTCACACATAGACTCACAAGGTGAAAACAAAACTAGTGTTGAAGCTGGTTAAAAGGTTGGTAACCACTGGTTTGCTATATAACGACGTATTGTATTTTATAAGCTGCTCATATGTTGTTGTTTTTTAAAGTAGAATCTTAATCTGAAAAGTAACTACAGCTGTTGAATAAATGAAGTGAAGTAACATTTTAATTGATTTCATGTTTTAAAATGTTTTCCTCTTATCTATTCCTTTATTGTTTTTTAAATCTATTTCATTGGTTTTAATATATAATTTTAATCATTTCTTTTTTTTGTGTGCATTACTCTCAAATAGTTTTACTGTTTACATTTGTGCTGTCTAATTATCAGCTTCTCAGTCACCTGTAAAGCATTTTGAATTACACTAACCTGTATGAAAGGTGCTATACAAATAAAGTTAGTTTGATTGATTGACTGATACTACAAAGGCCCAAATAATGAAAACAAAGAGAAGAAGAGAAGGGAAACTTCGCTAGTTAATATTCTCACCTTTGACATCTAAGCAGACTGCCTTCAAGTGGTCTTCACAATTGTAGTCACCCCATAGTCCATCATTATACATTTGTGCGCAGTGTTCTAGAGCGTACTTGTTGTTCGGTTGTCCAGTGCCCCATCGTCTGAACTGTTTGTAGAAACTTGTGTCTGACAGTGACCACCTCCATCTGTTCCGGTCATCGTACAGCCCTATCCAGGCTTGCTGAAAAAAATGTTTCATTGTGATATAAAGAATTAGACCCTGCTCTAGATTTTGTTCAAGACAAAATGTTTACATTAACTTTCCATTTTCCATTTACAGTCTTGATACTGCCTATCAGTCTGATCCTCTACGTCTTTATTAGAGAATTTTACGATTGCTCTGGCTCAACTTTCACAGCAGAGTTTAAGTTTGCAAATTATAGGTTCACCATTTTTCAAGACTGTCTTAAAACAACAGTCAGGTTCCCATACGAACATTGAAACAGGTTTTGCTTCCTGCTGTTCATACCGGACATTAAGAGGTCCCCTTGTAATGCTCTTTCAATGTAAGTGAGGAAGGATGAAATCCACAGTCCTTGTTCTGTCTAAGAATTTATTCAGAAGTTGATCTGAAGTTAATATGAGGCTTCTGATGTTCGTGGATATCTTCCAAAATTACAGTCTTTCTAATCCAAAATCCCCTCCTTTTGTTAGCATCCCTCCACTGCAGCTTAACAGGAAAACACTGTCTGGTGAAACACAACGAGGGACGTTTATAATAAAAACACTTTATACTTCTACTCTAATACGTTTTAGAGGAAACTACTGTATATTTAGTTATTAGTGACTATGTAGGCTCACATTTTACATCACCTGTCACTGACATACTGAGAGAGAAATGTGAACTCACATGGCTGTATTCTGGGTAGACCATTTTCTTTAAATCCACCATGTTGTTCAAGATCTTCACATCCTCCATGTTGTCTATAGTGGCCAGGTCTGTGTATTTCTCTCTACAGTAACTTTGTGCTTCTTTCACGTTCTTCGGGTCATAAACAAAATGGTAGTGACGTTTAGCAGGTGATGAGACAGCACACAGCCCTGTAGTGACACACATGCATTTTTATTAGATTTAATACAAATGACTTAACTCACTAACGTAGATTATTATTTTACATTAAAGTTAGACTGTACATCAAAGAAGGGAGAGTATTGTACACTTAAAGTAATGTCACAGGGATACCACAATACATAGTATTAAAAATGGGAAATTAATAAAAACATATCAAACTCTTGCCTGACAGAGCGACGATGCTGAGAAGAACTTTTTCCATCCTCATCTCTTCTCTGCTACTCTCTTTCAGATTGTGACTGTAGATGTGCAGCTCTTCAGACTACAGTATATATTACGTCATACTTTACCTTGTTAGCTGCATTTTCGACTTCATGCAAAATGGTTCAGGGAACAATTATTTGCATATAAGGGTTATTTTTCATGATGACTGATATGTTTGCTTATATGTACTGAACAGGCTGTTAGGCTTTTTTGATATTTGGTTTGATGATTCAAACATGATGAAGGCTCCTTACTGACCACAGCAACATAAAGCCATGAACATCAGGGGCTCAGTGGGTTGAGTGCGTCCTTTAACCACGAGGTTGGCAGTTTGATCCCCGGTTCCTCCTGTCTGCAAGTCGCAGTGTCCGTGAGCGAGACATTGAAACCCAAGTAGCTCACCGGACTGCTTCACAGCAGCCCACTGCTCCTAATGCTTAGGATGGGTTAAATGCAGAGGTCAAATTTCATGTATGTATATGACGAATGTAATAAAGTTTATCTCTGATAAATGATTATTATTTATTTTAAGGAAGTGATGTAAACATTCAGGTAACATACCTGCTGTTAAGAGCCGTCTCAAGGTTGGACAGAGAGCAGGGAGACCACTCAGGAGATGGAACTAAATAGTTTTATTTCAGGGTAACTTCAGTATTTTTCAACCTAGACCCCATTTTTTAATATAGTTTTTGTGTCTAACTGACTAATAGGGACAACATCTGAAATTGGTCCAGTATTGAGGGAGAGCGCTGTAGATTGGAGCTGCTCACGGGCTGCAACATGGTGCTGTTGGGGCAAGCTGGCACTGTCATTTATGTCCACTAAGGGCACGTTCACACTAACTTTGTTTAGTCCGGTTGAACCAAACCCTGGAGCGTTTACCCCCTTGGCGCGTTTCGTTTGGGCTGATTTTGAACGATGGATTCAAACTCTGGTGCTGACCAAACCACCGCTCTCTGGGGTCTGCCTTGAAGGGGAGGTCTCGGACTGCTGTCAAGTGAACTCTGGAGCATTCAAAGAATGAAGTCTCTCTCCCTCTGTGTGTGTTGTAATCAGAGCTTCTCCTTCGCTTTGTTGACATAGCCGGACGGCCACTCGTGCTTTTAGTGCATGTTCCTGCATGTGAGCGTGCCCCACTGGCTCACTCGCGGCTGCCGCTCTGCACTGCTCTCATACGGTGGTTACAGCTGATAATGCCATCCCGACCGTCGTTGCGGTAGCGTAGCAGCCACCCTCCAGTTCCCCCTCAGGTAAACACTGTTATCTTTGTCAGCACTTTTGCCATTGTTTGCAGTGTTAGCGCTGTTAGCACCGTTAGAGGCTCACAGTCATGTGCAGTATTTTTCTGATGCTCTCGACACTCTGCTGGTAATGTCTGAGAAAGACTTTTGTCAAAACATGAATAAAAATGAAGATTTCAGAATTATTTCAGAGGACTTTTAATACTGCAGACATCTTTGATCGCGTCTGATTATTAGCAGAGACAAACGGTAGATTCCTGTTAAAGTTTGTGAAATAGTCATGCTGCGTTCAGGTCTAATTTTAAAAAGTTTCTCTGAAGGTTTTGGGAAACCGAGTTCCAGCGCGTGGCGTCGCTCCTCCAAGACACCGTGGACTTTGACTTCGACGTCAACGCCTCTGTGTTCGTAACCAACATCAGAGATACAGAGGAGGAGGACGATCAATGAATCACAAGTTAGTTTTCTGCATCTCAGAGGAATTTTCTCTTCATATTAGTAGTAGTTAAACTGTCCTGTGTGTGTGTGTGTGTGTGTGTGTGTGTGTGTGTTGCCAGGGAGGGCGGGGATGGAGCTGGAGCCTCGTTGGCCCTGTTCAGGACCGCTGCTGAGGATGGCCGAGGATGCTGCCCGGAAACTGCTGCCTGGTATCTATCACGCACGCACGCACGCACGCACGCACGCACACACAGAATACACAGTAGTCCAGACTTAGAATTCAATTTGCCTATGTACAGTACTACCAAACCAAACCAAACTAAATGCAAATTTTAACAAATTTAAACTGCGGTCAGATAGCGTGCTGTGATGAAATGTGTTTTACAGCAGGTTTGATAAATCCACATTCACATCCCTCCGACATCAAACAACCACCTAATCTTCTAAGCCCTTATACACTCTAGGCACCTAACCAAAACACAATGTATATTTCTGATTTAGGACTGGAACAACTTGTCACATAGTGCTGAGCTGCATTTCAAATCAATCTTCAGGTTCCCAGCTTTCAGATGATGTACACCACTCCTATGGGACATCTACTGCTGACTGTTGGGGCTGTGGTCTAAGGGGAGTCATGGTTTGGCATCACTTATGGGCTACTGTTACGTGTCACTCTGTGTTCTGTTGTTTTCCTTGTGTATGTCTGTTCTATGTGTTTGTGTTCTAGGTGCAGGTTTAGGTCCTGTCATTACATCCACTAAAAGTGCTTGGTTTTGCCATGACAGGCTCCGATTGGGGAGTGTCTAGAAGGTAACCCACATATTGTGAAAACTTGCAAAAACTCTCGCGAGACTCGCTGCCAAGGTCAATGCCTAACCTTAACCATTCAAGGTCAATGCCTAAACTAACCATTAGAGGTCAATGCCTATCCTTAACCATTCAAGGTCAATGCCTAACCTTAACCATTCAAGGTCAATGCCTAAACTAACAATTAGAGGTCAATACCTATCCTTAACCATTCAAGGTCAATGCCTAACCTTAATCATTAGAGGTCAATGCCTAACCATAACAATTAGAGGTCAATGCCTAACCATAACCATTAGAGGTCAATGCCTAACACAAATCCACAACACTTATCTGATAACTTAAATATAGGGTCGACGATGTTGGAGAGCTAGCATAAGTTGAAAGTAGCATCGCCTCAGGAGCTCCGTCTAAACCCACCCCCTCCCCGCGGGGCTCCTTTCACAGCAACGCTCCCCACACACATGCACGAGCACCGCCGCATCGTAACTACTTCACAGACACAGAGCAGAGAGAGGACCTCAACTCAACAACGCTTCCTCATGACAAGTAACCGCGACAGTGCTACTGCAGGGCTGAGTTTTCTCTTCCATTCTCCAGGAAACGTGGGGCGGCGACGCGCTTTCAGTTCAGGCTGGTGCACGCCAAGGGTAGAGTACCATCAGGGAGGCATCTGATTGGTTCTTTCCAAGCGGACCGCGAGGCAGTGATTGGTAGACGTTTTTACAGGATTACAGCAGCTACAGGTGACGGCTCTTTTCCGGTCCTTTTTCAGAGCTCATTAGTAATGGATCGCTGTCGGGGTGTAAAGACCATTTCAACCAATATAACAAATAGTGTATACTGGATAACATCGTCAACCCTGCCTTTAATCTGGTTACTTACAGATTCAGATCAATAAGATTGTCACTCAACCCTCAAACACTGTGTTTACAAGTGTTTACTAATGTGCAGTATTTTTTTACAATTCTAATTTCTCCTATGAGGACACATTTTGTATTATACAACTATAATTTACAACTGTGTAATATTATACTGTCATCATCTGTACCAGCATTCAGTTATGGATGCCTCACAGGAGGATCAATATACACTTAACTATTATGTTTATAAATGCTAAAAAATATGAATTAAACTAATGTGTAAAGTATTTACCTATAAATACTTTTACTTACTTTTTTTACCTGTTTAAGACTCTGTATATTCATTACATCTACATTCCTATTTACATTAGTTTATTCATTTTGCAATTATTGCACACTATGTCTACCACAAATAAGCTATATATATATATTATTTTATGTTATATTTTATTCCTGTTTTCACTTCTGCCCTAATTTTGTTTTAGATTCTCATTTCTTACATATTTTTTATATAATTTTATACATATTTAATGAGCATTCACTGCCAACTAGACTGCTTCTCTGTATTCGCTGTGCATATGACACTTACTGTGTATATATAACAAAGAACGTTTATTAACAGTTTGTTTCTTGAACGCAGCTCAAACTACTAATTGAAAACTGTCAAATAAGCTAAAAAGGGTGTTAATATTATATTTTTTACAGCCAAAACAACAGCTAGATAATGTTGCTCTTCGGTTATCGATTAACTTAATCATTCTCTAACGGTTCTCTCCGTTTGTTTAGCGGATTTTAAAGATTATATTTACATTCGCTAACGTTGCTAAAACAAAAAAAACCCGGTTTGTTCTTGAACGCAGCTCAGGTTACTCCTACTCGTCAGCGCACCGCCGACGCATGCGCACATCGTTCACTTCCGGACAGCTGACACAACAACAACAGCAGAAAACCCACCTGTGCTCGCGTGTTTCCTTCACTTATCTGTGTTTTTATTTGATTTGAGGTATCCTTGTTCACCTGTGGCTCGCTCCCGGGTGTCCTCGTGTCTCTCCATGCGCGCTCCCGTGTGCGTGACGCTGTTTGTTTGGCTGCTGAGCGATGCGGCGGCTCGTCAGTTCACTGAGGAAGAGATGGCTGCTGTCAGGTAACTCTGACACACATGGACATCCAGAGAGAAATACTGTGGTGGGGGGAAGTATTCACATCCTTTACTGCAGTTAAAGTACTAATACCAAACTGTGAAAGTACTCCACTACAAGTAAAAGTCCTGCATTCAAAACCTTACTGAAGTAAAAGTATGTAATCATCTAAATGTAGGTAAAGTAAAAGTATTGATGTGTCAGTAAAATGTTCCCTGTCAGTGTTTTACTATTATTTAATATTATTATTGTGTATGGCTTAATATTACTGCTGCATTAATGAGTATGTTGCATTTTAACTCCTTTATGTCCTGTAGGCATAAATAAATAATAAAATAATAAAATTACTCAGCAGAGGAGCACCTTCAGTGGCAGGCTGCTGTCTCAGTCCTGCTCTACGGACAGACTGAGGAACTCCTTTGTCCCCCGAGAGCCATACGGCTGTTTAACTCCTCACAGCGACGGAGGGTTTAACTTATTAAAAGACAGTCACACTGCATTATGCACTACTATATCATACTCCATAATATACTCTGCTATATTTGCACTACCATTTGCACTATTTGCACCATTGGCACACTGTCACTTCACTGCTGTACTTATGTTATCTTATTTTTATTTTATTTTATCTCACTTTATTCTATTTGATTGTATCTTTTTTAAGGTGTATTGGTGTTGGGACTTGTTGTCTAAGCTACTGGATGCCTAAATTTCCTTCGGGATCAATAAAGTATCTATCTATCTATCTATCTATCTAATCTAATCTACAGCAATGCATCATGGACTTTATTTAGCTTCAGAAGGAGGATTTTCTCAACACATAAAGGAACACTTCATCCTTTAGTTATCACAAACATTCAACATCAACACATCTGGAGATACGTGCTTTTCTCTGGACAGGAATGGGATGAAAAACTCAAGTAAAACATACATACATACATAAGTACAGAACTTGAGTAAATGTACGTAGTTGCATTACAGCACTGATAAACTCTCTCTCTGAGAGCAGACTTTCAATAAGAAGCTTTGGATGCAAAAAAAAAAATGTCCGTCAAGCACAACTTCTCTCCTCAAACTTACCTCCTTTATGAATCAATTGAAACCTTCTCCTCAAAAACAAGACTATCTTTATAAAAAATGGGCATGAAAGAGGAATTAAGTTTGTTTTTAATTAATACCCAAAGTGATTTTTTTTACTTACCAAGTAGATTCCAGCGCAGGAAGAAGATTGAAATTGAGATTTGAGCTGAAACAATTAGACAATCAATCAGCAATTATTCTTCTACTCAATACATAGTTTAAATGTTTTGGCATTTTTCAAGATATTGTCAAAATAAAACTGCATTGATGTCATCCAGCTCAAATGAGGCTGTTTCCCACAGTTCCTGAAATGTTGACAATTTTTAGATTCAAGACTTTATGGTGCATTCACATGCTCTTCGGATGGTCCCATTTCTAGGAGCTGGGAAGTTGTTCTTCCAACTTCGGTGTGTTCATGAGCTTTAAAGAGGACCTATTATGCTTTTGTGCTTTTTCCCTTTCCTTTAGTATGTTATATAGTTTTTTGTGCATGTAAAAGGTCTGCATAGTTACAAAGCCCAAAGTCCACGCCAAAGGGAGTTACTCTCCCCTACAGAAACACTGCTCCTGAACTGACTGAAACGCCTAGCGTCAAGTCCTGCCTTTTCTTCCGTAACGTGGTGATGTCACCAAGTAACACATTTTGCCAAGCGGCTAGTTTGGTTGACCAATCATAACAGTGGGCAGGATTTCAAACAGAGTGTTGTCAACATTTTCAAGTAGAAACCCAAGTATTAGGGTTGGGAAAAAAATAGATTAATCTATGTATCGCGTTTTTTTTTATTATTTTTTTTACGATTTTGAATAAATATGTTAATATCAGAATCGATATATTTGCTTCATTTGAGTCTATGCAGAAGTAGAAGGAAGTTACCGCTTTTATTGTTGTAATCTGAGTAACGTGGCATCATATCCGTTCCGTATCCTTCAACCAAAACAAACAGCTACCGGCCGCTACGAGCCAAAACGAAAAAGTAGAAAACGGTGTAGGGTATACGATCTGCTCCCTCGCATTTTAAATCCAACGTGGTAAACACTACACATACAGTAAAGTATGGAAACACTTTGGATTTCACACATTGCAGGAAAAGCAGAGCTAGACATCACGGCTAAAGCTGCATGCTAACTCTGGCATGGAAACGATGTCGTAACGTCAAGCCAGCTGTCACTCGCATGTATATGCTGAAACAGTATATTAGTGATTTTGTCCCAGACTTGTTGCTGCACCAGTACATTCCCTAAAACCACTAAAATATTGCTTTACCTAACTTTCTATTATGGTTAATGCTAATAAATAACTTTTCTAACTAATCTAGGTCACTCTACCTGGACAGCAACAAACAGTTACAATATTACAAATTACATGTGAGCAAATAATTGATATGCATATGCAATTAATAAAAAGTTTCTTACCATCACCTGTGGCTCAGAAGTAGAGCGGGTCGTCCACCAATCGAAAGGTTGGCGGTTTGATTCGGCTCCTCCGGTCCTGTCAAAGTGTCCTTGAGGAAGATACTGAACCCCAAATTGCTTCCAAAGGCTGTGCCATTTGTGTGTGAATGAGTGTTTAGATTAGATCCTGATGGGCACCTTGCATGGCAGCCTCTGCCATCAGTGTATGAATGTGTGTGTGAATGGCTGAATGCTGACATGTAGTGTAAAGCGCTTTCAGTGGTCGGAAGACTAGAAAAGCGCTTTATAAGTCCATGCAAGTCCATTTACCATTTAATATGACTCGGCAAGTCGTGTACCAAAAGTTTCGCCGACTTTCTGAGTTTTTGTTCTGACTTGAGGGGGTGCTCACGTGGATTTTCCCAGTCGGAAACTCATTTTTACGATTATTCTGACACGACATGAATGCAGCATTCTACCTGAAAAGTGATAATTTAGTCTAATTTCGTCACATGTAAATAATTGATGTTAGAAATTGAAATAAAATAAAGGGACATTTGTTACTGAAAGTGATTACAAGAAGTCTAGATTGAGGTGGAATAAACAAGACTCCAGGTTTTTTATTCTGTTGTCACATATAATAATTTTTTTACTGAACGAACTAAAGAAGCATCTCAACCTCTAAATCTGAGACTTGATGATTAATTGTCATTAACCAGTGTCCTCTCTATAACCTGCTCCGTTTTTCAGACAGCGCATCAAATCCATGTTCTACCACGCCTACAACAGTTACCTCGACAACGCCTTCCCTTACGACGAGCTCCGCCCACTCACGTGTGACGGACAGGACACCTGGGGCAGGTAAGGTGACATCGTCGTGTTTTGGTACGGCTGTAACTAATAAAGCTGAAGAAGAATATTTTAAAATACTGCAGTATGTTGGATTAATGAACATCGCAGGTCTACTCATAGTTTTAGTTTCATGAATGAAAAACCTATTTATTAATTTGGCTTATAATTATTGTCATCATTCTTATTTTTTAAAAATAATTCTCCCATTTTTATTATTATTCTTAATAGTTTTTTTCAGTTATATATTTTATTATTACTGTCTTTTTATTGTCTAATTTTACTGTCTTGTTTAAATGTGTTGTAAAGTAATTTGAGCTACATCTCTTGTATGAAAAGTGCACTATAAATAAAATTTATATAATTATTTTTATTATTATTAATATTAATGAGTCTTTTAAGGATTACTTTTTATATTCATAAATGTAAATTCTGTAAATCGCCAAAATTCAAAACCTTAAAGCCAAATGAAGAATCACAAAATGTTTCTTATTAGTGTCTTGATATACAATTAACTCATATAATATATTTTATATTTTTTATTTTACATTATATTTTTTTTCTCCTCCTCCTTTTCTATATTGTTCATTATTGTGAACTTTATTATATGAATTTATGTTTTGATTGTGCCTTTTAAACTTTTTCTCTCAACTTTTTTGTTCGACTCAATGTTCTTATGTAACATCAAGATGAAAATGAAAAAAGAAAATTGAAAAAATAAAGGAAAAATGAAATATTTTCTCGACAGCTTCTCGCTCACTCTGATTGATGCTCTCGACACTCTGCTGGTAAGATCTGAGAAAGATTTTTGTCAAAACATGAATAAAAAATTAGATTTCAGAATTATTTCAGAGAACTTTTAATACTGTAGACATCTTTGATCAAGTCTGATTATAAGCAGAGACTAACAGCAGATTCCTGTTAAAGTTTGTGAAATAGTCATGCTGCGTTCAGCAGCAATTTAAAAAGTCTAATTTTAAAAAGTTTCTTTGAAGGTTTTGGGAAACCGCACAGAGTTCCAGCGCGTGGCGTCGCTCCTCCAAGACACCGTGGACTTCGACATCGACGTCAACGCCTCCGTGTTCGAAACCAACATCAGAGGTACAGAGGAGGAGGTTTTACTAACACAGTTAGTTTACTGTGTCTTTTCTCTTTAGGTTCAGTAGTTAAATTGTCTTGTGTGTGTGTGTGTGTGTGTGTGTGTGTGTGTAGTGGTGGGTGGCCTGCTGTCAGCTCACCTGTTGGCAGGTAGGGCGGGGATGGAGCTGGAGCCCGGTTGGCCCTGTTCAGGCCCGCTGCTGAGGATGGCCGAGGACGCTGCCAGGAAGCTGTTGCCTGGTATAAAAACACACACATTTTATCACTTTATTTATGACCGCATAGAGAAGAACGATACAAGGATACAAATATTAAAAGGTGCCGTAGAATACATTCACAAAATCATGGACCAGTGACATAGGTGTTCACAATAAAAAACACAGTGGGCCTACTCAGTTCTCAGGGATAGTAGCAGGGTCTAATGACAGCAGAGACAGCACAGCACTTTACAAGCCGTTTAGCCCCGTTTTGGGGCATCCCAAGTTGTTGAAGCCCTCTAACGACCAACCTGTGAGTGTGTCCTAGGCTGCCAAATATGAAAACAAGTAGTCTGCACCTATAACCAGCTCTGAGATGGTATTTTAGGAGTGGTTGGTATTTAATGACAATGGTCATAATGGCCTCCTCAAGGCTAGAGTCAAAGGTGCAGGCTGTGTCTTATTTCACCCATAATGCATTGTTTGACAGGCTATCTAAGTCAGTCTTACATTAGTCACTCATAGAGAAGCTTTATGCAACAGGTAAATTTAAGTGTCTATAGCAAGTATGACTTAAAGTTCAATTGAAGACAAAGACTAGGTATATTTTTATGCAACTGTATTGGCAAACAGGTGTGAAAAAGTACCTGGGTTACTATTGCAGAGATGACACATGGAAGGTTTGACACAGGAATGATTGTACATTCTCACTGAGGGTGGAAAATATTTGATATGTCCTTCACTATGAGGTCCATTGTTCTGTCATGGCGTGCTATGTTCATCCCTTTGTAAGCATAATTGTGAGGAACCTGAGTGATGGGACACCAGATTGAAAGGATGAGTATACAAATACACACAGAGTACACTGTAAATCCTTTATCAGTCCAGGCATTTCATTTGCCTATGTAAAGTATTACCAAAACATAAATGCAAATTTAAGCTGCGGTCAGATAGGGTGCTGTGATGAAATGTCTGTTCTCACGGAGACTTGACGTCTGTTATTTTGATGCTCCCACACCAACATTTTGTTCAGAATAAGTTCACCAAGGTGAAGTGAGGTCAAATCTATTTCATTCTGAGCAGATGAAACGTTAGCAGTCGGTCGAGAGAATCATTTAAGTTAGTTATTAAGCGCAAACGGCAAACATTTGATGATCCCAGCTTCTTTATTTATTTGTTTATCTGTTAGGGACGATGCAAAAAACACTGCAACAGGTTACAATAACGTGATACACGCGTTGCATAGACGATTTCTAGCCGAGGCTCATTTGCGACCCCTGTCCCTGGTCGGGCTGCTTAGAGAGGTCATACAGTGGAAACCTCTTATATTGATCACAATTACAGTGATCAACTGCTTGTATGGATCAAAAAGCTTGAGACAGAATCATTCCTATATGCTGGTTGAATAATTTGCTTATAGTTAACAAGTAATCCGGTTACAGTGTTCATTTTGGGTCTTTTCATATATGACAACATATGGAAAACATTTTAAAACTACGGTCGGCTAACGTTAATTAAATTTTTGTTTTGTTTTTTTACTTTACTCCCATGATGCTTTGCCTCACAGACCGGCTGGTGCTGCGTGCACATTGAAATAATGACGGGGGGGGGGAAAAAGTGATTTTCTCTGAATGAAACGTGATGCAGCAGTGAAACTTGGTGTTCCTCAGCTACCTTATTCATAACCTTATTGATTAGCTTACTGTAATAACCTACGTCACTGTTTTTGGCAGATGGACCCAGCCTTTAAATAATCCACTAATAATAATTGACACATTATTTAATCATGGAAATAACCGTGTTTTGCAACTCTATTAACAACCAAGTCAGAATGATGGACACCAGCTTTCACCACCTTTAAATCCCCGTGTTGTATAATTGATTTCAGCGTTCCAGACTCCCACCGGCATGCCGTACGGTACGGTGAACCTGCTGAACGGCGTCAGCCCCACCGAAACACCCGTCACTTGTACCGCCGGCGTGGGAACCTTCATCCTGGAGTTCGCCACGCTGAGCCGACTAACAGGAGACGCAACGTTTGAGAACGCGGCCCGCCAAGCCCTGAGAGCCCTGTGGAAGACCAGATCTGACATCGGGCTGGTAACTAGACCACCTGTCTGTCTGCTTTTAGTTCAGTAACCATGGAAACGTCTTCTCTACACAACTACATCTTGCATAAAAATGCTTTTTAGTTTAAATTTTATACAATTGAACAGCACCAAAAAGCATATAAATACCATTAAAATAAAAAAAAACTGCTGATTCACAGGCAGTTTATAATGGAGGAAGGAAAAGGATTAGAAGATTCTTTGGACACTTGTCTCTCTCTCTCTTACCTGTCTGTCTTTCTGTCCAGGTGGGGAACCACATTGACATCCTGTCTAAGAAGTGGGTGGCTCAGGATGCCGGTATCGGAGCGGGGGTGGACTCCTACTTTGAGTATCTGGTGAAAGGAGCCATCATGCTGCAGGACGAGGAGCTGCTCAACATGTTCCTGGGTAACACTCACTCAACAACCTTCTCCTCTTCCCTCAGCCCCATGCCTTTGAGCAAGGCACCACGCCAACACGCCTACAGCCTGATAACAGACAGATAGAGGATGAAAAACACAGCATGACATTAATTCTAGTTGCGACACTTTATTGATGCGTGTATAATGCAGAAAGGGCACCGCAATCAATAGTGGAAAGGTACACAACACCAAGGAATTTTAAGAATGAAAATAATAATAATAACAATAATAATAAAAGACAAATATAAAAAAAAGTATAAATAAATGAAATTATATGAATCAAAAAAAAATAAAAAATAGAAATAATCAATAAATAAATACATTACAATAAATAAATTAAAATAAGTAAATTAAAAGGGAAAAAAAATAAAGAAAAAAATAATTAAATAGAAAAACCCAACTAACCATAAAGACATTGTAAAATCACCAATATTTACATACATCTGTGATAAATTCCAAACGTCCAGGCACATGGTGCTTGAAATTAATTCTAATTAACATCAGTGTGATGCCTTTTCTCAGAGTATGATCGAGCCATTCAGAACTACACCCGATTTGACGACTGGTACCTGTGGGTCCAGATGCATAAAGGGACCGTCTCCATGCCGGTTTTCCAGTCTCTGGAGGCCTTCTGGCCCGGCCTGCAGGTACAAACACTGAAAACACACACAACCCTGACTTAAGGCTGCTGACAAATACATAAATACTCAAAAATATGAATTTCTCATGTGTGTGTTTCAGTCTCTCCTGGGGAACCTGGACAGCGCTGTGAGAACTTTCCAGAACTATTACTCAGTGTGGAGACAGTTTGGAGGTCTGCCGGAGTTTTACAGCATCCCTCAGGGTTACACCGTGGACAAGAGAGAGGGATACCCACTGAGACCAGGTCAGCCCACCAACTCTTACCCAGTAATGACCTGGAAAAGACAGTGTAAAATATCAGCACACATAGACATAATGTAATAATGTTTTGGGGTTGGGTAATTCAAAGGTTTCACGTAAATGATTAAAAAACTAGGGGCTTTTATTCTGGAAGTAACTTTGGTCTTTGCAGCAGCTGAAAACTAAACTAGCTAATGACTGAACACAAATATAGTGAGTGTTTCTGTGTGTGTTTATTTATTCCAGAGTTGATAGAGAGCGCCATGTACCTGTTCAGGGCCACAGGTGACCACACCTACCTCCAGCTAGGCCTCGACGCTCTGGAGTCCATCGAGAAGATCACCAAGACGCCCTGCGGATACGCCAGCGTAAGATCCGTCCATCTGAGCCAAAAACATTTTTTCAGAGGCAAAGAGACCAAACTTTAGTCTGAAGCTTATTTAGTCATAAATATAAGGACTCATCTACAACATACATCAGACCGGCACATACATGTACTTCGCAAAAAGTCAAGGGCCGCGCCCCCCTTTTGGGGGATAGAAAACAGAAGGATGTTTGGATTGTAATTTTGTATGCATTCATTTCTTGTTAAACAAACGTTTATTTTAAGATAATCTCTAATAGTTATGAATATTATATTCCATTTCTGCCAATAGATCCCCCGAAATGTTACACACTGTTCCTATAAAATATTTCCACTTATGACAAAAAAAAAAACAAATCTTTAAAAGACAAAATAAAGTAGAACACTGGAACAAATGTTCTCCTCCTGCAGGTTAAAGACCTGCGAGACCACCAGCTGGACAACAGGATGGAGTCCTTCTTTCTGGCTGAAACCATCAAGTACCTCTACCTGCTCTTTGACCCCGACCACTTCCTGCACGGCGGGGGGGCGGAGGGGGACGGGTCCTGGGAGGAGGGAGGCGAGGGGGGGCAGTGCATTTTAGGGGCGGGGGGGTTCATCTTCAACACGGAGGCTCACCCTCTCGACCCGGCGGCGCTCTACTGCTGCAGCCGCCACGCCCAGGACCGACAGGAGCTCCGAGACATCCTGCTCAGCCTGTCGCAGCCCGCGGAAAAGCCCAGCGGCCAATCAAAGCCGCCCGCCAAACAGACAGAAGGCCCCCCCCCCGACCAATCAGAAAGCATCGCTCTAAAACCAGGCGAGAAGAAGACGCCCCCCCTGCTGTCCTGCCCCGTTCAGCCGTTCAGCGCTCGACTCTCCATCCTGGGACAAGTTTTCACCGATAACACCTGACACTCACCTGGTCACACCTGATATCAACGTTCTGCCGCTGATTGGATCACAACAAGCGTTCCTACAACATGTCAGCTTTCAGGGAACAAACATGTTTGAAAATCACAGCTGGAGTTGTGAGGATCCAATTTCCACCCTCCATAAAGCTGTTTTTGTGTTGTGATGAAGGCACTCAGGACCCGTGAACCAAGAACTCAAATGTGCTGTGTTGACTCTGTTGCTCTAAATTAAACTGAAGCTGAAATATATTTGTATTTATTAGAAATGTTGTGGCGGTTGTGTGATTTGTCATATTGTTTATTGTCTTCATACTGAAGAAAAATGGCCATTGTGAAAATAAGATTCTTATAAAGTTTCAATTTGAAAAATCTACAATTATCAAACTCCACCCCAAAAGGGCCAAATTTAGGTCATGTGATGACGCTGATGAAGATCATGAGATACAGTCTGTAGCTAGGGGCGGGAAAAAAATTTGATTCACCTACTGTATGTATCGCGATTTTTTTTTTTTACGATTTTGAAATAAAACATTTTTTAATGCTAGAATCGATATATTTGCTTCATTTGAGTCTATGTGGAGGTAGAAGGAATTTACCGCTTTTATTGTTGTAGACTGAGTAACGTGACGTCATATCCGTTCCGTATCCGTCAACTAAAACAAACCGCAGCGAGCCGAAACGAGAAAGTAGAAAACAACGGAGGGTCTGCGTGGATACGACCTGCACCCTCACATGTTAAATCCAAAGTGGTAAACACTACACATACAGTAAAGTATGGAAACACTTTGGGTTTCACACATTACAGGAAAAGCAGAGCTAGACATCATGGCTAAAGCTGCATGCTAACTCTGTCATGGACAGGAAACGTTATCGTATCGCGGTAACGTGCGGTCAAGCCGGCCGTCACTCTCATCTCCGTGGTCAAATGGGCCGACGCTACAACTGTAGAGCACCCATATACTGACATTTATGTTAAATGCATTCAAACGGCCCCGATGGAGCTGACCATGGATGTATAAAGAGAACGGAGCTGACGGGAGAGCTAGAGACGACCTTGGAGAAGTTAGTGGAAGAAAACACATGTGACTACGTCTGGTTTTCAAAATAAGGTGTTAACAAAGGGAACTGTATATACAAAATACATATATGGAAATAAGATTGATTGGATTATATTCACCAGAAGTATAAAACATTACATGTCCCTTATAAATTAAAAAGAAAATACCACTAATTTGTGAGGGAAATGTCTTAATTCTTTAATTTTTGGATTGCTGGAAAAACTTCTATAATTAATTCCTGACAATGATCCTGATATATTAGACTTCAGGACATCTCTGACTACAAACCTGCTGAAAATCAAAATTTTTACTGAGTTAATTAGATATTTTCCAAAGTAAAAGTCCCTAGAAGTGTATGATTCAACTTTTTCCCATGGGCTATTGTTAAAAAAGTTAACAAAAATCACAATAAATCGTAATATTGAATCGCAATACATATCGAATCGGCACCCAAGTATCGTGATAGTATCGAATCGGGAGCTAGGTGAATCGTCCCAGCCCTAGTTGAAAGCTTAGAAAAAACTAACAGGTGGACCTTAAGTTACTCAAAAATGAACATCCATTCTGAAATGCTAAATAACAATGTATAACTTTTATAGCGCACACAGTGAGGTGCAGACCTGTGTGATCATCATGGTGTCAGTACGTTCTATAAACATGAATCTGTGGCTGCAGGTGTGTCATTGTTTGGAGCTGCCAGCAGGAGGCGGTATAGTAACAGGATCCTTCAGGGACCTCCAGAGATAGTTTTAGGGGGATTGTGAGATTAAAGAAAACATATTTTATTTTCATTCATTGCACAAAATTCTCCTTTTAAAAAATACATATTTTAGATATCATTTCATGTGACAGACTAAATAGTTTTCAGTGTCCTCCTCTGACTGAATGAATAATAAAACAACAACGAATTTTCTTGCTTAAATCACTTTACATGTGCAGCCTTTGACCAGCAGCAAAGAATGTGGTAATTAATGTAATTCAAGTGACTTCTAATAGTTAAAAGTTACATGATTAGCAAACAAATCATCATCTGTGTCACATGCTTTAAGGAAAATGAACACCTCACCTGATAAGAGTCACTTCTGTTTCTTTACTCTGGAGTATCTATAGGAAGACATGAAACAAACATTAATAACCAAAGGCTCTTAATGTTTCACTCTTTAAGATCAACACGTTACAGTATTAATATAAAGTTAGAATTGGTTTCCATCCCTCCAGCTGCTCCCACACAAGCTAAACGGACTCAGAACCACTGGTGTAAATTACAGACTCATTTATAACCACACAGTTTTAGTGCGTCGGGTCATTCAGAGGTGACAACAACAGAGACGCTGAGATGATGTGTCCTCAAGTGCATCCTTTCCTTCCTTCCTTCCTTGGCTCCACCAGGTTTATTTACCCTCCTTTCCTTCCTTCCTTCCTTCCTTGGCTCCACCAGGTCTATTTCCCCTCCTCCCCCCTCCTTTCCTTCCTTCCTTCCTTGACTCCACCAGGTCTATTTCCCCTCCTTTCCTTCCTTCCTTCCTTCCTTCCTTGGCTCCTCCAGGTCAATTTCCCCTCCTCCCCCCTCCTTTCCTTCCTTCCTTCCTTCCTTGACTCCACCAGGTCTATTTCCCTTCCTTTCCCCTCCTTTCCCGTCCTTTCCTTCCTTTCTGCGTCCCTCCCTCCCTTCCTTGACTCCACCAGGTCTATTTTCCTTCTTTCCTTCCTTCCTTCCTTTATTCTTTGGCTCCTCCAGATCTATTTCCCCTCCTTTCCTTCCCTCCTACTTTCCTTCCTTCAGTCCTTCCTTTCTTGTTTTCTCCAGGTCTATTTGCCTTTCTTTCTTTCTTTCTTTCTTTCTTTCTTTCTTTCTTCCTTCCTTCCTTCCTTCCTTCCTTCCTTCCTTCCTTCCTTCCTTCCTTCCTTCCTTCCTTCCTCCCTCCCTCCCTCCCTCCCTTCCTTCCTTTCTTTCTTTCTTTCTTTCTTCCTCCCTTCCTTCCTTCCTTCCTTCCTTCCTTCCTTCCTATCTTGTTTCCTCCAGGTCTATTTCCCCCCCTTCCCTGCCTTCCTTCCTTCCTTCCTTCCTTCCTTCCTTCCTTCCTTCCTTCCTTCATTACTTCTTCCTTCCTTCCTTCCTTCCTTCCTTCCTTCCTTCCTTCCTTCCTTCCCTCCTGCCCTGTATATGCTAAATAAAGTCCAGTTTATTCTCTGACGTCTAACAGTTGTGTTTCTGTGACTGGATTTAGTTCTGACTCTGGATCTGTTTGTCATTTAGCTTCAGCAGAAATCCCCTCCTCTGTCATTCAGGGTGGGACTCCCTCTCTCCTCTCCTTGTTTCCTCCTCTCCTCTCCTTCCTCTCATCTTTCCTCCTTCCTTCTGGTTCCCCTCCTCCTCTTATTCCCTCCATCTGCCCCCCTCCTCCTCTCTCTATGGGTGGGGTTCGTCTCTTTTATTTGACCTTTTCATTGTTCCTCCATCACTCCTCCTCCCTCTGGATGTCTTTTGTCTCTTAAAATGTTAACTGTCTTTTTTCCCTCTCTCTTTATTTCTCACTCTTTTCACTTTTCAAATACTCTTTTCCCCTTCCCTTCTATTACTTGCCTCGTCCCACTTTCCTTCATCCCTCCTTTCTCTCTGTCTTTCTCTGCTTATCCCATTCTTCTTGTATCCTTTCTTACCTTTTCACTTCCTCTCACCCTCTTTTCCATCCCCTCTTTATTCTCAATCCCCAACTCTAGAATCCCATTCTCTTCTTACCTTTCCTTCTTTACTTCCCTTTCCCCTTCCTTCAACCCTCTATCCTTCTCCTCATCACAAAACTAAAGAATTCCTTTTTCCACACTTCTAACGTCCTGTCTCTTTTCCTTTCTTCCTTCCTTGGCTCCTCCTGCTCCATTTCCTTTCCTTTCTTCCTTCCTTCCTTCCTTCGCTTCTCCAGCTCTATTTCCTTTCTTCCTTCCTTCCTTCGCTCCTCCTGCTCTATATCCTTTCCTTCCTTCCTTCCTTGGCTCCTCCTGGTCTATTTCCCCTCCTTTCCTTCCTTCCGTCCTTGGCTCCTCCAGGTGTATTTCTTTTCCTTCCATCCTTTCTTCCTTCCTTCCTTGGCTCCTCCTGCTCTATTTCCTTTCCTTCCTTCCTTCCTTTCTTGGCTCCACCAGGTCTATCCCCCCCTCCTTTCTTTCCTTTCTTCCTTCCTTGGCTCCTCCACATCTATTTTTCGTTCCTTCCTTCCTTGGCTCCCCCAGGTCTATTTCCCCCCCTTTCCTTCCTTCCTCCCTTCCTTCCTTCCTCCCTCCCTTCCTCCCCTCCTCTCAGGGTGTGTCTCTGGCTCTGTCGGTACTGATGACTACATCATGACTAACTGCTGAGTGTTAACTTGAGTTTGATCCAAACGTCTTTAAAACAGATTAGATAGCTCAGACTCCTTTCTCCACTCTGCTGTCACTCTACTTTATTCTACTGTGTCTCTGTTATCACTCTGTTTAACATGCAGCGTTTTCATCATTTCAACCACTTTTATTATATTCTCATGTTATTTTAAACTCTACTTTTAATCTATTTTTAAATTTTAACTGACATTTTATCCCATGTTTTATTGGTTAATTCTGTCTATTTTACATTCTTCTATTTTTCAGTTTTGGGCGCTCTGTACATCACTTTGCAAAATTTATTTTAGAAAGGTGTTATTCAAACAAAGCCTCCAGTCCTGTCTGCTGGCTCCATGAGTTTCTGTGCTCTCCTCACTCGGAGCAATAATAACAGAAGAACATGTGGTGATGCAATCTGCCTCAGCTGCTCTGTTTCCTGTAGGAGTGAAGTCAGTCTGAGGGGATTTACTGCAGCGCAGCACCAACATGCTGCTCCCTCAGTTTTTATCTCCAATTAAACAGACTTTTAAATTCCTCTAGAAGAGTTAATTTGAACCATGCATCCATGACACCTACTGTACACCAACCCTCCGAGCTGCAGGTGTTTGGTGTGTTTTTGTGCTTTGGAAAGAGCTGTTTCCCCCCTGGCTCCAGTCTTTATGCTAAGCTAGGCTAACCACGTCTTGACTCCAGCTCCATAATTAACACATGGACATGAGATTGATATCCATCTGAACATCTCAATAAACATATTTCCCAAAATGTTGAACTGTTCCTCTAAGATGTAAAGAATTAAAACATTTGAAAAAAAGTTCTAAAAAGTTAGAAAGAAGTACGGAATCCGGGAGTGGCCATAGAGAGAAAAAAAATCTATGTTGAGGTCATAATTTAGTAATACGTGTGCATGAGATATAATTCGTGGTCTCAATTTACTTAAAACGTTCCCACGTTTTATTTAATTTGTGCGTATGAGATAAGTGTATCTACAGAGAACCAGCACAGCGCACCCCGCTGCAGTCTCTAACTAGAGTGAACTAGATTGTTCGTGGAGCTGTGTGAACTGTTTTCAATGTTCCTCCAACACGCCCGTTGATGTGCAGAAGAACTAGTAGAATATACACAGAACATAGTAGGGGCGTAACGATTCATCTACTACGTCGATGTATCGATTTATATTCCTACGATCCAACTACATCGATAGTTACTCGGCAAGTTGTCCTTCACGGGGGACATATATCTATATAAAATCGATTTGTATCGATATTAAGAATTTGCACCTTGTATTTAAGCACGACAAACGTTATATGGATGTATTTTTGGTGAAATAAGGGCTTTCACCAGATGTATCTAACACTTTAAATCTTCTGACGTCTTTACAGTGAGATCATTTAATTCAACACTTTTCCCAGACAGGAGGAGCTTCCGTTCTCTCGGTCCGTGTCTCTTTTAATTAAGTGTGGTTTGGGAGGTTAAAGAGTCCCAGTGTGATTTTGTCGTTTCTCCTCCCAGCTGGTCTCTTGGCGTAATGTCACTACTACGAGAATATTTACAACCACAAAAATGGAAGAACTTCAGCCTCAAGGCTAGAAAGTATTCACTCCGAGGAGCGTAGGTTATCAAATTTAAAGTTCTTTTTTAACGGAGAGGATTATCTACAGGACCCTGCTGACTTTTCCTTTAAAGTTATTATAATTAGTGTGTACATACTCACGCAAGTCATGCTGTCGTCCATGTGGGAGTTGCCATTTCTCTCCGACACTGCAGTGGGCCCTCTGGACACATCTTCTAGAAGACCACTGAAGAAGAAGAAAGCAGCTGAATGTCACTGTTAAAACTTTTACAGTGGTTTTCAGTAGAGCTGCAATGATTAATCGTTCGATTAGTAGTCAACTATTAAATTAATCAGCAAATATTTTGATAATCAATTAATCGGTTTGAGTAATTTTTTAAGATAAATTCTCTGATTCCAGCTTCTTAAATGTGAATATGTTTTTTTTTTTTTTTACTAGACATTTGAAGTAGGGCTGTCAATCGATTAAAATATTTAATCACGATTAATCGCACGATTACCCATAGTTAATCACCATTACCAGAAATTGCAAATTAATTGCACATTTTTTATCTGTTCAAAATGTACAAATTTAATACTCTTATCAACATGGGAGTGGACAAACATGCTGCTTTATGCAAATGTATACATATATATATATATATATATATATATATATATATATATATACATATATATATTTATTATTGGAAATCAACGTGAGCCAGATCACCTCCAGAGAAGCTGATGGATGAGAACATCAAAACCAGGATGGATCACATTTTAACATGTTTTTCCTGATCCAGATATCCAGATACAGATCTCATATTAATACCAGCGAGGAAATGAGATAAAAGCACATCTGCACCTTTTTATAATAATCATAACATTAATTGATCGGGGTTAGTGATGTCACTACAATGTGGCTCCACTCACTGTAGGATGAATCAGTGACTGACTGGACACCGATGGTTACAGGAGACGTCCTGTTAGCTTCACCTGATGAGGTGTTCCCACATGATCCAGGGATTTGAACCAGCACAAACTGGGAAACGTCCAGTCCTGGTGGGATGACACAAAGAAACTGATGATGAATTTTTCTCCTGGTGCCTACAGACGGATCTCCTCCCAGAGAATCACTGCCATGAAACCAGTGACAGCAGTGAGACTAATGACAACTGTGAGAAAACTCAGACCAGTAAAGGCGATCGAAACCAGTATAACTGGTGAAGCCATAGACCAGTGAAACCAATGAAATCAATGCAATAGTGACTGCAGTGAAGACCAAAGACACACAGAAAGCAGTAAGACCAGTAACACCAGTAAGACCAGTATAACCAATAAAACCATAGACCAGTGAAATCATTTAAACCACTGAACCCAGTGGAAACAATGTGATCAGTAAATCCACTAAAGCCAGCGACACCAGTGGGAACAGTGAAACCAGCAAAACCACTGAAACCAGTAACACAACCAGTGAGATCAGTGAAACCAATGAACTCAGTGAAACCAGTTAGACCAGTGACAACTGGTGAAAGTAGTGAAACCAATCCAGTGAAACCAGTTATACTAATGATACACCCGTGAAGCCAGTGACACCAGTGACTTCAGGAAAGAAACAAAACCACTGAACCCAGCAGAACCAACGAGACCAGTATATCCACTGAACCCAGTGGCACCACTGAGAACACTGTAACCATTAAAACCAGTGAAACAAGAGACTCGCCAATAAACCAGCGGATCCTGTGAACCAGTGAGGACCAGTGGAACCAGTAACACCAGTAAACCTAAAGACCAGTGAAACCAATTAACCCAGTGACACCAGTGAAACCAGTCAGAGCAGTGAGAACAATGAAACTAGCGAAAACAGTGAAGCCAGTAACACCAGTAAAACTCAACACCAGTGAAACCAAATAACCCAGTGGAACCAGTGAAACCATGAATCCAGTGAGGCACAACTGAGACCAGTAAAACCAATTAGACCACTGAAACCAGTAACACCAGAGAACTCAGTAAAACCACTTTAACCAATTAACCCAGTAAGACCAGTAAGAACACTGACATACAGTATATCAGAGCAGTGACACCATGTGACGTTAAGAACCCAGTGAAACCAGTAGCCTCAGGTCTCTGAGAACTGGGCGAGGTTCTTGCAGGCTGGTGAGCGTTCAGAGTCGGCTGTGCAGGTTTGACATCATCACTGAGGAGTGGTCAACTTCCTGTATCAATGACATCATCACCGAGCATGTGCAGCAGTGCAGACAGGTCCAGGAACACATGATGATGATGATGATGATGATGATGATGGTGATAATGTGACACACACACACACACACACACACACACACACACACACACACACACACACACAGGCCATGTTACACTATACTGGTCTGCTCAGATGTTGCATAATGTTAGCATTTGGCTCAAAGTCCCCAAACTAATCATACTCTGAAGAGGGTCCACACCCTACACACACACACACTACAGTACACACACACACATACACACAAAAACACACACACACACAAAAACACACACACACACAGTCTCATCTGTTAGCCATTAGCAGCCAGTCAATGACAACAGACTCACATGGGCTGGGCTCAGTGCACTCACACACGATCACATACTGTTCATATGATGTATGGATCTGTGTGTGTGTGTGTGTGTGTGTGTGTGTGTGTGTGTGTGTGTGTGTGTGTTTGTGTGTGCGTGTATTGCCAGGCCCATCACAGTGCAGCTGTGAGGTATGGAGCAGCATTTACCGCTCGGCCCCGTTTAATATCCGTCCCAGTATGTGACTGGAGGGGAATTCCAGTCAAATTTCCTCCCTCTTTCCTGCACTATTATTTCACCTCCTTCTTTCACTTACTTATTCTTGTCTTGTATCTTTTGTCTTCTGCTCTCCAGTCTGCTTTTACCCTATTGTGTGATATCCAAACTAACCAAAGTCACACAAACAAACTAACCGATCGAGGCAGCGGTAGACCAGGAACTCCTGTGTTCTGAGAGGTAAAATGACTGTTTTTGTCAATGGAGTCTGATGGTTTTGAAGAAAGCACAGAGCACCCATGTTGATAAGAGTATTAAATACTTTACAAATCTCCCTTTAAGGTACATTTTGAACAGATAAAAAAAGTGTGATTAATCGCAATTATACATTTTAATCGATTGACAGCCCTAGTAACAACGTAATGTAATAACTGTAACTACCGTAAATAAATAACAACCGCCCTTAGGGGACTTTCTTACATAACATTACGTAACGTTGACTTTTTGTTTCACACGGGACATGAACAGCGTTCTCCTGGGTGAAAGTCCTGTGTTAGTGATTTGCAGAAATGTACAATGCAAACATTTTCTTCCTGGCGACTGGGCTGCTCAGACTGGCTAGAGCGAACGTTTCATCTTTTCATGTCTTACCTTTAATTTATATGCACTTGTGCCACATCTAACATTAGTTTTGCATTCATTCTGAACACTTAACCTGAATGAATGACGTGAATTTGGCGTCACCTTTTCTAATGAAGCACTGAGTTCAAATCAAACTGAAGAGACGAGGCATCGGTTCTATTCTCACCTACAGAGTTGTAAGAAACTCAGATCAGATTTGAATGAATAATTCTTTCCCTGCTGATTCAGTTGACTCTCTATACATCGCATGTTATCACACCAGCTCAGCAGAGACCCGTCTCATCTCTCTCAGGACCTCGGCCCGTCTCGCTGACCAGACTACGAACATCAGAGTGAACTTGTTTTTGGCTCGTCTCCACCGTCCAGCTGGAGCACACTGCGGGACAACACAAGATTCCACCCTGCAAGTCTCACATATCTGGAAAAAAGAGCTTAGGATGTGATTCACTGAATCTCTGTTGTCTTGTCATTTGTTCTTTGATTGTTATCTTTTGTTTCTGTAACACATTTGGGGTTTTTTTCTGTAAGAGATCTTGATCTCAGTGTGTTTAAATAAAGGCTGATAACTCCATGAACAATAGTTTTGACAGGAACGTGAATGATTTCAAAGCTTCCTGATCTCTTCAACTTGTATCTGAAAGGTGACACAAAGTCACTATTGTGTGTGTGTGCGTGTGTGTGTGTGTGTGTGTGTGTGTGTGTGTGTGTGTGTGTGTGTGTGTGTGTGTGTGTGTGTGTGTGTGTGTGTGTGCGTGTGTGTGTGTGTGACAGTGAGGTCAGGACACACATGTGCCGTGTCTCCCTGCAGACTGACAACATGAGGTCGGTGTTACGGAGCAAACGGTGACCCACAGGATTCAGTTTCACACATTCGCCCCCTCTGCTTCCTCCAACACACACACTCAGTGAGGAATGTGTTGTACAGTGAAATGCGAGCCTGTGGGTACAGCTGGGTGTGTGTTATGATGTGATGTACTTGGCTGGAAGAATGAAAACACAGCTTTAGGCGAGCGCTCACACTGCGAGTCTCTAATTGCATCTGTGCCATGGACACACGCACACACCAGACAGCAGTCTCTAAATTATTGAGTTTTATAATATAATTTAATAATAATACTACTGTAATATTACACCAGCGTCTACATATACACGAAGGCATAAGTGCTGATACACATTTACTGTTACATGAGCTTAACCGCCGAGACAGGAGACATGTCAGTTCCCTTCACGTGACCTGGAAGCTGAGCCGGTCCACCATCAGGGAAGACGTTCCAACCATAAGCTCTTATTTCTGTAACGACTTTCGTCTCATCTCCCTTTTCTGGAGCAGTTTCAAGGGGAGACTCGTGGGTTCCCTCGCCAAAAATTAGCATAAGTTTGCAGCATTATTTAACCTCCTTCATGACAAGCTAGTTTGACATGGTAGGTACCAATGGATTAATTAGGTTTTCTAGTTTCAAATGATGCCAGTATCACTCTAGCGTAAAACTGAGTCCGCTACAACGTCTGACAGATCGAATAGCGGCCAGGCCCGACGCAAGTTGTGTTAATGCATCAAAGAAATTAGTGGCACTAAAACGATTTGTGTTATCGCATTATTATCATGTTTACTTTGACAGAACTAGTTCATAACTATGTTTTCATTAGTATATAATCAGCTGAAACTAGGCATCATTGTGTTTTCGTTGAGTCCTTCATATCTACATAGGGAACGGATCCTCTTCACGGAGTCCGCCATGTTGCTTCTCCATGTTTCTACAGTAGCCCAGAACGGACAAACCAAACTCTGGCTCTAGAGAGAGCCTTTCACGTTTTTACGTTATCTGAAGGTCACCGTAGTTCTCCAACACGCATGTGAAACCGTGGTACCGCCAGCCGCCGTCTGACTTCCGTTGCTCCTAAAGTAGTGTTATTATAGTAAGGATGGCCTCTGAGCGAGGCCAACAGCGTTACCACGGTTTTGCACTCAGCGGCTCACGTTATGCAACCTGCAGGTTACAGACACCGTTTGACAATCTGACAAGCACTTTGCATGAATGCCGACGCCTTTAAACTGACAGATGATCCAGCTGTGATCCAGCTGTGCAGCCGTCATCAGAAACTGACGTAGCTTCTCATGACGCCTGAGAGGAAAATACGTCTGAAAAAATGTTTCCTTGATTCACCCTTCCTCGCAGCTTTTCCTTGCACCGTGTGTCATCAGTACGTGTGTTTACATCCACCTGCTTTTATGCACATTTTCAATTTTCGCATAAAAAACCTGAGTGGAAATGCTGAAAAAAATCCTCTTGGCTGAGGTGGTGTATCGATTAAAGCAAAATGGAAACAGATTTAGTGAATAAATGATGACGGACATGAAGCATCATGGGACTTCAACGTCCACTGAAGAGATAAAATCAGTCTCCTCATCGCTCCACACAGATCTGACGGAACCTTCCTCACATTAACACATGAAACTAACACAAATCTCAGATTTACATCCAGTTTTCTACTTTTGTTTTTCACTGGTTGAGGTTCAACTGGCGCTCTTTTAATTACATCATCTTCTTCTGCAGCGCTATAATGATTTTCCACCTACTGCTTATATCCATGAACCAACTCCTAATAATCATATAACGGTAGTGGATGGAAACAAGCATTGATTCGCATTTTCTTTTGCCGATTTTCTCAAAATTCTGTTAAAATTTGCGATACATTTGCATTTAAACCTGGCTACAGAGAGGAACTAAGATGAGGGAAACGTGGATGTAATTAAATTCACTCTGACATCACACCATTCAGAAGTAGCCAATGGGAACACTGGAGTTGACTCAGCTGTTAGCTGTACCACTGCATTAATCCAAGAGAAGTTAAGATATTCAGTCTTTGTCAGCAGTCTACTGATGGACTAGTATGTTTGTTTACCTTTACAGAGTTTGACCACCACTCTCAGAGGTGTCCCAGTGTCAAAGTGTTACTGGGCCTCTTCATCCCAGTTTACAGTTTCTGTTTGTTGGGAACTTGTTACTTACAGATGTGACAGCTGTGACTCCTCCCTGTCCATGATGTGGTTCTCTCTCGTCATTGATCACAGATTTCTGACTTCAGGGTTTCTTCTTCTGGGGTGCTGCTCTTTACCGGTTGCCAGGCAACAACTGCAATAATAAAAGAGCTATAAAACAAAGAAAAACATCTTTGAACATGCAAGTTCATTTTTATCATGGACATAGTTGTTTGACGAAATAAACTTGAGGTCCACTAACTAGGTTTATCCCAGAGCTTTCACCACATCTCCGTCTTCATCGACGGGTGGAGATCGCTCAGTTGTTTGGAGCATCACAACAAGTTCTTCATGAAAACTGAGAAACCTCCGGGCCAACACATCCTCACTACCAACTCCTCATATACCGACGCTTGGTCAGCGGCCCTACGCTTCAAACTATGACACTCTCGGTACGACTCTAGTGACACTTTTGGACGTGTCGCAGACAGCGTCTCTTTTCAAAATAAACTTCCAAAGCAGAGTAAGTTTACTTAGTTTATTAGGTTTACATACGCAACAAAACTACTTGATCCGGGTTTCCACCCAAAGTTGGGTGGTATTAGTACTTCTACTGTAACAGAGTATTTGTACTGTGTGGTATTAGTACTTTTACTGTAACAGAGTATTTGTACAGTGTGGTATTAGTACCTTTACTTTAACAGAGTATTTTACTGTGTGGTATTAGTACTTTTACTGTAACAGAGAATTTTTATACTGTGGTATTAGTACTTTGAATGTAACATAGTATTTGTACTATGCTGTATGAGTACTTTTACTGAAACAGAGTATTTTCACTGTGTGGTATCAGTACTTTTACTGTAAGAGAGTATTTTTACAGTGTGGTATTAGTACTTTTACTTTAACAGACTATTTTACTGTGTGGTATTAGTACTTTTACTGTAACAGACTATTTTTACAGTGTGGTATTAGTACTTTTACTTTAACATAGTATTTTTACTATGTTATATTAGTACTTTTACTGCAACAGAGTATTCTTAAAGTATGGTATTAGTACCTTTACTGCAACAGAGTATTTTACTGTGTGGTATTAGTACCTTTATTGTAACAGAGTAGTTTTACAGTGTGGTATTCATACTTTTACTGTAACAGAGTATTTTTACAGTGTGGTATTAGTACTTTTACTGTAACAGAATATTTTTACTGTGTGATATTAGTACTTTAACTGCAGTAAACGATCTGAATACTTCCTCCACCTCTGATAAAAGACTTTAACTTTAAGCACTAACATTAAAAGATGCAGCCACCTCATTTGTGTGCGTGCACAAGCGTCATATTAACTGTTTCAATGTACATATGAACATGTGCACATTGTTTGAGATCAAATCTGAGCCTACAGTGTCCTTTGAATGTTGTGCCAATAAAGAAAATTGAAGTTGAAGACAAGGAAATGAAAGAAAGGCTACAAGAGAGGAGGAGGAGGAGGGAGATGAACATGGAGAATATGGGGAGTAAGAGGATTGAGGGGGGGTGTTTGTTTGGCGTACCAGTCGGTGCAGTGTGTGAAATGGGAACTGTGCGGTGTGTGTGTGTGTGTGTGTGTGTGTGTGTGTGTGTGTGTAGGGGAGGATCCTCTCCCTCTCTTAAAGCCGGGTCAGAAACAGAGAGATCAGCAGAGCTGAGAGTGAGAGGCACTGAGGAGGGAACACACACACTGTTACTGACTCTTAAAAACACACAGAGACACACACACTCAAAGACAAGTGGCCTATTGTACACACACACACACATACATACACACACTTAGCTGGACTCTGGACTGACCACTCGAGGATACATCCCTCAGGACTCTGTTTCCCATCATGCACCAGTGGAGCCTCTCGGAGCTCCAGGGGGTCTCCACCCAGAGGGTGGTCTCGACCCAAAGGACTACCCAGGATCGGGCCTCGTGGAGTTCCCGGCCGAGGAGGGGGTCCGGGCGTCGGTGCCTCTGCCCGCCGAGGGGAGCTCCTCTCTGGGCATGGCTCCTGCTGGGGGCCCTGGTGGTTCCTGGAGCCTGGAGCTTTCTGAGCGAGGAGCAGGAGGAGCTGCTGGTGGAGCTTCACAACTACTACAGAGGACAGGTTTCACCCAGTGCCTCGGCCATGCTGCCTCTGGTAAGACACCTGCACAGATTAAAATACCACCATGCATCAGCTCACATCTCAGTATGGCTTTATTGTGCATTAACGCCATCCCAAATTCACATCAACCAGTAGAAAGACGTCAATAAGGTGAGATATTGATACAATGAGCTCATGTCCATTAAATGTCAGACACAGCATCATGACAGTTTCCTTCCTGAATACAGCTGCAGAATTACAAGCAGGAGAATCTGTGAAGACGTTTGATTTTCTGTGTATGTTTTAGTCATAATTTAATAATTCCTCATAAGAAGGCATTAATGTTTCCTAGGGTTTCCCTGCAATTAATGAGAAACTGGAAAGTCAACTGGAAGTCTGTTTTGGTCTTACGCAATATTTTATTAGTCTAATTTATGACTAATGAATGATTCAAATGTATTTGAGGCTTATAAGCCCTGACAAGAAAAAAACATTAAATATCTGTAATTTTTTGGGGCATTACATGTTAAAAAGATCATAATTATAGACTTTAAAGTCTAAAAACATTGGTGTTTACCTTAAAAAATATTGGTCTTCAAGAGGTCAAAGGTCAGACCTATAGTGTTTTGTCAGTACTACAGCATTTAAAACTTAATATTATGATGCATCTTTATTTAAGACATTGAACTCTGCAGTAGAAATGGTCCGTCACTGCCTACATTGGTATTTTTGCTTATTGTGATGTAATTTCTTGGAATGTCTTCAAATGCTCCATATGCCTAAAATTTGTAAAACCTAAGTTTATGTAAGTTAATAAACTATAAATATTGACAAAAGTATTGAAATTGTGTCATAAATTAAAAAAAAAAAATAAATCGGACATGTTTTTGCCATGTTGACATTGCCATCTTGAGTTTTGGCCGTCGACCATTGTGGTTTTTGGCCATTGTTATGTTGGTTTTTGGCCGTCATGTTGGATATTTGGCCGTCTCCATCTTGGTTTTTGGTCGTCGCTATCTTGGTTTTTGGCGTTCGCCATCTTGGTTTTTGGCCGTCGCCATCTTGGCTTTTGGCTGTCACCATCTTGGTTTTTGGCTGTCACCATCGTTGTTTTTTTGGAACCAGAAGTGACACGAGAAAGTGAAGCTAAGTACAACAAAACGCTGAGTAAGACATTTTTAGGCGACCAAAATGTTACAATTAACTTTGATGAACTGAAAATACACTGTGAAAGGGTTAAAGTTGTATGACAAAAACACGGACAACTCCCAGACCGGACAACGCTGTGGTAGTGACCTGTCAATCACAAGGTAGCCACGCCCTAAAGCATCCCCTGCTTTATGGTCTGTTTGACTCTAAATGGGACCATAATTTACTAAATGAACATCATGCTGTATTGAAGAAGACTTGAAACTAGTGATTGAGACCATAATCTCATGTTTACAATGTCTACTGAGGTAATAAATCAAGTGAGAAGTAGGCTCATTTTCTCATAGACTTCTATACAATCAGACTTCTTTTTGCAACCAGAGGAGTCGCCCCCTGCTGGCTGTTAGAAAGAATACAAGTTTAAGGCACTTCAGCACTGGCTTCACTTTTCAGACCCGGACGTAGCTGTCTGATAACTACAGAAAACTAGTCACACAATATACATCATAAGATCAGAATTAAACAAAAATGCAACAGAAAAACCATAAAGCTGTTGATGAGAATCATATATTACATCACAACCTGAAGTGGCTCCTTAAGAGCAGTCTGACACAATCAATACACATAAACTTGACTGTTTTAAAACTATCAAATAATAAATGAATGAGTCCAAAACACCCCACAAATCAACTACCAGAAGAGAAAGCAGCAGAGTTTTTGCAGCAATGATTTAGAACAATTTTTGCAGCTTTTAATTTAATAGTAGAAGTTTCCCATCAGAATGAGTAGCAGAAGTTTTCAATGAAGCTGTTGACGGTGAGCTTCGATCATCCTGAGTAATCAACGGACCTCCAGACGTCACAGACATGTCATTATACTTGGAAACAGACGCTGCTGTTGAGTCTTACAAATCTAATTTTGCAGCATTTAGAGCACCATGAATCAGTCATTGAGCTTTATTATGTGGGAATGATCTGAAATCTCCAAACTGCAGCAGGTCACACTGAAACTATCTGCAAAAAATATGTTTTTGGGGGGCCCGCCCCTTTAAAAGAAGTAGATGTACTTATTAAAAAGTTTGACATGAAAATGCCCATTACAGCAGCTTGTAAAGCAAATTATTGTTGACTTTGTGAGTGAGCTAGAAAATGTTTGAAAGGCTTGAAATGTGTCTCTAATGGACACTCAGGGAACAACATCCTGGACATGAATCTGGTCAGGAACCTTTGCTGTCTAGAGTTACAGGAGCTACAGGAGCTCAAACAGAGCGTTTCAGACAGGAATATCTAAGAATATTTAATAATAATTAATGTTGAATATGAATAATGTTGTGGGATTATTCCTTATTTCATGGGCTATATCAGAATTTATTCTTTATTATTACATACTTATATATATAAAAAAATAAATACAAAAAAAAGAAGCATTTGAATACTGATTTGTAGATCGATTACCATGGCAACGGTCGAAGCTTTGTAGCATTCGGGTCAGCCATTTATAAAAGTAGAATATTTTAAAGTTAATATACAAGAAATGAAGCTATGAAATGAAGTGACACTTTTATCACTTAAATCAAGCTATATCTTAGCAAACTGTATCTTTGGAGCGCCACAACTCAACAAAGAGCAATCCAGATGTTTCTACAAAGACGTAATAAATATGTAATATATTGTTTTCTAAGATGTTCTTGGAGACGTCCCTCCACTGTTCACAATTTATTCTAATTGTCTCCAGCTGTGAGTTCCTCCTTCATTCCTGTTGTGCATTGTGTTGTGGGAGAACAGCGAATATCAACAGCACGCTCAAAAGTACAGAGAATTAAGTCTTTGAGTTTACTTCACTTTGTCTAAACGATGGTGGGTGTGTCTGAGATGGCAGGAGGAGGTCTGGATCACATGTTGTGGTGAAAAAGAGGAAGGAGGAGGTATATAAAAAGGAAAGGAGGAGAGGAAAAGAGACAAGACAAAGTATAAAGAAATAAATCTTACTGACTAATTTACTAACACTGTAAATTCATCGTCTTCTCAGTTTTCTTCTTCTGTTTCTGTTTCCCGGTTGTTCCCAGAACACAAACGCACATCATGTAATCTCTGGAGCTGTTTGCTGGCGTTTGTCTTGAACGTGCTCTGTCTTGAACGTGCTCTGTCTTGGTCCAATTATCTTTCTTTGTATCTGGTTTTCATGTCCCTTTGCTGATGAAATCACTTTAGCAAAGTCTTGATTTTCAATTTCTCTTCACTAGTCAGCTGCTTTTCTTGGACACTTGAGTCCTGAATATAAAGAAAAACTTTTTGTTGTTGTTGTTGTTGTTGTTTAACGCTCCGGTTAAAATGGAACAAGACGATAGCTCTGTGGCTCTGTGAGGCTCTAATGCTATTTACAGACCACAAAGAAGAATCCAAGAAGCCAGAATCGATATATTTGCTTCATTTGAGTCTATGTGGAGATAGAAGGAAGTAACCGCTTTTATTGTTGTAGTCTGAGTAACGTGACGTCATATCCGTTCCAACTCCGTCAACCAAAACAAACCAGCCGGTCGTCGCGAGTTAAACCAAAAGTGGTAAAAACTACACATCCAGTAAAGTATGGAAACACTTTGGGTTTCACACATTGCAGGAAAAGCAGAGCTAGACATCGCGGCTAAAGCTGCATGCTAACTCTGTCATGGACAGGAAACCAGCCATCACTCTCATCTCCGTGGTCAAATGGGCCGACGCTACAACTGTAGAGCACCCATATACTGACATTTATGTTAAATGCATTCAAACGGCCCTGATGGAGCTGACCGTGGATGTATAAAGAGAACGGAGCTGACAGGAGAGCTAGAGACGGACTTGGAGAAGTTAGAGGAAGTATACACGTGTGACTATGTTCGGTTTTCAAAATAAGGTGTTAACAAAGGGAACTGTATATACAAAATACATATATGTAAATAAGATTGATTGGATTATATTCATCAAGTATAAAACATTACATGTCCCTTACAAATTAAAAAGAAAATACCACTAATTTGTGAGGGAAATGTCTTTATTCTTTGATTTTTGGGTTGCTGGAAAAAATTAACAAATAATTCCTGACAATGATCCTGATATATTTGACTTCAGGACATCTCTGACTACATACATGCAGAAAATCAAACATTTTTACTGTATTAATTTAGATATTTTCCAAAGCAAAAGTCCTTAGAAGTGTATGATTCAACTTTTTCCTATGGTCTAGTGTTAAAAAATTTAACAAAAATCACAATAAATTGCAATATTGAATCGCAATACTTCTAGAATCGCAATGATAGTATCGAATCGGGAGATGGGTATATCGTGCCAGCCCTAATGTTTAGTTATGTTTATGTCATGTTAGTATGTAACATTTAGCATGTTACCTTGATGGCATTATGGATGTATACTCTATACTGTATTTCATTCTGGACCAACAGGCTGATGTCCTGTGGCTGTTACTGTTACTGTCTCTTGGCTCTTCGTCTCACTGGAATATAAAAGACTAATTTTAAAGTTTTCCATTTGTCATGATGCTGCTTCTGACTTGAGAACAGTTCGTTGACTCTCAGTCAGACTTCCAGGTGAATTGGAGGTCAGATTAAATCTCTGTGAGGGAGCTCCAGGCAGGTTGGAGCCGGCTGGTTGTTTTGGTTTGGTCGTGGACCAGAGAGAAGCTGCTGCTGGTTTAACTCCTTATGGAGATGTGATGATGACTGATGAGCTTTTATGGCTGTGGATTCCAGAAAAGATTAAAGTTTACAACTGTGTCTGACTGTGGTTGTTTGGACCTAAATATCTTTCTTACCAAAACAGTTTTACGGGTGTTTTATCAAATTATAAGGAAGTTGTGTTCATTTGGGTTGACACTGCAGTTACAGTATACTGTAGTTGTCTCCCCCTGCTGTCAATGAGCTACACCTTGTTGAATAAAAAGCTTGTATAGATTACCTGGGGCCCTGATTGGACATCTCTACTAGGGCTGGGACGATAGACCTACTGCATCTCCCGATTCGATACTATCACGATACTTGGATGCCAATTCGATATGTATTGCGATTTTTGTTTTTTTTAACACTAGACCATGGGAAAAAGTTAAATCATACACTTTTAGGGACTGTTACAGTAAAAATGTTTTCGTTTCCAGCATGTATGTAGTCGGAGATGTCCTGAAATCAAATATATCAGTCATTGTCAGGAATTATTCTTTTTTTTTCCCCAGCAACCCAAAAATCAAAGAATAAAGACATTTCCCTCACAAATTAGTGTTATTTTCTTTTTAATTTATAAGGGACATGTAATGTTTTATACTTCTGGTGAATATAATCCAATCAATCTTATTTCCATATATGTATTTTGTATATACAGTACCCTTTGTTAACACCTTATTTGAAAACCGGACGTAGCCACACGTGTATACTTCCTCTAACTTCACCAAGTCCATCGCTAGCTCTCCCGTCAGCTCCGTTCTCTTTATACATCCATGGTCAGCTCCATCGGGGCCGTTTGAATGCATTTAACATAAATGTAAGTATATGGGTGCTCTACAGTTGAAGCGTCGGCCCATTTGACCACGGAGATGAGAGTGACGGCCGGCTTGACCGCACGTTACCGCGATGCGATAACGTCTCCTGTCCATGACAGAGTTAGCATGCAGCTTTAGCCGTAATGTCTAGCTCTGCTTTTCCTGCAATGTGTGAAATCCAAAGTGTTTCCATACTTTACTGTATGTGTAGTGTTTACCACTTTGGATTTAACATGTGAGGGTGCAGGTCGTATCCACGTGGACCCTCCGCCGTTTTCTGCTTTTTGTTTCGGCTCGCTGCGGTTTGTCTTGGTTGAAGGATACGGAACGGTTATGACGTCACGTTACTCAGACTACAACAATAAAAGCGCTAACTTCCTTTTACCTCTGCATAGACTCAAATGAACCCCTAGTTAGCAGACCAGGATCGTCTCTTTTTACGGGACAACCACATTAAAAAGGCACCAGAAATGCTGGTTTCCAGGAACAGACGGGTGTTTCCCTCTGTAGACTCCCTCCAGTTAGTAACACGAGTGTGAGAGGAGGAACGCGGCGGGGAAATCATCCTGGACGACAGACCGACAGGGAGTGAGTCAGCGCTCCGGGTTGAGCAACAGAGGGGGAAGACTGTCGGGAAAGAGACGAACACAATGTTTAGATAGAGAGAGAAAAATGAAAATTAGGTAGGGAATGAATGAGCACCCAGAGGAATGTTTGTGTGTGTTTATTTTTGTGTTCATACTTGTGTATATGTGTGTGGACCAGGAGAGGTCTCAGCCCGTCTCCGCCAGTATGGAAGCCCCACTGGGACATTTCCATATTCATGTTTTTCTTTTTTGCCGGACTGGAGGGAAAGAGAAAGGAAGGATAGAACGGGAGAAGGTGCGAGGAGCAAAGAGAGGTAGAGGGAAGGAGGAAGAGGAGGAAGGAAGGAAGGAGGGAGGAGGGAGGGAAGGTAGAAAAGGCAGAGAGGAAAGAGGAGAGGTGGATGAGAGAGAATGAAAGAAGGATGTAAGGAGACAAGGATTGAAAAAAGAGAGACATGGAGATAAGGAGGGATGGAGAGAAAGGGAGTAGTTATAAAATGAGGAGAAAGGGAGTAAGATGACAGAAGTGGAAGAGGAGGGAGGTCAGTGTGTTGAACTGGGAGGACAGATTCACGTTTTTGTTGGCAAAAAAAAATGTCTGTAGAATGTAATTTCAACATTTCCAGTCAGATAAGGCGTTTGGAAAGGTGGACTGAGACCAGCAGACAAACCAGTCTGACCAGCTCAGATAAAAATTCAATGAAACCAGTTTGGTCAGTTTAAATGAAACGGATAAAACAGCAGATAAACCAATTTGACAAGTTCACATAAAACCGATGAAACTTAGAAACCAGTCTAACCAGTTTGATATCAAACTGATAGAAACGACGGAGAAACCTGTATGACCAGTTCAGACAAGACTGGTTGAAACTGTAAAACGAGTCTAACAAGATGCAACTAGTATGTGCTGCATATAGAGAAACCAGTTTCACCAGTTCAGATCACATTGATAAAACAAGAGGACTTGAGACTTGAGAGAAACAAGTCTATCCAGTTCAGTTAAAACTGTTCTGTGCTAAGTAGAAACAGCAGAGGAACCAGTCTGACCAGTTCAGGCAAAAAACAAAAGCAAAAGGGAAACCAGTCTGTCCAGTTCAGGCAAAAACAATAGCTACTGAGAAAACAGACTGACCAGTTCAGACAAAAACAATAACAACTGGGAAACCAGTCTGACCAGTTCAGATGACTGGTGCTTAGAAACCAGTTAGACAAACCGAAGGAAACATTGTCCTCAGCAGCTGGAGTTAAAGTTACATCACAACTCCATGTTTCCATCACGGAGGATAAAAAGTCCTGAGGAGAGAAACCAACTGAACCAAACTCCACTCAAAAAACTTGGAAATAAACATATTACATTCTGTTCAACAACGTCATTATATCAAATTGTATTGTATTGTATTGCAGTTTAAAACAAAAGCCTCCATTGTTCAAAGGGATAAACACAGAACTGGGACTGTACACAGGGAGCTCATAACTTATAAATTATTAGGGGTGGGAAAAAAAAAATCGATTCACCTATGTATCACGTTTTTTTTTTTTAAATTTTGAAATCGTTTTTTTAATGCCAGAATCAATATATTTGCTTCATTTGAGTCTATGTGGAGGTAGAAGGAAGTTACCGCTTTTATTGTTGTAGTCTGAGTAACGTGACGTCATATCCGTTCCGTATCCTTCAACCAAAACAAACAAGCCGGGCGCTGCGAGCCGAAACAAAAAAGTAGAAAACGACAGAGGGTCGGCGTGGATACGACCTGCACCCTCACATGTTAAATCCAAAGTGGTAAACACTACACATACAGTAAAGTATGGAAACACTTTGGGTTTCACACATTGCAGGAAAAGCAGTGCTAGACATCACGGCTAAAGCTGCATGCTAACTCTGTCACGGACAGGAAACGTTATCGTATCGCGGTAACGTGCGGTCAAGCCGGCCGTCACTCTCATCTCCGATGTCAAATGGGCCGACGCTACAACTGTAGAGCACCCATATACTGACATTTATGTTAAATGCATTCAAACGGCCTCGATGGAGCTGACCATGGATGTATAAAGAGAACGGAGCTGACGGGAGAGCTAGAGACGACCTTGGAGAAGTTAGAGGAAGTATACACGTGTGACTACGTCCAGTTTTCAAAATAAGGTGTTAACAAAGGGAACTGTATATACAAAATACATGTATAGAAATAAGATTGATTGGATTATATTCACCAGAAGTATAAAACATTACATGTCCCTTATAAATTAAAAAGAAAATACCACTAATTTGTGAGGGAAATGTCTTTATTCTTTGATTTTTGGGTTGCTGGAAAAAAATGTATAAATAATTCCTGACAATGACTGATATATTTGACTTCAGGACATCTCTGACTACATACATGCTGAAAATCAAACATTCTTACTGTATTAATTTAGATATTTTCCAAAGTAAAAGTGCCTAGAAGAGTATGATGCAACTTTTTCCCATGGTCTAGTGTTAAAAAAGTTTTAAAAAATCGCAATAAATCGTAATATCGAATCGCAATACTTAAAAATCGCATTACATATCGAATTGGCACCCAAGTATCGTGATAGTATCAAATCAGGAGCAAGGTGAATCGTCCCAATCCAATATATTATATTAAGAAACATCTGAATAAAATAACATCATCTCATCTCATCATTATCTGTGATCAAACTGTTATCAATAACTTTTCTGTTGAGACAAAGAGAAACAAAAATCAGCTGTTCACAGACCGGATGACCTCCAGTATGGCTGACAGAGGTGACGGTGTGTGTGTGTGTGTGTGTGTGTGTGTGTGTGTGTGCGTGTGTGAGGTATGTGTGTGTTTGTGTGTGTGCGACTGTGTGTTACTATACGACCATGTGCATGACCCCAAAGTCATAACACAGACCAGATGTGGAGAGAGCCTGGAGAGAGACAGGAATGTGAAGGAGACCCCTGACTATTGTTTGTGTTGTGTGTCATCACTGGACAAATAAACACACACACACACACACACACACACACAGGAATATTGTTCATTCTTTCGGTATCTTAGCAACAGTGACTCAAACCAGAAGATGGAAATAAATGCCTGAGTTAAAGACGTCAATCTGTTCTTAAAGCACAAGGCTGGTGATATTCTATATTCGTCTTATTGTCAACAAAACAACATGTCAACAATGGAGCGCTATGGCACAGAAGAAGAAGAAATATCAGGCTGTGATACACACAGACAGGAGGAAATTGTTGGGGACTATTTTCAGCGGCGGATTAATCCGCATGTGGTGCTCTGGTGAGTGTTAGTGGCAGCAGGACGGTGTATGTGGGATTGAGTCAGAATAAACTCCTGTGTGTGTGTTCATGGTGATGAAGGAACATATCACCCAGTGACACAGTGAGGCTCATTGATGTTTTACACATTTTAATAGTAATTTTCAGACATGTTTTGGATATTTTTCAGATATTTTTCCAACATTTTTCATGTTTTCGGGGTATTTTTCATATATTTTTCTGACATTTTTCACGTTTTTGGTATATTTTACACATATTTTGGGGACATTTTTCACTAATATTTTTCAAATATTTTATTAATAATTTTCAAATATTTTTCTGATATTTTTCGAACATCTTTCGGACATTTTCCACATACATTTCACTACTTTTTTCACATATTTTACTTGTGAAAAATATAAATATTAGTAAAATATGTGAAAAAAATTCGAAAAACTTGTGAAAAGGACAATAAAGGAGCTCTATGGCACAGAAGAAGAATAAATATCAGGCTGTGATACACTCACAAACAGTGTTGACAAGAAGAAAAATATCACCAGACTTATTATCTAAATAAATCACTGTAACAGTCAGTGTATCGTTTGCTATCATCTATATTTCTTTGATCCCTGGTGATGCAGAAGAGCTTCAGAGACAGTTAAAAAAACAGTTAACTCACTTGCTGTGATATTGATGCGTGGACATTTTCTGAGGAAGGCAGTCCTGTGGTCGGAGATCTGGCTGTTTGTTGCAGACATAAATAAACATCAATAAACAGGATCAGCAGAAGAAAAACATTATAAAGACATTAAAATCCACAACACAAGACTCACGTTTTAACCTGGCTTTTTGTATTTCCATATTTGATTCTCCTTTCAGACACTTTCCATACAACAAAGAGGAACTACATTACTAGTAGAAAAACTACAGTGTACTACTTCACACTGTATTTGTAGTTGCATTCTTGGAGAGTTTGAACTTGTAGTCCGATGCAGTATGCTGTATTTGTAAAAGGCCTTTTCCCAGCAGGTCAAACAAATTGTGTTAACGATAGTTTAGTTCCATAAAGTGTCCCAGTTAGGGCTGTCAATCGATTAAAATATTTAATCGCAATTGATCGCATGATTGTTCATAGTTAATTGCGATTAATCACAAATTATTCGCAAATTCTGTTCCAAATGTAGGGAGATTTGTCAAGTATTTAATACTCTTATCAACATGGGAGTGGGCAAATATGCTGCTTTATGCAAATGTATGTATATATTTATTATTGGAAATCAATTAACACAAAACAATGACAAATATTGTCCAGAAACTCTCACAGGTACTGCATTTAGCATAAAATGATGCTCAAATCATAACATGGCAAACTGCAGCCCAACAGGCAACAACAGCTGTCAGTGTGTCAGTGTGCTGACTTGACCATGACTTGCCCCAAACTGCATGTGATTATCATAAAGTGGGCATGTCTGTAAAGGGGAGACTCGTGGGTACCCATAGAACCCATTTTCATTCACATATCTTGAGGTCAGAGGTCAAAGGACCCCTTTGAAAATGGCCATGACAGTTTTTCCTCGCCAAAATTTAGCGTAATTTTGGAGCGTTATTTAACCTCCTTGACGACAAGCTAGTATGACAACAAGTTGCGTTAATGCGTTAAAGAAATTATTGACGTTAGAATGAATTTGCGCTTTATTATCATGTTAACTTTGACAGCCCTAATATATATTACATATATATATGATCCCAAACAGAGTTTCTTTCGCAAGAAAATGTTTGGTGGCTCCTTCTGTTAGAAATTGAATCAGAAATCCCTGCAGCTGACTGACTCGTGGTCCACCTTTCAGCACATCAGTCTCTGAAGAGGAAATTAAACCATCCGGCATGACGGGAAGTAAATATGTACCTCTGGCTGGTGACGGGGTCAGACGTCAGACGTCAGGTCATGGATAATTGGGAGATGAGGACTTCCTGCTGAGGGAATAAACGCTCCCAGAGCAACACCTCCTGGTTGTATCTGGATGTAAAAGAAACAAAAGTCTTCATGTGAAGCTTCTTTGGTTGAATGAAGTCATGATTTCCTGACTCAGCCATGTGAGGGTGATAGCAGAGTCACGGTCAAACACAGTGTGTTGTTTATAAATCTAAATGTCTCTTTACTTCCCTTTTTCCTGCATGTCTTTTGCACATTTCCGTGATAAGATATTAAATGTAACATCATTTTTTCAACATTGTTTTTATAACTAAAGGCTGTGAAAGTAACTCCTTAATGTCTCAGAAAACATAAAAAATAATCCGTTCACTGAATCGGCTGAAGTCAGCGCCAAAGATCTGTGGTTGATTTTATAAAATAGAGACATAAAACCTGTTATGTAATAATAATAAAACACTGTTTGTGTAGCGCGTTCCCCGAGAGATCTTCAGAGTTATTTAGAGGCCTTAAAACATAATAAATCAAAACCAGCTACACTATAAAATCATCACGCTGATTAAAAGCAGGTTTAAGAGGGGAAGTGAAAAAACAGCTGGGATATAAACAGATACAAAACAATCAATCTAATGTCATGAAGAATAATGTTAAAGTTGAATTAAGTTCAGTAACTTCCTGTGTGTCACCTGAAGCTCCATTAGGTTTCATGTAAAGTGTGCTGGAACACCTCTACAATATTTTACATCTCTCTCTCTCTGCATGTTTGTGTCCCTTACCAAATAGAAGTTTATTCAGATGTGCTATTAGTACACTTATTTTAAACTTAAAATAAGAGAGAATACTTTCAGTTTACTTTTTATGTACTTATCAGAGATATACTTAATTATACTTAGCTTATACTGACAATTATACAATAAAGTCCAAGTATACTTGGCTCATACTTGTACTTCATCTTTTGATCGAGATATACTTAAGAAAAGTATAATGAAGTATTCTTGCCTTATAGGCCTACAGAAAGGTATACTTGGCTTGTGTTTACTTTTTGATAGAGTAGCCTATTAAAGTGTGCGAGAGTTTGTTAACGAATGTTTTTGATATGAATTTACTTCTATTTTTTTTATCATCACAAAACATCAAGTCAAGTAGCAAAAGGAGCAAGTCTCTTTGTGTAATACATAAATAACAACTTAGATGTAAACTAGTTTTGTACTCAAAGTTCACTGTTTTTTATACTTAAAGTATACTTTGTAACCTAAAAAGCCGGCCAATTTAGTCCCAAGAAGTATTGAATTAGTACACTTACAAGTATACTACTAGTACATTAATATTAGTATACTTACTATATAAAGTATTCTTCATAAAATAAAGTGTTGAAGTATACTATTTTTTCGTAAGGGGTATCTTGTTTTCACTAATTGATTCCTGACAGTAAACATGGTGAGAAAACTTTCTCTTAGGTCATTTTATGGTCGTCATTCCTGTTAATCAGCTGGACCCACAGGAAGGACTGAAATGCTGCATTCAATTATAAGTTGGAACGTGGGATATTATACTCCCTGATTTGGGAAAAAACACTTTGTAGTTAGGAATTTTCAGTTAAATGTCTACTTTACTCTCACACCACAAATGAGCTGCACCAGAAATGTTCTTAAAAAGAGAGGTCCATGTCTGGTTGAGTAGTTTGCATCAGAGTTTCAGAGGTCTTTTTTCAATTGCAGAGATGGGACCCGAGCCTGAAGGTGATCGCAGAAGGCTACGCTGCTAAATGCATCTGGAACCACAACCCAGATCTGGAGGACACAGGAGAGAATCTGTTCGCCGGCACCGGGCCTCTGGACCTCCGAGAGGCTCTGGAGAAATGGTTTTTGGGTGAGTGCAGGGCCCGTCTGCAGAAACTTGTCCTCCATCTCGGAAAAGAGCAGTCAAAAAATAGACCATCTCCTCCTCTTCCTCCTCCGGAGGAGGAGACCAAAAACAGAGCTAAAAGAGAGAGAATATTGGACTCATCAGATGGACTAACCCGTTGTCACTCCCAAGTCGTCAGATAACACCGTTTGGTCAGTGCCCCTCGGCATCAGAAACTGACGCAATGAGGAACCCTTTAGCGACAGTATGTGACGAACTGGGCATTCAACTAACTCCGAAGTAAACCCACCTGCGGCGTTATTTGACGGTCGGAGCAAGTGACGTAATATTAATAGCGCGAGAGTCCGCTAAGGGGAGGAGGGAGGGGTGTTGGATGGGTCAAACAAACACAAGACTTTCAACCAGAAGACCGATGTTTGTGTCCCGTGTGAAACGAAAAGTAACGTTGACTTATTTTGTAACATGAGTCGTTTAGTATCGCCAGCCCCCAGAGTCACGTGAGTGGTTAGTCACGTGAGTCGTTAGTCACATGAGTCGTTAGTCACATGAGTCGTTAGTATCGTCAGCCCCATGAGTCACGTGAGTCGTTAGTCACGTGAGTCGTTAGTCACGTGAGTCGTTAGTATCGTCAGCCCCATGAGTCACGTGAGTCGTTAGTCACATGAGTCGTTAGTCACGTGAGTCGTTAGTATCGTCAGCCCCATGAGTCACGTGAGTCGTTAGTCACATGAGTCGTTAGTCACATGAGTCGTTAGTCACGTGAGTCGTTAGTATCGTCAGCCCCATGAGTCACGTGAGTCGTTAGTCACGTGAGTCGTTTAGTGTCGTCAGCCCCATATGTCACGTGAGTTGTTAGTATCGTCAGTCCCATGAGTCACGTTAGTTGTTAGTCAAGTGAGTCGTTTAGTAACATCAACTCCGTGAGTCACGTGAGTTGTTAGTTACGTGAGTCGTTAGTATCGTCAGTCGTTAAGTAGTCGTAGGTGCTTTTACTTAAATAAAGAATGTGCATACTTTTTCCACCACTGGTTGAATGTAATATAATGTATATATATATAATGTATATATAATGTAATGTAATGTGTTTGTGTAGAACATCTGGACTATGACTTCCGAAACAACAGCTGTGATGAAGACAAGATGTGTGGACACTATACACAGGTCAGATACTAATACACACATATTTAAACACGCATGTGTATCTCTTGACTGGATCTGACCTCTGTGTGTGTGTGTGTGTGTGTGTGTGTGTGTGTGTGTGTGTGTGTGTGTGTGTGTGTGTGTGTGTGTGTGTGTGTGTGTGTGTGTGTGTGTGTGTGTGTGTGTGTGTGTGTGTGTGTGTGTGTGTGTGTGTGTGTGTGTGTGCGTGCGTGCGTGCGTGCGTGTGTGTTTCAGATGGTGTGGGCCGGCACACACAGAGTGGGCTGTGCCTTCCATCTCTGTAACAGCATGGAGGGTCTGGACTGGGAGAGAACCTCCTTCCTTGTCTGCAACTACTACCCAGCGTCAGTATTACTACTACTACTACTACTACTACTACTACTACTACTACTACTACTACTACTACTACTACTACTACTACTACTACTACTACTACTACAGTACTACTACTACAGTACTACTACTAAACTATTACTACAGTACTACTACTGTACTATTATTACAGTACTACTACTAACAACATGGAGAGTCTGGACAGGGAGAGAGTCTCCTTCCTTGTCTGCAACTACTACCTAACGTCAGTATTACTACTACTACTACTACTACTACTACTACTACTACTACTACTACTACTGCTACTAATATTACTGTACTACTACTACTGTACTATTACAACAGTATTACTAACAAGATGGAGGGTCTGGACTTGGAGAGAATCTCCTTCCTCGTCTGCATCCACTATCCAACTTCAGTACTACTACTACATCACTACTACTGTGGTACCATTAGTACCAGGACTAATTCTACTACAACTGCTTGATGCTATTACTATACCACTACCACTACTTCTATTACTATAGTACCACCACCCCAACTACTACTGTTGCTTCATCTAATAATATTACTACAACTGCTATATTACTAGTACCCCAACAACTATTTTTACCACTACTAGTACTACAGTACTATCCGTCCTACCACTACTATTGCTGCAAGTAATACTGCTGCTACTATTACTGGTACTCCTACTAATATTATTACTACTAATTGAACTATTGCTGCTACTACTACAAGTAGTACTGCTGCTTTATTACTGGTACTCTTACTACTTTAACACTACTACTACTACTACTACTACTACAGTACTACCACCACTGCTTTACTGCTACAACTAATACTACTACAAGTAGCACTCCTACTACTATTATCTCTACTAATTAAACTATTGTTACTTCCACTACTACTACTATTATCACTACTACAGTGCTATTACTATCTATACTTCTAGTACTATAACCGCTGCTACTACTTGTACTACTACCTCTACTATTGTTAATAATACTTCCCTGCTGCCACCATTACTACGTACAGTATATCTAACAGTACCAGTGTGAGTACTGCTGCTGCTGGAACAAGAGCTCCCCCTGGTGGACAGTAAAACTTTTCCTCAGATAGTGTTTGTATTTACATGTATGAACATATTTAGTATATTTAATTATATTTAGGTTGATGTTCAGTAGGCTACGTTGAAGGAGACGTTCTATGTGATAACCTGAATTAGATTAAAACAAAGTAATGAATGAGAGAAGACCTCCCCCTCATTATATCGTTATAGATTATAACTCTGTGTGTGTTTTAAACTGTGTGTCCTCAGAGGGAACTATGAGGACGAGAGGCCGTTTGTTGAAGGTGACTGGTGCTCCAGATGTCCTGAAAACCTCCAGAAATGTGAAAACAACCTCTGTGGTACGTCAGCTCTCTTTACTCTGCCTGTCTCCTTATATTAACTTCTGTAGTTTCCATTCACTTCTTCACTTCAGCAACACTAGGCTGTGGTGCTTAAATCGCACATTTAAAGGTTCAGTTCTGGTCCTGAGGAACTCTGCAGGACAGTTTTTAAGCAGATGTCCATTGTAGAAAATATTTAGGTGTAAATCAGTCCCTGATTACATGAGCCAAGTTTTGCTCTGAGAAATTGCGGCCATTTTCACTATTTCTTGACATTTTAAAGATTCCAAATTGAATTAATTAGTTGAAAACAATCTTAGCTGTAGCAAAGAACGTATATTGCCAAGAAAGAAAGCCAATTGGTCGTTCAATTGCAACTTCAGGGCCAGCAGCAGAGCTACGCTTCCGCCATTTTGGACTGAAAGAGACTACCGGACGCCAGTAAAACATCCGTCTAAAAAGTGCCGTTCAAAAGTAAAACAAAATTATTTATATTCTATTGTCATATTCTACCAAAATGGCCTGTGTTGAACAATAAAATATTCTAAATATAATGACCAAATTCAGTCCAAAATGGCGGCAGTGGCTGAGTTTCGTCTCTTTGCTTCTATACTCTTTGGCTGTAGCCCTAAAGTCAGTTTAGATGATCTGAGAAAAAAATATTTTTTCTTCTGTTGTGTGTTTTCTAGTTGCTGACACGGTGGAGGAAGAGGAGGAGGAGGATGATGAAGAGGAGGTGGACGAAGAGGAGGTGGACGAAGAGGAGGGGGCAGAAGAGGAGGAGGCTGTTGTTCCTCCTCCAGGAACATCCAATCCCTCCCTCCAGCCTGAGGAGGAGGAAGAGGAGGAGAAGTTTGTTCCTCCTCCTGCAACAACGGACTCTCATGTCGAGCCTGCCACCACCACCACCACCACTACTGCCAGTACTCCCAGTATCACCACCACCACCTCTGCCCAGGACTCTGAGGACGCCCAACCACCAGCCACACCTCCCCCGGGCACCCATCCTCCTGAAGTCCCCTCAACAACACTGAAAAAGGAGGAGAAGATTGAAGAAAAGGTGGAGGAGGAGGAGAAGAAGGAGGACGAGAAGAAGAAGGAGGAGAAGGAGGAGGAGAAGAGAAAGGAAACAACAGATAAGACGGAGGGAAAGGGGGAGAGAGACGTAACACGAAAAATATACGAGAACAAGAAAGTTATTACTGTGAGTGCTGGTTCAGTAGCATCGCCTTCTCTCCTGTTAGCCTGTCTGACTGGGATCCTGACTCTGAGGCTGTGAGGAGGAGGAGGAGGAGGAGAAGGAGGAGAAGGAGGAGGAAGAGGAGGAGGAAAAGAAGAAGAGACACCTCACCTCACCACTCCTGCGTTGACTGCACATTACCTTGTTAACCCGCCCTGTGGTAACATTTCTCCCCCTGCAGAGTAATATGGGTCAATTAATAATTCACACTCATCAGAAAACAGCTGCCATGTTCAACACATCTGCATGTAGTCTGGGCCGAGATCTGGGTCAAATAATGAGTGCATAACCTGCTTGGAATACAACAATATTACTGAGTTACAAGAACTACATGTGTTGTTTTCATATAAAAGGAGACACATTTACAGGATCCGTTTGGAGGATCTTTTGACTGCTAACTGAGAGAAAAGTGGAGGTTAATGAGGGGAGGCTTGTTGTGATTTTGACCCTTTTCATCAGAGCTGATGTCAGATAGCAGCCTCTAAATAATCAATTTCAAGTTCAGATGGATGCCAAGCTGGGAGTCAGGACATGGTTAGCCTAGCTTAGCATAAAGACTGGAAGCAGGCTAGCTGTTTCCCCATGCTTCCAGTCTTTGTGCTAAGCTAAGCTAATCATATCCCGTATCTTACCATGAACCGTGAGCACATTTTCGACTGCAAATCTTGGTAAACGAAGATAAGTGAATTTCCCCAAACACCCAAAAAGTGTTCCTTCAATGTGCTCGCAGAGGTGCAGAGGTGACTGTAAAGTCCTTATACCATGCACGTTTTACCAAAGTGGGTTTTAAAGTTGTACTCATAATAACCAGCCCGGTCTCACCAAATGGCGTATGAATGGCACGGCAATTTGTAAGTGATTTCGAGTGCAATAACAGCACCATACTTGCTTTTGGCGTGTCATGTGTACGCCATGTAGTCTGTACTGACTGTAATGTAAACAATCCGTGCTACGCCCAGAGCTAGTGATGTAGAATTAAGAGAGAGAGACTGCTGATGGTGGGAGGGAGGGAGGGCAGGTGGTTTACGTACGTATTTTATTTAGTTTACGTACTTATTTTAAGCCCAACCAAATGATGTTTTTCCTAAGTGGTTTTATTGCCTAAACATAATCGTGACCGTTTCACAGTAACGACGTGATGTTAAATGACACTGAGATCATGGGTAAATATCAGCACAAAATGACTCATTATAAAAAAACTGAAACACCTGATAATGAAAAAAATTTTCAACCACAAAATTGTGTATAATTACAGACGCAGGATGCAAAAAAAAAAGTATTGTTTGCTCGTGACATTAAATGTTTTAATTTGAGTTGTGTAAACACGCTTTTGTACTGAAAAGGGTTTGAGTGCTGTAAAGAGGAGGAGGTTACTCACACAACGAATGAAGTAGTTCCTCTCAGATCGCCTCCTCATGTTCAGCTCGTATCTGCAGGGTAAATATACAGTATCATCTCATGTGTTGTTTGTGTTTAGTGAAAGCAGGAGAAATGATTGCTGAACAGACTGACGACCCTGCTTCTTCTTCTTCTTCACTATATCAGTATATATTATCTAATGAGCATCATATACTCAGACTGGAACTACAATAATAACTTACATGATGTCAGTTACACTGTCGTAGACAACAGGAAGTTACCATAACCATCTTCAATAACTTTAGCAAAGATTGCTGTAAATGTCTGTATATAAGATTAATAAAGAAATAAACCGTATTTTTTCTTTTTGACAGTTCAATGTATTCTCTCTTCTTTCTCCAGTGTGTGTTCATTTATTATTTCAATCTTTGTTCACATTTTATTCAGTGAACTTATTTTCAGCGGTGGAAGAAGTACAGCGAGTAGTAAGGGATAATGTACAGCGAGCAGGTCATTGTTGTGGAATCAACACCGTCAGGAAGGGGTTTATTTCAAAATTATGAAAAGAATTTACAAATGAAATATTAATCCATCAATAAATAGTTCAAATTAAAAAGGGATTTACAAAAACACCATAAAACAGTCAATAAATACATCATTTAAAAAGACCTGAATGAATTCATACATAAATAATGGAATTTAAAAATCTACTTGAAAATGCAGTTTAAAAAGAGAAATAAATAACTAGATTCACAAATTGAATTAAGAATACAGATTGTATTCAGGCATTTAAAAGGGCAACTTCTTTTTCCCATTAGCATTTCCCTGCTGCTTTTACTAAACGTATTAACTATTCATTTAGCTTCTCCATTTAGCCTCTCCATTTAGCCTATAGGCTAATTATGGTGTTTTTGTAAATCATTTTTTAATTTGAACTATCTATTGATGGATTAAAATTTAATTTTTAAATCATTTTAATAATTCTTCTTTTTATTGCTCATTAAAATATAAAATAATGAATTATTTTGTAATTTAGTCCATTTATTCATAGATTAATAAATTAATTTGTAAACAGATTTATTAATGCAATTAATGCAGTGCAATTCATTATTAATCAATTAAGTGCTTTATTATTATTGTTGTCCTCCATAGTAGGTGATGGTGATTTGAATAACGGTGGTTCTTCATTTACTGCACTCACTGTACTGAATCTGTTTCCTGAGCCGTGGAGATGGAGGGACGACAGGATGAAGAGGAGGAGGAGGAGGAGGTGCACAGACCTGTGGAGAGAGAGAAGATTTTAAATTAAAAGTTTAAAGAGAGGTGGAAATAGAAAAGGAGAAAATATTAACGTGGAGGAGGACAGAGAGAAATTTAAAGTGAGGGAGAAAGAATAGTTGAAATATTCATTGCTAACTGCTCTCTCAGGCTATTTCTCGTGTGTGTGTGTGTGTGTGTGTGTGTGTGTGTGTGTGTGTGTGTGTGTGTGTGTGTGTGTGTGTGTGTGTGTGTGTGTGTGTGTGTGTGTGTGTGTGTTGCGTGCAGCTAAACAGAACATTTCTGTTCTTCTATTAAAAAGATATTCTGTGCAGACAATTTAGATGTGTGTGTTAGATGTGTGTTCCTGTGCTGATCTCTGTACATAGACATACTGTACATACATACAGAACACATAAAATAAAAATGCACGGTTTACACGGTTCTCAATTATTTAAACTTTAACTAAAAATCTTAACTACAATATCTCACCGCCACTTCTGGTTAAAATGACAAACGTCAGCTGTCACTAATTAAAATTAATTGTCTCTATCGATGACACACGTTGAGTGACGGCCCCCTCACTTACATAATGACGACGAAATGCATAAAGACATTTTTTTTTTTTTTAAACGTGTAAGGAATAGAATACAAAAAATAAATAAGTATAGAGAAATAAATAAGGGGTGAAATGCAAAGGGGAAATCGTGCATAAATAAATACATAAATAAGTACCTACATTGAAAAATAAATATAAAATAAAAAAGATAATAAAAAAATAAAAATGAATAAACAATAAATACATGAATAAATACCTACATTTGAAAATAAGTGCAAAAATAAATAAATTAAAAATAAATTTAAAAATAAATGAATGAATAAAGAATAAATGCAAAAATAAATAAATACATTTAAAAATTAATAAAAAATAAATACATAAATAAATAAAAGGGAAAATTAAACAGAAGAGTAAATAAATAAAGGAATTAATACAAAACAAATTAAAACAGAAATATCAATTTATGTCACATTTGATCAATTAATTAATGGCTACATTTATTTTAAATATTATTTTTGCGACATTATTTAATTTATTTTACTTTTGGCAGGTTCCGTCCTCCATATCTCTCTAGCTGATCGCATTATGTCCGTTTCAGGAGTTTCCTGTATCCTGTAGCGACCCTGCCTGGGTCCTCCAGCCACAGAGTGAGACTCCCACTGCAGTGGACACACAGTGAACCACTGCACCACCACCGCTGCTGGACGGGGTCTCTGGTGACCTCCACACCAACAACAACCTTCCTCCAGGCAGAGAGGGAGTCTGAACTGAAAGACAAAGTGTTAGAGGAGAGAGAGACAGACACAGAGAGAGAGAAATAGGTAGAGAAAGAAAGAAAGAAAGAGAGAGATGAAGGAAGAGAAAAAGAGGAGAGGAAGGACAGATATAAAGAGATCAATTTAGAGAAACAGAAGAGAGAGATTGGGTCAGAGAAGGAGAGTTTAATAAAACTATAAAGAGAAAGTTAGAGGAGAGCAGAGGAAAGTGAGTGAAAGAGTCATTGAAGCCAGAGAGGATTAATAGTGACGTGGCCTCTGGCTGCCCCGGCTCACTTCCTCTCTCTCTCTCTCTTTATTCACCCTCTCACTACTATTTATCTTTTTATCTGTCTTCCCTCCATCACCCTGCTCTTCTCCTGCTGGGCGTTCTGGGTTTTCTTCTGATTGTACATTTAATTTCTTTCGGTTTTGGTCTGTTGTCCAAAACAAAACAAGCAATGTAAATACGTTAATGTGATGGTCATTTTTCACTTAATTTCCCGAGATTTATAGACTAAACCATTAATTGATTAATTGAAAAAATAAAAGAAAATAATCATTAGTTGCAGACCTAGTTATAATTTGATTTTATTCTATTTTTAGGGCCTCGTCAGGGACAACAGATGAAACGTAAATACATGTGTGATGTAAAGGTGTCGCTTGCAGAGACGAAACCACAGAGAATCATCACCATCTGTGAGGCTCTATGGAGCTTTTTAGCCTCTTTTAGCTCATAGTTTTGGTTTTACGGCACACTTCCTGTCAAGTTCGGCCTCAAGAGTTTCCAGCAGGTGAACACAGTGGAGCATTTAGAAATTGAGATCCGTCCGAATATTATTTTCCCCCGCACATATGTTCCGCAGGTGTGTGCAAGCATTCATGAAACCCCCAAAAATCTGATTTTATACATTTCTGTGGACGAAGATCCGTGCTTGGTGTGAAACGGCTTTAAATGTGTGTGTGTGTGTGTGTGTGTGTGTGTGTATGTGTGTGTGTATGTGTGTGTGTGTGTGTGTGTGTGTGTGTGTGTGTGTGTGTGTGTGTGTGTGTGTGTGTGTGTGTGTGTCGGTGATTTATATAACTCTCTCCATCTTCCTCTCACTCCTCTGTAATCAACCTCATTCTTCTCTCAGCAGGAAAACTATTAGCACCTCGCTTCTTCATCCTGACAAATTAATGGAACAATTTTCATAATTTTCGAGAGCTGTTGAAAGTCCTACGTAATTCAGGTTCCATGAATGTGTTTCTGAATCTCAGACTTTTGTTCTTCATGAACAGGTTCATGTAGTTCAGTTCAAAGATGAATTAAATTAGATTAATATGCAAGATTACCCTCTAATCATCCTGATTATTGTGGCCAACATGTAGTCTGTCGGTGTCTGCAGACACTCACATATTGAGACGATTTCCCATATTTTCATTGGCTCTAGCTTTCAAGAGTCAAACCACTGCAGGACAGACGCTTTCCTAAAATCTGGCTTTTATCCAGTGGATGTGAAGAAAGCAGAGAAGGCTGTCATCACGGGGCTGTGTTTGCTGTCAAACTGCTCACACGTGGGTCAAATGCAGGTTAACATTTCACCATCTTTGCTACACTACGCCCAACGGAGAAAATACCGAGTCACCACAAAGTCACAAGCTCTGCAGATTTAGGCGGAAACTACCACAAAGAAAAGGAAGAGCAGCTATAACAAAGACTGTGAAACTACTAGTATTTACTGTATAAGCCGGTGGAAGGCGATTCTGAGAGTTTTTTGTGAAATTCACAGTTATTTTTCAATTTCACACAGGGGGGGATCTGGGTTTTCTGAATCTGCTCGTTTTTATTTCCAGTTTTGTCTTTAAGCTTTTTTGGAGTTATCTATAGTAATAATAATGGTCTATAGAGAGATACTATAGGCTACAAATAACACTTTAAGTATTAACACTATGGGTAGAAAAAACACACCACCTTAACCCTATAATGTGTATAGAGTAATAAGAGTAATATAGACCTACTATAGAAGATGCATAGCCCAGGTATAATAATAGCAATAAAACCACAGCTGATTATGACTGACACAGTATAATATGCTTAAAGAAATAATGAATGAATAGGAATAAGTCGCAAGGGATTGCTGATAGTGGCTGATACACACGCCAACATGTGAATAAGAGAGGACTGACGCTTATTTTTTTCCACTTCAAGCACTGGATTTGTTGGGATCTGGTCGCCCTAGTTACTGACAAACACTGAATATTTAACATCTCGTTTTAGAATGAAAATCATGAATCACATAAAATATAAAAAAGCTAAATCACACGGTGACACACATTATGTCTCTCTCTCTCACTCACGCACGCACGCACGCACGCACGCACGCACGCACGCACACACACACACACACACACACACACACACACACACACACACACACACACACACACACACACACACAGAATAATATCAGCATCAGTCGAGAGTGAAGAAGAGGAGGATGAAGGTACTTTGAGACGGATGGTGACGAGAGCAAAAGGAAGAGAGTGAAGAAAACAGAGACGAAGGATGGAGATGGAGAGAGAGAGAGAGAGAGAGAGAGAGAGAGAGAGAGAGAAACCCTGAATGGATGCTGAAAGTGATGCTGCTCTCAGCCAATCAGAGCCTCCGCCTCCCCTCCTCCTCGCATCAGGGCTCTGTGATTGGCCGACGGGAGCAGAGACACAGAGATACAGAGAGAGAGAGTGTGACAGGAGAATAAGAAAGAAGAAGAAACTGTCAGATGAGGACGTCTCCGTTCTTCTCACCTCCATCTCTCTCTCTTTCAGTTTCCCAGCAGCCTCTCTGCCTCGCTCGCCCCCCTGTCTCTCCCTCTCTCTGCTGCTGTTTGCTCGCCCGTCCTGATTCCTGAGGAGAGAGAGAGGTTTAATGCGATGGACCTGCTGCCCACCGACTGCTATTACTGCTGCTGCTGTTTACACCGCGGCATCATGGGAGCTGTAGTTTCCTTGGCAGCACAGGAGGACAGCTGATTAGCCGGGGATTGTGGGTGATCAGAGTTTGGAGATGTGAGCTGGTGGACGAACGAAGCTCATCACACTCTCTTTCTATTCTCTCGTTCTCTTTTTGACCCTCGCTCTCCCCTTTTCCTTCCTCTCCTCTGCAGCTTCTTTCATCAACATCTTTCTTTTCTTTTTTCCCCCTCCATCTTCATCCTCTCCTCCTGACTTGTACCTGTCGGAGGAAAAGTCAGAATGGGTTGTCGTCTCACTCGGACCAAGGTGAGTGACCTTCTGCAGGTGTGTTTTGGGGCGAGAGAAGAGAGAAGAGAGGACAGATAATGAGATGTGATGGTTGCTGAGATGACCTGCTCTCTGTTAGATCACTGTAGACACACACACAACCTTGAACTTCTATCTTTGTGAGGACCTTTATTGACATAAAACATTCCCTAGCAGGGCTGGGACGATACACCTATCTCCCGATTCAAAATGTATTGCGATTTTTAATTATTGCGATTCGCTATTACAATTGATTGTGATTTTTGTTAACTTTTTTACCACTAGACCATGGGAAAAAGTTGAATCATACACTTCTAGGGACTTTTACTTTGGAAAATATCTAAATTAATACAGTAAAAATGTTTGATTTTCAGCATGTATGTAGTCAGAGATGTCCTGAAGTCAAATATATCAGTCATGGTCATGAATTATTTATTACTTTTTAGAATAAAGACATTTCCCTCACAAATTAGTGGTATTTTCTTTTTAATTTATAAGGGACATGTAATGTTTTATACTTCTGGTGAATATAATCCAATCAATCTTATTTCCATATATGTATTTTGTATATACAGTTCCCTTTGTTAACATCTTATTTTGAAAACCGGATGACCACGTCACACGTGTATACTTCCTCTAACTTCTCCAAGGTCGTCTCAAGCTCTCCCGTCAGCTCCGTTCTCTTTATACATCCATGGTCAGCCCCATCGGGGCCGTTTGAATGCATTTAACATAAATGTCAGTATATGGGTGCTCTACAGTTGTAGCGTCGGCCCATTTGACCACGGAGATGAGAGTGACGGCCGGCTTGACCGCACGTTACCTCAATACGATAACGTTTCCTGTCCATGACAGAGTTAGCATGCAGCTTAAGCCATGATGTCTAGCTCTGCTTTTCAAAGTCGTAAAAAAAAAATTTAAAAAAAGCGCGATACATAGGTGAATCAATTTTTTCCCACCCGTATTCCCTAGCCCCTTACCCTAACGTTAACCATCACAACTAAATGCCTGACCCCAACCCTTACCCTAACTTAAACCTAAACCTAATTCTTATCTGAACCTTAAAACCAAGTCTGAAACCTCAAACAGGCCTTTGAAGGTCTGTCCCAACGTGAAGATCGGCCAAAATGTCCTCACAAAGACAGCTGTACAAGTACACACACATCCCTAACCCAGATAATAGCAGTGAACCCAGACAATGACTGAGGGAGAAGCTCTGATGACTGAAGGCTAAATTATCTGAGAGAGGTTGAGCAGACAAAAAGAAAAGAAAAGTACATTTACTCAAGTACTGTATATAAGTACAAAGTACTTTACTTGAGTATTTCCATTTTGTGCTTCTTTATACTTCTAATCCACTACATTTATTTAAAAGCTTAGTTACTTTTTCGAATTTAGATTTTACAAATAAAAACATGATCAGTTTATAAAATATAATCCATTGTTACAGATTAAACTACCTAAAGGTTATAGAGTAGTTAAAATTTGTAATTAGTACCTCTTAGGAATGCACATATTAATGCACAACACAGTCTCACGGCAGTTCATTAAATAGTCACGGAATTTAATCTATTTGATTCATGTACATAGACACTAATTTACCTTTTTTTTTCATGATGTTCAACAACGTATTTTTAGTGCGTTTTCCTACAAATTTCCAGCAACACGTGACGCACGTGTGAATTGTGGCTCCAGTCTTTTCAAAATAAAACTACTTAGTAAGCTTTCAGAAAAGATCGCACTTTGGGTTAAAATACCTCCGTAAGTGGCGTTACTTAAAGTGGCAGTAGGCAACAATTTTTTGGCATAATTTGGCAAAAATTCCATAATAACCTTTCAGCATATTGTAATTCAAGTGTTCTGAGAGAAAACTAGACTTCTGCTCCTCATCATGGCTCTGTTTTCAGGCTTTAGAAAATCTAGCCCGTGACGGCAGATTTTGACCAATCACAGGTCATTTCAGAGAGAGAGAGAGCATTCCTATTGGCTGTGCTCCGGTCATGTGACCAGAACTTGGCTTCCTTCAACAGATTTTACAGTGGCGGTTGTCTCACAAACTTTCTCATTTTACAGCTAAACAGTACGCTACAAGATGATTCTGAAAACATTTGAGGCGAGAAATAGGCATTACAGTAACAGAATATTGATTCATATTTGATCAGCGCTGCCTAGTTTGACCGTTTGGTCGGAGTTCGCGAGTGATTGACAGCCGGCTCTCATAGACTGCAGCTGGACAGCGGACCTTGTTTTCCTCCGGTAAGTGAAATCCTTCAGATGCCGTTAGGAGCACCGGAGGACACAGTAGGACACAGAGGAACAGGATTTTTTTCAGGTTACCTGTTTCATGTACTACTGTCACGATATAGCGGCCGTTTTCTAAAAATAACTTTTTTAAATCATATTTGCGCCAATATCGCATACTTGCAGCTCTAAGTACGGAAGTTACGTGACAAATAAATCACTGTTGATCGCCAGAGATTTTGAGGGATTTATGTTTTTTTAGTGGGGACTGTTGTTGTTTATGAATGTTAGTGTGTGTTGTTTTGGCTGTTTTGACCAAATCTTTGCTCTCCAAACACACTATAGGAACAAAACTGTTAAATTTATCATAACATGTCGTCTCACACATCTGGTAAGATTTGAAACATCTTTTAGTGTCAGCCAGTCTTAAACTGAGTGGCTCAATCAGGTTGCGTTAAGTTCAACACATTTTTCAAACGGTCGAGCAGAACATTAAAGGGTTAAAGCAACAGCGCATGACTACCAGTGGTGACTAATCTGCAGCAAAGCAAACAGATCGCTCTTAAAAGCAAAGGCAGAGAACAACTCTGAACACATTATGTAGAGTGCTCCAGCTTCGCTTCCACAAATTAGTCCGTCACTGGGAGTTTTTCTTGGAAAGTGTTCGTTTGTTGCCTGTTTGGTGACTGAGCCGTCCTCTCTGCTTGTCATAGCGCAAAGCCACATCTCAGTAATTGATGTCTGTGTATTTCTTTCCCTCGCGATGATCAGTGACGAGAGCTCGTAGCTTAGCCGTGTTTTCATTTAGCGCCACCTTACTTTGGCTGAACGCCTCGATAATCAAAAGGCTTGACTGGCTGCGGTTCGACGCTCTCTTTAGACATGAAGAACTGAACGGCAACGACAGCTGTTCATCTCTGAACGCTGGAACACACGATTATCCAGCTACGCATGTCAGAGGAGGTTTTTCTCCTTGATGCATTGATGCACGTAAACAAACACCTTATCAGATGACTTCCTGTAGCACACACACACAGTTCAGGACTTCTGACAGACCAACACACCACCCAGAGATCATAACTGGATCTGATGGCTGCTGAGGTGACCCGATCTGTGAGATGGAGGAAGACAAGCGTCACATAGACACACAACACAAGACATGAAATACAGTCACTGTACATATCAGTCTACATCTATAACACATTACTTTATACAGAGATGAGAGAAGAAGATAAAAAGAGGCACAGAAGGTCTTTGTTTATGGGCTCACTCCTTCACTTCTTACTGAGGTAATGTGCAAAATATTCCTAAATTGTAACCTGATGAGAGTGACCCAGACAAATTAGCTTGGTTTTTGGCCGTCGCCAGCTTGGTTTCTGGCTGCGGCCATCTTGGTTTTATGGCCGTCACCATCTTGGTTTTTTGGCCATAGCCATCTTGGTTTTTCGGCCGTCGCCATCTTGGTATTTTGGCCATCGCCATCTTGTTTTTTTTGCCGTCGCCATCTTGTTTTTTTGTCCTCGGCCATCTTGTTTTTTTGGCCGTCACCATTTTGATTTTTGGCCGTCGCCATCTTGTTTTTTGGCCGTCGCCATCTTGGTTTTTGGCCATCGCCATCTTGGCTTTTGGCCATCTCCAACTTGTTTTTTTGGCCGTCTCCCTCTTGGTTTTTGCAACAAGAGGTAACACGAGAGGATGGAGCTAAGTACAACTAAATGCAGAATAAGACATTTTCAGGCGATCAAAATGTTATAATTAATTTTGATGAACTGAAAACACACTGTGAAAGGATTAAAGTTGTAAGACGAAAACACGGACAACTCCCAGACCGGACAACGCCGTGGTAGCGACCTGTCAATCACAAGGTAGCCCCGCCCTAAAGCATCCCCTGTTTTATGGTCTGTTTGACTCTAAATGGGACCATAATTTACTAAATGAACATCATGCTGTATTGAAGAAGACTTGAAACTAGCGATTGAGACCATAAACTCATGTTTACAATGTTTACTGAGGTAATAAATCAAGTGAGAAGTAGGCTCATTTTCTCATAGACTTCTATACAACCAGAGGAGTCGCCCCCTGCTGACTGTTAGAAAGAATGCAAGTTTAAGGCACTTCAGCGTTGGCTTCACTTCTCAGACCCAGAGGTTGCCCACTGGTTCCAAGTGAAGACGTAAATATTTAAAAAACCCTCATGAATACAGTTTCATTATTATAATATGAACGTCTGAGCCGAGGTTTTGTCTCAGAGAGGATCAACGGGGATCTTCCCCCACGGCTGCTGAAGCTGAATGTAAATGTTTGAGCCGGAGGACCACACTTGGGTCTATTTGTCTGTGATGTGAGGCAGCAGAGCAGGATGTTGTTTCATGTGACTGTAAAGAGACTGACAGCTCGACATAAATGGGTGGTGGTGCAGGACTAACGGCTCTATATCACCCGTGGACGTACATTACACTTTACATCCTGATAGAGCTGCTGGAAAACCTAGACTGACTAAAATAGTGACAACATATTTTTGGGTTGTGATGAATTATTTTTTATTTTTGTGCAGCTGATAGTTAATGAATGAATGACTGTGAGCCTCCGCAGGAATCCACAGATTATTGTTAACTAGACCAGAATGCAGCACGTACTCTTAAAGAAAACCAATTCATATAATTTTCATCTTCAAACCTTCAACCCAAAATTCACAAATCACAGTCTGTAATAATAGTAACTTGTATAATAAGACTAATTAAACAGTCAAATTATCCTTCTGAGACAATGATAGCAAAGTTAGATGCATCAAAATTCATATTTTTAATCATCTGTGCAGCAGAATATTTCAGGGTGAAGGACTGACACTCTGGACGTACAAAAGAAAATGTGACTCACTTCATCCAAATCACTCAGCTCACGCAATCTGTTTTCCTTTTGAATACTTCTGAATGTGGCAGCCTCAATAGTCAGGGGAAGAATACCAGTTCAAAAAAAGGTCTGTGGCTTATAGATAACCGAGATGTAACATCGCATTCAGGATCAGGTGTTTGTTTATGAAGCATATACTGTATGTCCTTAATTTTGTATTCAACAACATATTTCCGGGTAGAAGCTTATTTTCAAAGGTGTTACCTTTACATCTATTTATAAATGTAGATATACATCATACCGGCCAATCAGTAAAGCTCTCCTGTATTGTGATACTATAGATACAATATGTTGAGTGAATCTTGAGTGTTGTTGTTCATGTTAAGCACTTACAGTAGAGTACATTTCAACACATTTGGTTACAATTTATCTACAGGTTGGTGCGTTTATCATGCACGCCACAATCCCCAAATGTTAAATTAACCTCTTAAAGTGGCAGTAGGCAACAATTTTTTGGCATAATTTGGCAAAAATTCCATAATAACCTTTCAGCATATTGTAATTCAAGTGGTCTGAGAGAAAACTAGACTTCTGCTCCTCATCATGGCTCTGTTTTCAGGCTTTAGAAAAATCTAGCCCGTCACGGGCAGAGGTCACAGAGGTCAGAGGTCACAGGTCATTTGAGAGAGAGAGAGCGTTCCTATTGGCTGTGCTCCGGTCATGTGACCAGAACTTGGCTTCCTTCAACAGATTTTACAATGGCGGCCGCGTCACAAACTTTCTCATTTTACAGCTAAACAGTAACTACAAGATGATTCTGAGAACATTTGAGGCGAGAAATAGGCATTACAGTAACAGAGTATTGATTCATATTTGATCAGCGCTGCCTAGTTTGACCGTATGGTCGGAGATCGCGAGTGATTGACAGCCGGCTCTCATAGACTGCAGCTGGACAGCGGACCTTGTTTTCCTCCGGTAAGTGAAATTCTTCAGATGACGTTAGGAGCACCGGAGGACACAGTAGGACACAGAGGAACGTGTTTTTTTTCAGGTTACCTGTTATATGTACTACTGTCACGATATAGCGGCCGTTTTCTAAAAATAACTTTTTTAAATCATATTTGCGCCAATATCGCACACTGCAGCTTTAAGCCCTATAGGGTGCTGAAAGGTATGGTTCGCCAAGACAGACACACCCAAAATAAATCAAGAATAGCTCCACAACTACCAGGTCTATATGCATGTCACATCCGCTGGGACACCGACCCGAGTCCTTCACATTAAAAGCAGTCTACAGGCTGATAGAGGAAACACAGAAAGTCACGGAAGGTCTCATTACAACCTGTTCACAAATTTGCAATAGAACAATATATACGTGTAAAAAGTTACACTTTAAACAGAATTAAGACTGGGAGTCTTTTCTTTGACTTAATGGGAATTATTTGTATTTGATAATTTATTCGTAATTGCAGTGACTGAAATTCACAGGATCAAATCCAATATTCTGATACAGTTTTGTAAAGCTTGCATCATCTGACACTTTTATTTAATTTTGCATGCCGACCGTGATTTTGTGCTGAGAACGAGGAGTGTCGCATTTTGCAGAGTTTTGCACTTTGAGTGAAAATTGAGTCAAAAGCTTCATAAAAAAAAAAAAAATGTGAGAGAACGAGAGAGAGAGCGAGATACATGAAGAGAGAGAGAGAGAGAGAGAAAGAGAGAGAGAGAGAGAGAGAGAGAGAGAGAGAGAGAGAGATCAGTCTGTGTTACTGTCAAAGTGCAGTGGAGCGCAACACACTTCTCCAGGGTACAGCACATCACTCTCACTCTCTGATTCCTCTGTGTGTAGCTGTGTGTAGACGTGTGCACGTTAGTGCACGATGACTTTGTGTGAAGCAGGTTTCCACATCTATGAAACTGTGTTTATGTACGTTTGCACATCTTTCTGTATCTACATGTATCGGTGCTTGTTTTTTTTGTGTAAATGTCTGTTTGTGTTTTGTGTGTGTGTGTGTGTGTGTGTGTGTGTGTGTGTGTGTGTGTGTGTGTGTGCGTGTGTGCGTGTGTGTGTGTGTGTGCGTGTGTGTGCGTGCGTGTGTGCGTGTGTGTGTGTGTCTGTGCGTCTGTGCGTATGTGCGTGTGTGTGTGTGTGTGCGTGTGTGTGCGCGTGCGCGTGCGCGTGCGCGTGCGTGTGCGTGGCCCCGGGCCGTGCACTGAGAGTGTAAAGACTCAAGTACTGGTCCAGGAGGGGTTACAGTGGGCTGCTGCTGCTGAATCCTGACCTACATCACGCTGCTGCTCAGACCGAGCCTCTTTAACTTCGCTGCATCTTAACTTTCACATGAGAAGTTACAACACAAACCACCACTATTATAGTTGTGTGTGGTGACTTAGACTCAGCAGACGTATTGACAGCGTGTCCTTTAGGGCGTGAGCTGTCCTTTTATGTCCTGAGCTGACAGAATGGTGACACACACTCACATTTTACACTAAGAGAACCTCTCTGTTGTTCCCCCATATTAATTGATTATCAATTAAATCAAACAATGGGTCCATTGTTATTATTAGGAAAAGATCAATTTGGTTAGAATTAGGCAACAAAACTACTTAGTTAGCTTTTGGAAAAGATGGTGGTTTGGGTTAAAATAACTCCGTAAGTGGCATTACTTAAGTACAGAAGTTACAAATAAATCAACGTTGACTTCTAGTTTCACACGGGACATGAACAGCGGTCTCCTGGTGAAAGTTTGGTGTCCACCCCGACCTCTTCCCTACGCAGTGTTCACCACTCTTTATACTTCCTGGTTCACAATTACGTGGATTACATACGAATTGATTTCCTGCTGACCATCATGGAAAAAATGTGACGTTCGTGTCTATGTACAAGAATAAATACATCAAATTTTGTGACTATATTTCACGAACTGCCGTGCGACTGGGCTGGAATACATAAACAATCATGATTCATTACTATAAAATATCAATAAATATATATATTATATAAATAAAATATAATATATATCTGCATTATGACTACTTCTTCCACTACTGAAGATAGCAATATGAAGTTTTCTACATCAAACTAATCTAATTAAAGGGCGGGTCCATTATTATTATTATAATTATTATTTTAGGTTTTTATATCATTCTGTAGATTCCCAGAGGTGTTCCTTATGTATTCAAATCCAAAGATTCAAATTTTGGTAGACCAGCAACTCTCGTGTTCTGTGAGGTAAAATTGCTGTTTTTGTGAATGGAGCTTGGTCTGGTGGCTTTGAAGATCAGTTATAACGGCTACAGTTCCCAGCAAATTTTGGTTGCAGTATGTACAAAGAACGTATATTGCTAAGAGGTTAAAGTCAATTGTTTGTGTATATATATATATATATATATATATATATATATATATATATATATATATATATATATATATATATATATATAAATGAAAATTCTTATAGTTTTCTTTTATATTTTGTTATTTGTCTTTAAATTCCCACTTTTATTTTGTTATTCTTTTACAGATTAATTCTTTTTATGACACTCCTATGACTCCATAGTTTACTACTTCAAAGTTTCTCATTCGGTGTCATCTATCCGACTGAGCAATATACAGTAAGTTAGTAAGTAAGGTAGTAAGTAAGGTAAAGTGAATGCTATTTTAAAATACTGCACATCAGTCGTCTCACACTATGTGTCATGGAGGGTCAGGGGTCTGCAGATTTTAGCACCACAGCAGCTGTTTCCACTAATTAACACCGAACGAGAGGAAAAAAAATCGGTGATTTTAGCTGCTGTTCAGCTGGAACAGAAACCTGCAGAGTGTTCTCTCCTGATCTCCAACGTATACTAAAGGGCTCAATCTTTTATCTTTTTATATAAAGAGAGTGTGAATCATATGCCACGTTATGTAACACAATTGTAGTCAGGCATCCCAAAAAGTTAGAAACCAAAGAACTGACTGACCTTGTATTGAAGGCTAAACTCCCACTTTTCCACTGCGTATGTATGCTGCATTTATCCTTCATCAATACCACAGATAATACTTGAATGTTACACACTAGAAGCAGGATAATATCTATGTTTAATAGGATCTCCGATCTTTAAACCAACCTGCTACTGACCAAATCTTTGGGAAGACATAAAAATGAAATCTTCTCAAAGATGGAGCAGCAGTGTGTAAAAATATAACTATATAACTTCTACTGTGCTGCATGTGTACCTATATTATCTGCACATTGAATGTTTTTTTTAACCTTACGGTAAAGCATTCCTTGTGAGTACAGTCCAAACTGACATGTAGTGTTCCCTCTCGTCAGGCCAAGACTCACGAAGCTTCTCATCGCCGACACCGGGAGGAGCTGCACTTTGTGGATGAGTATGGCCAGCCAATCACTATGCAGGTGGAGGCAAGAAGGGAGCATGGTCACAGGAGGCGGCGGTCTCATTGCGCGGTTGAGTGCAACGTCCCAACAGAAAGACACTGGGAGGCCCTGAGAGCCATGGGACTGATGGAGGGAGAGGGAGGCCAGGGAGACGGCTACGGTGCAGGGTAGGTAATGGGTGAGGCCTCGGGTAAAGAGTTAAAGTTTTGTATTAGTTTGGGACAAGGACAGAATGATGTGACTGGTTGTCCTGGGTAAAGGCAGCGAAACAGACATATCAACAAGTTTTTAGCAATTCTTTTCTTATTTGTGTTAATATTTTACAAGTTTTTGTATTTTTGAATATATTTGAGTAAATACATGCAAAAAAAAGAAAGCAATAGTAATGCCACTACTACAAATAATCATAAAAGACTAAGGGGCCCTATTTAAACGATCTATAGCGTATGGTCTAAAGTGCATGGCGCAAGTACATTTAGGGCGTGTTCAACTTTACTTTTGCAAGTTATGCGGCATTCATTATATGATAATAAGCACTAGGCTAAATATGATAAACATGTATTGATAAATAACAAAAACTGTATTACTTTCCGGAGATGCACTAATGCGCGGATCCATCAGACTTTAGACCAATTTTTTGTTGGTCAATGGCGCAATCGCTTTCTGCTGCCTCAAGATAGCAATGTGCCAACAAAGCGCCTGACCACACCTCATTTTAATGGCTGCACAGATGAGTGCAAGCACATTTGCTATTTACACAACGTGGACGTTCGGCGTGAAAATGACAACTGTGTCGGTCCGAAACTAGCAATGACAGTTGCGCTGCGCTGTGCGCCAGGTGTAAGATAGTGCCCTAAGATTTAGATGGAGCTTTGAAGAGACAGAAGAACGAGGCTCAGGACTGGGGTAAACAGCTAGGGACTGTGGTAGCGGGTTTTGGGCGAATGCGGTTTCAGTAAAAGTTGTGCACTTGGGAAGGCTTTTAAATGGGGTAACATTTGGGAGAGGCATAAATGAGTGGAAATGGGGAGAAAGATAACGTTTTGTGAATGGGAGAAAGACTTGTGATGGAGGGTACTGTAGCTTTCGTCGGCTATAGTCTGCCCGTGTTGGAGTTTTTTCGGCGAATCTGGATGAAAGTTTGGAACTAGGGTAAAAGTTCTGTAATGGTTAAAGAATTTGGGACCAAGGTGTTAAGTGTAAAAACAGGGAAGAAGTTTGGGACAAGGGTACGAATTTTGGAATGGGCGAAAAAAGGCTTGGACTGCAGTAAAAGTTTGGGACTGGACGGAAGTGAAAGGTATGAAAAGAGGACTTCTGCTTCTGTCTATTGGTGATTCAAATGGAGGGACAATATTTTTTACTTGAGGGTTCAGTTTGCAAGGTCAGCAGGATGTTGCGTTGAGTCTCTTGGCGCTCTCATAAATATTCATGAGTGGAAGGTGGTTCTGCTGAGACAGCTGTCAGTGCAACACATGCTTTGATTATACATGTGGATGAAGACTATAAATATTCACAGAGACATTGAACAATAAATAGACCTACATACCCTCTCCGTTATAGATTCTCTTTGACATCACCTCCTTAACATGACCTGATTTCTTCCTCTACACAGGCCTTACTATGGTCACATGACCGTGTCACCTGACCTGTACTCCGTCAATAGTCGCATGATGATGTCGCCTGATGTCTATCCACCCAATGGCTACCTGTCCAGATCATCCAATGACCAGCACCCGGGTAACAACTACCTGCCCAGATCATCCAATGACCAGCACCCGGGTAACAACTACCTGCCCAGATCATCCAATGACCAGCACCCGGGTAACAACTACCTGCCCAGATCATCCAATGACCAGCACCCGGGTAACAACTACCTGCCCAGATCATCCAATGACCAGCACCTGGGTAACAACTACCTGCCCAGCGTCTCCTACAGCTTAGATCACCTGGACAGACTGGACTACCAGGTGATTTATTCTATTCTGAATTTATGTTATAATTCATTCTATGGATTACTATTATATGCTTCAGAAGTAATACATTTTCTATTCCAGGGTCCAGAAATGTTGCCCTACCAGCCGAACTCAGAGAGCTGTCTGATTGGCTGCTACAACACAGAGGAGATGGAGCCAACGAATTTTCCCAGACAGGTAGATCATTTCGGTGATTTGCATCACTACTATTTTACTTTTCTTTTTTTTTTTAAAGATTATTTTTTGGAGCTTTTTATGCCTTTATTTATAGGACAGTGGATAGTGTAGAAATGGGGAGAGAGAGGGGGCGACATGCGGAAATGGCCACAGGTCGGATTCGAACCCGGGCCTACCGCGGGACTCAGCCCTTATGGGCGCCCGCACACCAGCAGAGCTAGCGGGGCGCCCACTATTTTACTTTTCTGCAACACCTCATGCCCTCTTTCTGCCCCTCAGGTATTCCCTTTTTGCACTTCTTTCTCTCTTATGCTGCCTCTCTAACGCCAGATTCACACAAGGCAGCGGTGAAGTGCGGCTCGCCGCAATAACCACGTTTTTTTTCTGCGGCCTGGAGGCGTGTTCATCTGTTTCAGGCAGGAAGAAATCCTTTGTAACATAGGTCAACATTTCTCAGGCAAGCCCCCAGGAAGAGCGCCGGGCTTTGAAGCAAATATTTGTCGTGGCCAAACGGCGGTACTACAACTTCCGTGTCCGTCACGTGATGCCATTGGGCTCAAAAAGACTTTTTCCCATAGACTTACATTGGGAAAGAGACGTCTGTAACTCAGAGGATAATTGTTTTCGAGGTAAATCAACTTCCCAGTATGAACACTTGAATAGCCCTTATTTAAATCATTAGGTCCTATAAGTTGTAAAATGCACTAATAGCCGAATCAGAGTTAATTTCCTTCCTCCGTTCATGTGAATGAGACCCAGACCGAGGCTGGAGCGAGGGCTGGCAGGAGGAGTTAAAGGAAACGCTACTGCGCCTGCTCTGTGGGCCCAATGGATGCGGAAGATCGCCGGATGACCATGCGCCACTGAGTAACTTTTATAGGAACTTTATACATCTATGGTCACAGGATCAGTTCACTGATTGGCTGCGGTCAATCTCTGACCATTCTTTTGTTGCGTCCTGTGTACTTTAAATTCAATTCAAATTCTCTCTGGCTTTCTCTTTAGTCCGACTATCAGCCTCCTTGGCGGTCTGATCGTCTTCTTGGATACCTTCCCCTCAGTGAGCTCGACAGTGGGCTTGGTTGTGGCCCCGACAGCCCACTACGGATGGCGCTCTCCGAGGCCGAGACGGACGCCATGTCATCGCTGCCAGGTCACACCCCTTCCTCCCAAGGCTCCTCCTCTTCCTCCGAATCCCTGATCTCCTCTGAACCCAGCGACTCCGGCTTTCACAGCGTCAGCACCGGGGAGCACAGACGACTGCATAAGATTCACGGAAGTCACGCGCACCGACAAACGCACCATCTTCGCTCAGGCCACTCCCCTCGAGAGCAGAGAGGGCGCTGGGATTTGGAGTCCATCCCCGAGACAACTCCGATGACTCACTCTGGAGCACCACAGGCGTCCCGCTGCACTGTGGGTAACAGCACGACCACAACAGTTCACTTCCACAGAGCGGAGAGGAGTCCCACCTTACCTCGCCACCGCTCGCCGCCTTCCCCTTCCATTGGTTAGTGAAGCTCCATTACTATGATCGATTACTATCCATCTAATTCCAGAGTCTACAGATTCTGAAGACAAGAAAATCAGAGAGACTATAATTCAGATTATGTGTGATACACTGGATCCTAAAAGTGAGGTGTACCATGATGCAACTGTGATCTCAACCACACTGAGGTGTTTTCTTTTGCAGCCAGAGGCGTTTTGCTGTTACTAGGCACACGTGATAAACTATCAAAGGTAGTTTCGTTCAAAAACAACTGAACTTAACTGAAACTTTAAGTGCATCACTAACTTTCCTTCAAGCAGTCTGTCGTTTAAAATATCTCTGTCTGGTTAGCAACAAGAGCAACTTGGCTTTACTCTTTTCTTGTTGATGTTTCAGTTCTGCAGGCTTGCACATGATCTATTATTATATCTACTATTATTATTAGACACAGAAAAAGCCAAGGTGAAGTAGTGAAGTAAGAGTGCTCCTCAAAAACGGGAGGTGTTTAGCTATATTACAAGTTTAGTTAGTAGGTGATTTGTTCATTTTTAACGAGGGAAGGTTATTTTCGTTCATCTGCGACTAGGGAACCGCCCCATGGACGACTGTCGGTTCTGTATTTTTTAATACCCCCTCCTAGCTATATAGTTTAGAGAATATTATAGATCCGAGACAAAACTGATAGAAGGGCAGGATTCAGTGAAAAACTCGCAATTACTAATCCATCTGCTATTTCAGCACCATGGACAGCGCCATGGATTTATCAATACACGGCACATTTAGGCTTTACATCGCAAACGATCTTCTCGTACAGTAGGAGTAGGAGTTACACAACAACATTTCTAAAATCGTACGGTGTATGCCCAGCTTTAGGTGGCAACAAGGAGTTCTTGCTATAATGGCTAAATGGAGATTTAACACTCTGGACCTGATTACTTCTTTCTGTCTGCAGGTTGTCGTACTGAGCCCTGCCAGCGGAGGGCGCTGTGGTTGGAGCAGCAGCAGGGAGGAGGCGGGATGATAGAGGCTCCGGGGCGGAGTCGAACAATAACAGATTTGAGTGAAGGACAGCGCCCCCGCAGGGCCAGTCACCCCAACATGTTAGAGGCAAACACTCTCAGCCTCCAGAGCAGCCGACCGGGAACAGCCAGCAACACGCTGGGGCCGAGGAGCAGGGCCAGTTATCCCAGTGACTGTCAGCCCACCAGTCACCTCAGCGTCGACAGAACCAATCTGACCAATCACCAGAACGCACTGAGAAACAGCCAGGGCATAAGCCGGAGCAGAGAGGAGGACTCCCCCCTCTCTAAGAGTCCTGGATCTGGCTCCAGTGGAGCGTCAGACTGGCGTGGCTTTCAGACTCTCGGGAGTCGCCCCGGCATAACTAAAGGTTCCTCGGGTCCTTTCTACAGCACACTGGGAGCCCCACAACATAACCCTCACTCTCCACCCTCTCCCCGCTCCAGACTGTCCAATCAGAAGTCCCACAGGAACCAGCTGCTCAGAGCCCGAGCTTACCGATTGGCCAGGGAACGCAGTGAGGTCACAACAGACGAGGAGGTGCGAGGAGAGGGGGAGAGAGACGGCGAGGAGGAAGGGGAGGATGGCCGGTGGGCGGGGCGATACTGGAACCGGACCGAAAGGAGACGCCACCTGGCGTTGTCGCGGCAACACAGAGAGAGGAGAGGAGGGGGGGAGGAGCAGGCCGGGGGACTTCAGGGGTCGCTGTCGTCTCAGACGGTGCTGGAGCTGAGCCACATGAAGCAGAACCGACTGAGGAACAGCAAGCTGCTTGATGATTGGACAACTGTGGAGGAACTGCTGACTCACGGGACACGAGTGGCGAGCGACAGTCAGCTATGTCCCAGCCCTCTGTTATCGGTTACTACTGTCTGATTGTCTGACACACAATACCACTGTTGGTTACTGCTGATCGATCCAACACTCAGGCCCAGATTCATTAAAAGGTTTGCGTTGTGAAAAGTGTAAACATCTGCACTAAAATGTCCAAATCAGAAAGTTGTTTAATGTGAAATTGTGCTTAATAGAGGTCATGGTCATACATCTACATTGTCAACTGCATATAAATCACATTATTTTGAGCCGTGTATGTCAAGAACACACTCAATCCAAAAGCTCACTTAACAACACAACACAGTAAATATTGTATTGAATCTTCAAAGGAAGCGTTTTGCACATCGAGATGGTTGAAGAAAACAATGGAATAGAAGTAAGGAAAACACGTCATAAACGTCACTAAAAAACACGTCACCGACGTTAATTACAAAACCAAACAACTGGTCCCAAACATCGGTCTCCTGGTTGAAAGTCCTGTGTTGTTGTTGGACCCATCCGCCTCCCCATCCGCCCGCCATAAGTGGCATATTTATGCGGTCAGTACAAGTACGACTACATGGCGTACAAATGACAGATCAAAAGCAAGAAAGGCGTTCTTATTGCATGCTAAATGCCTTGCACATTATCGTGTCATTCATACGCCTTTTCGTGCTACATGTTTGCTAGAAATGGCTGCTGATGATTACGTATATATGGGCATGTTGGTGAGAGCCTGAGTGATCAACCATACAGTCGACGTGAAGCTGGAGAACCAAAACAATGAGCTAAAAGACATTAACAGTTGCATAGAGCTGCAGAGTTGGTGTTAACCCTCAGTGGGTATGGCAATACTATTATGTCTATGCAATGTTAAAATATATAAAATACTCTAAAATGGATGCTAGCAGACATGAGCTGATGATGAAATTAAAAATACAATAGAGAGCCAAAGTCACGCCACTTCCGGTGTCCCCCATGGGACCTTATTTCGGAAAAAATATGAACGGTAGTCAACGGAGAGAGACAAATATTTTTTGGATCCCGTTTGAATCACACATATGATGATTGTCAATTTAAAAAAAATAATTTTTCAAGTCAAGAAAGTCTCAGTTACATAGCTAAGTTAGCTACCTAGCTAGTGGTGGTGATGTATATTGTCGGAGACGAGCGATGTAGTTCACTGAGCGGTTTCACACAAAACTAAATGATACTACGACAAACTGAGACTTTCTTGACTTGAAAAAGTATCTTTTAAGTTGACAAACATCATATGTGTGATTCATGGCGCAACTCAAATGGGATCAAAAGAATATTTATCTCTCTCCGTTGACTACTGTTCATATTTTTTCCGAAATAAGGTCCCATGGGGTCCACTGGAATGGGCGGGACTTAGGCTCCATATTAAATTGGACTTGCTCCGCAATCTTAGTGAATCTGGATCTCAGTCGTGTTATTTACTGTCTGATAGGAAGTTTGTACTTCAGAGTGTCTCTTCAGATGGGTCAAGAATTACAAGAACAACGTGGCCAAAGCTACTACTGTTGCTCAGGAGGAAAATTACCAACAAGCTATCCCAGAACAGGTTGAAATGAACAGAAATATATGGCAGAATTATTCTAAACTTTAAACCGACACTACTGTCTGACATGAACAAGACTCTGATCCAACGCTTGCTATAGAAATGATCTTCTGCAGGTTTGTACAAGTAAAAGGACACTAAAGAGCTGCAGGAGCTTGAGACTCTGCAGCGTTAATAGACTCACTGGATGAGCTGGTCGGACTCTTCACACATCAGACCGCCTGTGACTGGTCTGTAATATCGCCTTGTGGAAAAGTGTCTCCATCTCCTTCTCTAGTTTTACTGCCTTTGTTTCCGTCTCTGTGCCATGAAACGACACGGCCGAATCTCTGAACTGCTCGCTGTAAGCTTGTTAGAGGATGTCAGCACCTTTATGATCAAACAGCCTCTAAATCCTCTAAGACGCTGTTTCACCACACTCTTTTTTTTTAGTCGCCGGTTTCTCCTGGGTGGTTCACCATTTTAATCTCACACAGACTTGGAGTGTAAATAAATGAGACGCTATAGAGAGGGCTCCACGCAGCACTGAGTGCAACTGGGTTTCTATTTCGGAAGATTTGGTTCCAAGTATTCTGCTCCATTTAGTGGACATAGCTGTCTGAAGAGGGTTTATACATCTATTTAGTCATACATCAGAAATCACTATAAATGATCTTTAAAGGAATGGTTTGACATAAGAAGAAGGAGAAGCTTATGCGTTTTTCTTGGAGCGACTTAGACGAGAAGATTGACTCTAATGTCTGTATGTTAAATATGAAGCTACAGCCAACCCTTACAAAAAAGAAGTATACTTCAAATATATTTTATGAAGTAAACTTCAGTATAGTTCAAGTATAGTCCCATACTTCATGTAATAAGTATACTAATATCAATGTACTAGTAGTATACTTGTAAGTGTACTACTTCAATACTTCTTGGGACTAATGGGGCCTTCAAATGAAACTCGTGAGCTCGTGTTTACAACATGGGAAGTCGTGTACACGATATGCTTGGCGTTCAAGTGGTTAAGTCGTGAAGAACGCCGCTGCTACGCAACGGCAATATTTAACGTTACGGTTGGCGTCTAGAAGTCACAGAGGCTAACAATTTAACGAGCTAGCAAGAGGTAACATAATGTAGGAAATGCAAAGACATAATGACAGAGGAGAAAGATGAGGCCGTTGGGAATATCAACATTTTCCTCAAACAAATTATAAAATTACAAAGAACAACAATAAACAACTAAAATTACAATATATTCACTTATTATGCGCCGAAAAATTAACTTCCATGGCCTTCACCATTTCCAAAAACGTCAACAAACAAGAGGGGGGCGTTCATATGGACTCTCCTCGTGAACACGGTAAACACGAGCCCATTTGAAGGCATTAACAATTGGCCCACTTTTTAGTTTATAAAAGTATACTTTTAAGTATACTTTAAATGTAAGAGTAGTACACTTTGAGTACACAACTAGTTTACATCCAAGTTGTATTTTGTACTGCAACTATAATATGAACTATACTACAAGTGAACTAATAGGTATACTGTTATAGTTTACTAGTTATATACTTGTAGCCCACTTTTTAATTTATGAAAGTACACTTTAAAGTATACTCTCAGTAAACTGCTAGTTTAATAGTTTTTGATGCAAGTATACTTGTAGGTTTTCTTTAAGTGAACTTATGGTACTTAGCCAAATATACTTCTGTAAACTTGTCGGTATAAGCCAAGTATACTTAAGTATAATTCTGTTAAGTATATCTCTGATGAGTACATAAAAAGTAAATTGAAAGCATACTCTCTTATTTTAAGTTTAAAAGAAGTAAACTAATAGCACACTTGAATAAACTTCTTTTTTGTAAGGGAAAAGATGGTTAGCTTAGCATAAAGACTAGAAGCAGCTTGTCTAGCTAGAACAGGTATATATTATCCAGCAGGTAACTCCCAGTAAAAAAAAATTACACTTTAGATTTTGATATCACTACGTTTAGTGTTCAGTTACAAAATAAGACATCAGCAGCAAGGTCAACCAAATGATGGAACTTTTTCAACTTAAAATGACTAAATGAGTCTTTTATCCAGCCTGTCAGATCTTCAGGTAGCTTCTCTTTTTCAAAATATCTTTTAAATCACCTGATTCTGTGTGAGGAGTGAAGGAGAACTGGATCACAACAACAGGAGTCCATCAGGCTCATTAAACTGGGATTAACAACTCTGTCATACATGCTATAAACCGACATGGGTGGTTGGATTAATCTGAGAAAAACGCTAATCAGGGTTAAATGTTATGATGTAATAACGTGTTGTATAATGAAACTGTTCAATGCAATTTTGTTAAAAACAAGAAAATGTCCATTTATTTTCATATTCTGTCGAAGTTCGGAGGAAATGAAACCCTGAAGACGGTTTTCAGGTCACGAAGTGGGACTCGTCGAATGAATATATTTTAGGGTTTCTTTTTCTAAGTGTGTGTGTGTGTGTGTGTATGTGTGTGTGTTCATGTAAGAGAGAGAATATAATGTTTGATACTAATTCGTTAGTAGTGTTTAGCCAAAGATATTGTGTAACTTTGGTTTGTGGACAATCTAGAACAACTATCACTGTATGATGTAAAAGTATATTTTATAATCATATTAGTTTTTTATATCCTTTACTTTGCCTTCAGTAGATTACTTCTGCTTTTCACCGACATCCTGCTATATGCTAGTGTACAGTACGTACGTAGATGTTAGTGTACAATCAACTGCATAAACAAGCTTTATTATTACAGTCTGAACCTAGCATGCTAACTCCTGATTAGCACAGAACAAGTATTTCAATGATTGCCTAAAGTGTCACAAGTATGGAGGACCTCAAGAGTCACGGAAATAGTAATAAGGCATTTAATTGATTAATTACTAACTGTACAATAAAAATAGGAATTAATACATTAGTTTACAAATTCATTTATTAATCTATGAATCAATGGACTAAATTACAAAGTTATTAATTATTTGACATTTTAATGGGCAATAAAAAGAAGAATTATAAAAAGAAATTTACAAAGTAAATGTCTTTATCATGTATTTTTAAATAATGTACTTATTGACTGTTTTATGGTGTTTTTGTAAATCCCTTTTTAATTTGAACTATTTATTGATGGATTCAAATTTAATTTCTAAAATCTTTTTATAATTCTTATTTTTATTGCCCATTAAAATGTAAAATAATAAATTACTTTGTAATTTGGTCCATTTATTTATAGATTAATTAATTAGTTAATTAATTTGGAAACAAATGTATTAATGCCTATTTCTATTGTACAATTAGTTACAATCAAATAAATGCTTCATTACTATTTCCATGGCTCTTGTGGTCCTCCATGCATAAGAGCTAAAGACGTTGTCCTGTATTTTTTCATAGACTGGGCTTTTTTTTTGACAAATATATCTCAGAGGAAGGGATGCTCTTAAATCACAAATAATATAATTTGTTGACTTACAGTGGTTGGTGGACGGAGCCAAATGACTGTGTTACAGTGATTGTTCATTAACTGCTGAATTTAATTGACAAGAACTGGATTAAAAAATATAAATAATTTTGTGAAGCATGCAGCTAGCTAACTACTTATCTTAGCTAGTTTCATTGGTCCGTCTGTCTGAATCTCTCTCCTCCACACCGAAGAGAATTATTAAAAGAGGAATATATATTAAAAAACTGTGATCCCTAAAACATTTTTGTTTTTTAGTTTGACATAAAGAACTTTGGGAAATGTGCTCATTCTCTTTGTTTTTGAGAGTCAGAAGAAAAGATGAATATCAGTCTCATGTCTGTGTGTTCAGTACGGAGCCAAAGTCAGGATGCGGTTAGCCTAGCTTAGCATAAACACTGGAAACAGGGGGAAACGGCTAGCCTGTCCAAAGTTCAATAATACACCTGCCAACACCTCTACAGCTCACTGATTAACATGCTGAATGTTGTTTGTTTAATATATAGAGAGGCGAAGTATATCTAAAGTAATCTAAAGGAGATTTCAGTGTATATAAAATTGTATATATAAAATGCTATAATGTGTACAACAATAAACTGTTAAAATAACATAAATTATAGCACAACATTATTAATTATAATTTTGTTGTTTGTTAACAGTAAAATAACTATTAACTAAGTTTTATTAACTATCAGTTTACCATTTATAAATGATGGTTATTATAAAGTGTTACCCACGTTTGAATACTAAGCTGCTAAATACAAATACTGTTGAACTAAATCATGATTTCCGATCATCTCAGCCCTGAAATGTGGAAACACAGCGAGAGTCTGCAGCTAGTGAGGCCGAGACGCTCGGCTGAGTTCATAGATTCAGAGAGAGACGACAGCTGGGGCTGAAAACCTTTAACTAATGCAGCTTTGGGGAATCAAAGCATGATGGGAAAACAGACACACATGGTGCCTCCCAGTTCAGGGTCTGGGTCCTTTAAACCTCTGAGACCCGCGATCCCGACCGACTTTACTGTCTTTCAGAGGCTGTAGCAGTTCAGCTAGAGAGAAGCTACAGACATCATATGAAACTAAAAAACCTAAGAAGTCCATGGGTACCAACCATATCAATTTAGCTTGTTGGGAAGGAGGTTAAATAACGCTCCAAAGTTAGGCTAAATTATGGCGCTGAAAAACTGGCATGGTCATTTTCAAAGGGGTCCCTTGACCTCTGACCTCAAGATATGTGAATGAAAATGGGTTCTATGGGTACCCACGAGTCCTCGCTTTACAGACATTCCCTTTACAAAGATACCCATTATTTTATTTAGTTAGTAATTTAGTTTAGTAATCCTGAGTGATATTTTCACTTTCAAAATGCTGAACTTCACAGGACGCGGCTCCTTATACGGGACACAGAAATAATAAGAAAATTGTATGTACTTTGGTTAGACAGCAGATAAGAAGTTAAAGTTTTGAGGCTTTTATCTACATTTTATTTAATAATGATTAAAATCCCGAGTTGTTGTTTTTTAGTTAATTAGGTTTAAAATGCTGAGTTCTTGTTTTTGAGCTTTTATGTTATTTTTACTTTCAAAATGCTGAACTTTTATGGGACACAGAAATAATAAGAAAATTGTATATACTTTGGTAAGACAGCAGATAATAAGTTGAGGCATTTATCTGCATTTTATTTAATTATGTTTTAAATCCTGAGTTCTTATTTTTGAGCTTTTATGATATTTTCACTCTCAAAATGCTGAACTTTACGGGATACAGAAATAAGAACATTTTATGTAGTTTGGCTAGACAGCAGATAAGAAGTTTGAGTTTTCAGGCTTTTATCGACATTTTATCTAATTATGATTAAAATCCTGAGTTGTTGAGGTGTCGTGGTTGTCTTGTCACCATGAACACTGACTGACAGTCACTCTGAGTTTGGACGCAACACTTTCAACCGACAGCCATGTTGGCTCTTCAGTCCTGCTCCGTGACCGTTGCCATGGCAACTGGTGTTTCTACGGCAGCTGATCTCTCAGCTCTTGGCCTTGTCACCATGGTGATGTTTTGTGGAGGATGATGGGACTTATTTGCAGCTAACACGCGTCAGCTGTGCAGACAAAAGCAGCAGCGAAGCACCTGGACTGACTCTGATCTCAGATCTGATCCTGAACTGGTTTCACCACAGAACCACAGTTGCTGTGGTGACTTCAACCAGTAGACAGGATCTATTTTATAATCTAATGAAACACTAACCTCCAAAGAGCCTCCTGTTGTTCTTCTACATCTGACCTGAGGAATCTGACAGTAAAGTGCGTCATCGCTCCAACATGGGCTGAAGCAGGGCGATCTCTGCTGGCGACCATGTGGAATTACAATAAAGAAAACTGCAGCTGTAAGAGAAAAATATAATCAGGACAAAAATGAGTTGTTCTGCACATCGACAGGCCAACGAGCACACTGCTTTAGTTCAAGTTCAGTGTTACCACGAAACAGTCACAGCTCGATGCATCCACAATAATAAGTACGTTTGGATTAAGTGACGGATACAAAATGTGCCTAAACAGTCATTGCAGTGTTTCCTTAAAGGCCCTGTAGCACCAATAATGTCATATTTCCTAATAATAATAAAATGTGTACTTTACTTGATCGAAAATGTAATAAAACCCCAAAATGTAATAAAATGTCCTGACTTATACTGTAATAACATTTTCACCGATTTTTTTTTCTAAACTCATGATGTAATAATTTTGACGGATAATGTAATAATGTAAAGAAAATTAGGGCCGTCATAGTTAACGCGACAATACCACGTTAACGCAAATTCATTTTGACACTAATTTCTTTAACGCAACTTGTGATTTTTAGGTTGTAGCGGGCTCAGTTTTAAAGCTAGAGTGAAGATGCTAAATAACGCTCCAAACTTGCGCTAAATTTTAGTGAGGAAAAACTGTCATGGCCATTTTCAAAGGGGTCCCTTAACCTCTGACCTCAAGATATGTGAAGGAAAATGGGTTCTATGGGTACCCACGAGTCTCCCCTTCACAGACATGCCCACTTTATGATAATCACATGTAGTTTGGGGCAAAAACCATGCAAATTTTTGCATGTAGTATAAATGTGTTATTTTCTCCTATTCTAAAATGATGTGTTTGAATATTTCTGCATACTGGGGTCCCTAAACAGTCTTGAATTACATAATTGGGTATCACTGTAAAGCTCAGACTCTTGTAGATCCAATGAGCCCAACTGTATTCACGTTTGATGATGTTAGTCCCCATACACTAGACTATAGATAAACTATTATCTTTAATTTGACCTCACTGTATAAAATGAACTGTGGTGACCTCTAGGATAATCACAGCCTCATGAAACTTTACAGCCACAAACTAGAGACCTAGAGCATTCAGAGGATGGATGGCTTTCCTAGCTAGATTGACAATAAGGGGGTTTCTGAGCAGTTTACACAACAGAAGTGCTCGCCATCCAATTGCCTATGGTGTTCCTCAAGGTCTTGGTGTCTTAATGTGGTATTTGTGAGGGAATATTGATAATTGTTTATCAATTCTCCTGTGGTAAAAAATTTAAAATTAAATTAAATTAAAGTTAAATTTAGCACCAAATCTGTGTAACAAATAGTATCAACCCCAAAATTGAAATTGAAAACAACTTATAAGACATAATAGAGCATGGGGATGGACATCATATACTTCTATCATAATGTTCTAAACCCTTATACACTTTCACAATTAATTTTAAATAATTAATTTGTATTACAGATGACTAGAACAACTTGACACACAGTGCTGAGCTGCATCTCAAATTAATCTTCAGGTTCCCAGCTTTCAGATGATGTACACCACTTCTATGTGACATCTACTGTTGACCTGCTCTCTCCCCCTACAGACCCCCTGTACCCCCCTAAACAAGACTAAAACGGGTCTATTGTGGGTCTCAGAGGATTAAACATACACTGAAGGAAAAAAATTAACATTCAGTTCACTCTCCGATCATTATGGGATGAATTTAGCAACGATGGTGACCGACATCTGTTGCATCTGTCGATATGAGTTTCATCTCTCAGACAGAACTCCATGATGTGTTTAAACCAACCAACATAAAGACTGAAAGCAGAGGAAACTAAAATAATAAACCATCCAACAACTCCAAACTGCATCATTGTTCAGCTCTCTGGTGGTGTTACAGCCCTCAGTCTCCGTTACCACTGAAAGTCAACACATGAAGAAATAATCAAAAAGAAATCCAGAATTTGTAACAAATTTATTCCATAAAATATACTTGAAAATATACTTGTATATCGCTCTGTGGAGCAGTTCTGCTAAATCCACATTGTAAAATATTCCACACAGACAGACGGGCTGCGTCTCCACCGGGAGGAAGTGAAATCTGAAGCGTGAGCAAGGAGGAAACAGACGAGAGCTGTTTGGGCTTCAGTGGAAATGCAGCCGAACACAACAAACACAAAACAGCTCTTAAAAAACAATGAATCATCTGAACAGGTGAATGTGGTGAAGTAGAGTTTGCAAAATGATGTTTGTCATATTTAGATCGATTCAGAGAAACTTTGCATCTGAAGAAATGTGCTCATTGTGAAATTTTTCAAATATGACGAAACCCCAAACTGCCTTTTTAAACACTCAAAAACTATGAACATTTCTGGAGTGACCGTGTAAACCTTTAGTCGGAGTAAAAACACACCTAAAATCAGAGTTACTAAAGATTGAAATGAAACAGGCCACAGCTCAGAGATTCATTTAACAGCTCAAATATTTGTTGTTTCCCCAACTGTGTCCAACCTATCAGCAACATCATTTAGGTTAAATATTGGGCTTCAAGCAAGAATCACTTGTAAGTACAGATTAATTCTTAAGTTGCACGTACGAATGATTGAGGAGAACTTGACCTCCTTTATACCTGCCATTAAAATGCTTCTCGTACCCAGATTGTATCTAGATAGGATTTAACCTGATAACATTTACACCTGGAATTAATATGTGTCTCCACATTGAGATGTGATCGCTCTGTCCAGCTAAAACAACCGAACGTCACATCCTCTTCTCCACACAGTTGTTGATTCAAACCGCAGTTTCATTTACACTTGTGTAGTGTAAAGTAGGTAAAGTCGTATCACCCAAAACACATTTTAATGCCAGGTGTAAAGGGGGGTCAAGGTTGCAGAGGCACGAAAAATAATCTGTCTGACCAGGGAAAACTAAACCAAAATTTAAATTAATATGAATAAATATGACATCGGCTGCTTTCCGTTCATTTATCTCCAGCAGGAGGAGATGGTAAAGACGAGAGCGAGAGAGAGAGAGAGACAGTTGGTGTGTTGTACCAATTAATTCTGTCATGTAGACTAATTCACTGCGTTGATTTCACCCGTTCACCGCGCACACAAATGCCATCGTGAAAATAAAGATCACAGTAAACTAAGGTGGGGGAAAAAATTAAATGAAAACAACAAGTTGGGCTAGTTAACTACACCTAACTAGTTAACTACACCTAACTAGTTAACTAACTAGAAAGACTAACTGACAGACAGATAAACAGATTTATCAGTTGGCTGCTCAGACTCAAACGAGCATGAGTGCACCTGCAAATTGAAGGATGACCTTTGACCTGCAGCTTCTACTATAGTCAGACGTCATATTCACATTTTACCAACAACCTTCTTTTTCAACTTTGAGCACAAAATTAAGTTATTTGTCCAAAATAACTTGTCAGACAGTGTTGAAATCAACTCAAATAAATACGAAATATCATAGAAATGCCAAAATACACTGAAGGGGGGCTTTAAATGTCAACTAAATAACTAACTAATAAAAATAAAACATTTTTGTCAATAAAATTTAACAAATGTAACACATTATGTTGTAATGTGGGGGGGGGGGGGCATTGATTATGCTTATGATCAAACCTCACAAACTACTCACAAAATCTGTGCATTTAAAACATTTGTATGAGCAAACCTGACAAGGAAAGGAGGTTTAGGATAAAAAAGCAGTGTTAAAAATAAGTGTTCTTGCATGAGGCCCATTGAATTCTTTATTTTTCTTGTCTATAAAATAGTCAATTATTGGTATCAGCCTTGAAAATCCACCTCATTTTAACTGTAAACTGTAGGGGACACGACCTCAACAAAAGCATCTCTGAGACATGAAACAAGGAGTGTTTGAATTCAGTTTCCTCTACAGCGCTCTGTAATGTGATTTTAGGGTATCGGGTGTAGTAGCCTCTCATAAATTATGAGCAGTCCCAATGTTTTAACATTTTTAGTACATAAGAAGACATGTTGTGTTAGTATGGAGCCCCGGGGGGGGGGGTGAAATCTAAACGGAGCGAGTGGATTAATAAAGGCTCTGACACACCAAGCTGACGGTCGGCGGTCGGACAGTTTGGGGTCGTCTGTGAGCGTCTTGTCTAGTTTTTTCGGCGTGTCCTGCACCGTCGGCTCTAGTCTGCCCGTGTCGGAGGTTTTTCGGCCGATTTAGGATGTTGAATCAGCCCAAAGCTAACGTCGGTGGTAGTAATGGACACAATATGCTTGGTTGATTGGTGCAAATGGTCCCCGTCTGTAGATTGGTACTTTTTAATGATACAGCCAATTTTATAATTTATAGCAAATTATTTTGCGGACCCTCTGACAGAGTGCCACCGACCCCTGGGGGTCCCTGGACCCCACTTTGAGAATCACTGGACTAGACCACAGCACCTCACTTCCGCTTTTGCTCCTGTTAAAATTACTATGGTTGCTCGAGGTCGCTGTCGTCTTCTTTTATTCCTTCTTTCGGTGATTGAGCATATGACTCGATGATAAAATCCACTAGTGGGTGTAGCATGGGCCTACTGACCCAAATCTATGAGGCTGATAAGCCCGACAGGGCAATGCCGTGGACCCCGACGCAACGCATCGGTTCTGAAGGGGCCGCTTATTACACGGCTACTTGCTTAAGAAATCAATCATTTGACACAAAAACGGTCCGCCAGAGTCCGAGATCAGAACTGCGCCCATAGCAACGGTCTGTTATACATAGCAACGGTCTGTTATAAAGAAATAACAGACGAGAACCACATGTCTTCCTCATATGAAGTTGGTTATAAAGAAATAAAAGACCGCTGAACGCCATGATTGACCAATCAGAATCGAGTATTCAACAAAGCTGTGTAATAACCACTGATAACACCCATGTAATGACCTGCAGATTTTCCCACTATCTGACCCCCGGTGGCTCCACAGCTTCGTGCCAAACAGCTCGTAAAATTACCAACAGTCACAATATTGAAGTCATGACTAGACAGAAATTTAAATTATTTAGTCAATGAAGCGTCAGGATGCAGAGAAGAAGCAGTAAGGCTGAATATGACATGATGACTATTACCTGTACCTGTGCATCATGTTGTACTTGTATATGTCCATCACTGATAACTGAACACTGTATCCTCCAGTCAGCAGTTTGTACACATGATGTGATCACAGGATTAGAGCATGTGCATAGATTATAATGTTTATGCTTGCTCAATCGGTCATTGCTTTATAAGTTTCCATGTGTGAAGTCAATGTGCTAATGACTTTGTCTCGTCCCTTATTAATCACTAGTTTTACACCAGGATAAAAAAAGAAAAAACATTTTACAAGTTTCCCCTGATGTAAATCAATAAATCCCTTATCAGTCATCCACTCCAGGTCACCAGGCATAGTGACCAAATCCACATAACAACACACATTCATCACTGAAAAAAAACTACTGATCATGTGCTGAAGTTAGTAAAATGTTGGACTGAGTGATGATTTAATGCCTCTTTAACTGTTGAATATTACATACTGGCAACAGGTAAAGCTTTCATTTAAATTCTCCACTTTCACCATGTGAAGACATCCAAGATGCTGATTTTAAAAAAAGTGCAATAAAACAATTTAGTCCCTCAAATTTAAATTGAAATGTTAATCACAAAGTAAATAGTCCTGGCCATATTCAGAAACAATCTGAGTTTTATAAGGAAAAGTGCTAGAGACGATCCTCAATGTAGTCTGACTCTTTCAGTTCCTTTCTGATGACCTGTAGAGTGACGATTGTCTCACCAGTGAACTGATTATTGCTGTGTGATCGTCTTTGACCTGTAGCAGCACTGTGCACCAGGATTTCTATTATCTGGTCTCTGTTTTGTTTGTCTGGAGGACTCAAACGCAGATGGGACCTGCTACATGTCCTACCAGTGCTTTCACATTATTCCACTGATCAACAGGTGGCGCTAATGCACCGAGAAATATAGCAAGATACCAACAAAGGCAGGGAAAAAGAAGACTGCAAGCTAGTAAACATACTGTGCGTTCCAACACCCATACTACCATACTATTTAGCATGCGAGGAAAAGATTTAGTGTGTCCCAATACATAGTATGTCAAATGCAGTATGCCAAAAATACCAGGATGTCCTACTACATCCGGTCGCATTTTGCAGGCTGCAAGCCAGCATGCTTTTTCTGGCTATTCTGACCCACAATCCTCTGCACAGCGAATATATGAGCAAGAGGGTCAAAGTTCAAGGCACAATGTTATGATGAAGTACTACGTCCCAATTTTATACATACCGTTTGTAAAGGCAGCTGCAGTATGTACTAAAAGTAAAAAGAAAAAGTATGCGATTTGGAACGTAGCCATGGATGTAAACATGTGTTTTCTCCTTTCTCTGCTTCTTATAGAGTGCTGCAGGGATGACAAGTATGATTGAATACACGAATGATGTCTCTAGGCTGACGGAGTATTACGGCCACTGGTAGGGGAAAAAAAAAAATCAGAGACTTTGAAAACAAAGTAAAAATGTTTTTTCATATGTTTTCTGAAATAATGTCCCATGATGGTCCACCAGAAGGGGCGGGACTTCGGCTCTCTGTTCTCTAAATCGCAGAAGTATTTTTCCCACAGTGGCCGCAGCACTCATGTTGTAGCGTAGTGATTGTACTCTGCAGTGTGTGTGTGTGTGTGTGTGTGTGTGTGTGTGTGTGTGTGTGTGTTGTTCTAGCCGTCCCCCTCGCTCTCCTGCAGGTTGTGTTTGACCAGAAACTCTTTGACGGTTGGCTGATTGTCTACTAGCCCCGCCCTCTGCTCCTCGAGGTGCTGCAGAAGCTCCTCCCACTGCCGCTTGTCCTTTCCTGTCTGCCACGACAGCCGAACCACCGTCCGCAACAACGGCAACAGGAGGGGGTGTGGCCTGTCGAGGCGCTGCGGTGATGCGTCGAGCTTTTCAGTCAATGGGTGGGGATTATCTTGGAGTGGGAGGGGCCTGTCCTCCGCGTCCGTCTCAGCGGGGGTCAGGACACGGAGGGCATCGTCACAGTGATCCCGGGCCTCCTCCAGCTGGTCCACTTCCTGGAAACAGCTCGACAGCCCCACCAAAGTGAAGAACCAATGGGAGGAGGCCGGCTGCGGGGCCTGGGCCTGGTTGTCATAGTAAATTGCCCAGCCCAGTTTGTGTTGCAGTCTCTTGGCGTTGAGCAGCGGACCCAAGGCCTCCTGGTAACGTCCCACCCTCAACGAAACAACACAAACTCAACTCTCAATACCAACACGGGAGATACGAGTCTCCACGATACTTCATAAAAACTATCCACCTTATTCTCGGGGGCGTTACTGTAGAAATGATTATGGGCGCAACTTCCAGTGAGGTAGCGGAAGTAGCAGTAAGCTAGTTAGTCCCACAGGCTAACCATAGTGGCTAACCGCCAACGGCGCTTCCCTTGAAAAGTAATTCGCCTTTAATTTAGCAAATCCTGCTTTATTTTTAACAGATATTTAACATTAAATTTACATTTTCTAAAATGTCCTTGCAGAGCTCTGGTACTTGTTGCGCTGTTCGAGGCTGTACTAACAACCAGACAAAGCTAAATTTGTGGCTTCAACAACAGTGTGTTGAACATGCACCCAAAACAAAAAGGGATTGTTCTTGTGACCAACGGTCTATCACTGACAATGACGATGTAGCTGGCCACGCTTTGTCGTACGTTGTGTGAACATAGCATAAGCATACACTGTATATGTAAGTAGTGGGCGTAGCCACCATGACGTTACCCATTGCATATCAGCTTCAACAGAGCTGGGACTCAAACAGCCAATGCATTAAATTTGTAATTGTAAATGTATTTTGCGGACACCTCACGTAAACCTAAAGGTATTTAATTATAAACTCAAATTTAGGAATGTGTCTCAGACAATATAGTCAAATTGAGCATAAACATAATTTTGGCCATTTGAACTGTTCATGTCAGATCCATCTTGAGATAATAGTTTCCGTCAGCGTGTCAGTTACCTGATGAGCAGCTGTCCGGTCTGCAGGTCAGTCAGGTAGAAGAACTGTCGGACACACAGCGCCCCCCGCAGGGCAGACAGGGAACACAGATGAGACAGATACTGCTCAAACGCCCGGCTCCGCTTGGCGATCGTCTCCGCCGTGAAGTTCCTGCGCAGCTTCTTCCCTGCGGAGATCAAAACAGGAAGTGGTCATGTTTCTGCCGAAGGAGACTTTTTCCAATGAGGACTCTCTCCATCTATGATGTCACTGATGCTGCAGGGCCGAGGATTCAAGCCCTCCTCGTCACCAGTGAGCCTCTCTGGGAGACAACATCCATGATGACAGGACTTACGTGGGAAGCAGACGCGCTCCATCTGGTCTCCATGGTTACGGCGCAGCGTGGTGTGGAGCCGCTGGAAGTCGGAGTATCGGCGGGTGATGATGGCGGGAGTCTTGTCGCTGCCGCCAGACTGGATCACATGGATGGTGTACAGCTGGAGAGAGACAAAGACGGATGAGTTGAATCAGATTTTTGTTTGTTTAACTTTCTGTTTATTCAGGAAGTGTCTGGGATTTAAAACGGTATTGATGAAGGCAGAAAATGGGGGTTTTATGATCTTTGAACCCATGTGCCTCGAGAGCATACTTGTCAACCTTGAGAAGAAAATGTTGTCTGAACTCACCACATATTTAGAGGAGCCGTCCTGCACCACGCTGGCGTCGGTTACCTCAAACAGCAAGTTGTCCGTCAGCTGCCTTCCAGCCGAGGTAGGGCTTCCTCCACCGAGTCCACGCAGGGTCCTCCAGCTCTCCTGGAGCTGCCGCGTCAGCAGGAAGGATGCGGAGGGGCCAACCGGAGACACGCCCACAGGACTGGTGTCTGTACCAGCCAGGTGAGACAAGGGTCAGGTGACTAGGTAGCATTTAGTGCTCTTGATCTACGCCTGATGTGACTTTAATGTACTTAGGAATGGGTACCGAAACGCGATACTAGACGAGCCCCGACCGCAGTATCGATAAGCTCTGACGTTAACGGTTCTGCTATCGGTATTGTGGACAACTCTATCTATTTTAGACAACATAAACGTTATCTTGCACTAGGCTTGGGCGATATAACGAGATTATCGTTGGACACGATATTGGTTGGCCACAATAATGGTCCTCACGTTTCCCCGATAACAGAACGATATTCAGTTATGTTGAATACAGGGATTCCACTAGTATATTGCAAGCCCGGCGGGCCTGAGATGACTCCCCGCTGGGGCAAAGCATCGGGGAATTATGTATTTTTAAGAAGCGTTTTAAACTAAAATGTGTTATACAAGTAGCAAACTGCTTTAGAAAATGTTAAGAAAATGTTCATGCAAGTGTTAAATGAGCAGAATAGCAGCTCACCTGTGCTGCTGAGCCCCTCCTCCATCGACTCTCCCAGGAAGTCAGAGTCACTGTCCAGCCCCGACCCCTCGCCCTCGCCCTCGCCTCCATCCTCTGCTCCTCCTCCTCCTCCTCCTCCTCCTCCTCCTCCTCCTCCTCCTCCGCTGTCGAAGCACAGCATCCCTCCGAGCCGATCAGTCACACACTCCTCTTCCTCCTCCAGCTCCGCCTCCCAGCGGTCCTCTTCAAACTCCTCCTCTTCCTGCCCACCTGCTGCTTCCTGCTCGGGTCCCGCCCCCTGACCATCTTTAAACAACGAGCGCTTCAGACGGTCGAGCAGCCGGGACGCCATGACGCCGCCTGGCCACCGCAGGGGGGGGGGGGCTGAAGAGACAACAGGGGAATGGCTATAAATCAAAATGCTCATTAATCATCTAACAGTTCAGACTTCTCCAACCCTTTTAGGAATTTTCTTTATTTTGTGCTTATGCTTGTCACAGATATGAAATATGTGTGTTCCATCCTAGCTGTTTCTATGAAATAAAGAATCCAACACTGTATATTGACACAGGCTACAAAATGTAAAGTTATAAAAATTGTAGGACTTTCGGGCAAGCCTTTGTCAAGATAGATAGAGTATCTGCAGAGTAGAGAACAATTTGATAGGGCCTCATTAATCAATGTGGAGAGACAGATTTAATCCATGGGACACAATATGTGCCTATCACTGTGTGCAACTACAGATTAAAACAACAAAGAGGTAGCAGGTAAACTAACATGTGTCTGGATGTCTTGTAATGATCAGAGAAGGTCAAGCTTGCAGTATGTACACAGATTTACTTCCATAAACCAGGTCACTTTAAAAAACTACTTGGTCACATTTCAGCTCTACAGACACGCTGATCTACATCCGAAACGAACCCGGCAGAGATGGCAGCAGGCTGAGTTGGCTCCGGTTACAGAGCCGGCGGCCTCTCTGAATGGAAATCATGTCACACATTAATAATGCAGCGGCTCGCTAAGTCAGCCCGCAGCCAGGAAAACAAAACACGCACGGCGAGGCTTCGGCCTGCAGAGCTTCCACAGGATCCTCCTGTCACACACTCAGCGTTTTCAACACAGCAGGTGTCTCGGTTTGGGAAGACAAACACCTGGAGGTCAACTGTGGGGACACAACAGTTCAATCTATGAAGAACTGTGTGAGTGAACATCTGGACTACTGACGGATAAAGTGTAGTTATGACCTGTTAACATAACACAGATGTCAACCAGGGATGGAAATGGGCACCAGCCAATACGTGGCTGCAACCCTGAGTGACTTCGAGATCGAAAAGTGGCTGATGGTGTGCTGCTGTGGTTCAACGCATGAGAAATTGCATTTTTACTTTATAATATTTTTGACCGTTTTCATATTCAATGTACATACTCGACTTTGGATTACTTTTTGTTATCTCTGATAACATTGTTATTGATCTTATTTGTTAATATCTACGTTTTACTTGATCGTATTTCATTATTACAATAAAACTACTCCATTTGGAGTGAAATTATACAATTACGTTGTTTTTTATTGATTTTATACTGTTCACAATGGTAGAATGTGATGATGCACAGGGTAAATGTCACGGCCAAAGGCTCCATTGTGTGCACATAGCCTTCTGTAGTGGATATCAGTAGTATTTTATAGCCAGATTCCCTTTCAAGAGGTAGAAAACCCATTTGGCACACTTTGGGTATCCAAGTGGCCAAATGGAGACTCCGCCTGATCCTTTCCTGACTAAAAACCTTTGTAGAATCTATGTGCTTTGTGTTATTTATATCTGCTTTGGCACAGTTGTAGTCAAGGAGTTGCTGAATGTATTCAGTGGCATCTTTGTGCATGGCATCATTGCTATAATGGTGTCATCCACTGTCTAATCTAGAAAATATTTTAAGCAAGGATAAAAATGTTAATTTTTCCTTTGGTTCATCACAATTTACTCAGGCATAGTAACAGTCACAATGTTACTTACACTGGGGATGAATTCTCTGAGGTCTTACCTATCCACAGAGACCAAGATCATGCATATAGCGTTAGACCTGGTAGTTGTGGAGCTATTCTTGATTTATTTTGGGTATGTCTGTCTAGGCTGAACCACACCTTCCAGCGCCCTATAGGGCTTAAGAGGTTTAATATTAGCTGGTTTGACACCCACATTATAAGATCAATAACCACACGGGTATTATACATTAATACACATTTTGAAGGAAGGTGTTGTGGAGATAAGGGTTAATACTGTTAGTTCAACACACAGCAGTGTAGAGTTAGCGACCAAGCTAACAACAACTTTAGTCTCTTTATAACGTGAGTTGGTGACATTAGCTAAAGTTAGCACTCACCGGACAACTCGCCCGGTGCTCGAAGCTAACTCTCCCGGTTAAATCCACCTCAGCACGGTAAACGGTTTAACGTTTACATTTTCAAATAACCGTTTAAAGTGACACAGTCAAGTTCTGTTGTCACGCCAACGGCTAAAAACCGTTAGCTCACATCATCGCAAAAGTTAGCAAAACGAGCTAACAAGTTTAGTTTTACTGGTTTATTTTAGCACGCTGAAGGTCTGGATAACTCACCCTGGGCTTGAAGCGGACTGTCTCGGCTCCGGTTAGTCCATGTCAGCGGGTAAATGTGACGTTTTGGAGCTCCGGTTGAGGACCTCCGGTGGGCTGCTGCAACGTCCAAAGGGTCCACACACAGCTGACTGTATCCCGATTCCTGAAACTATCCCCCGGCCGCAGCCCGCAGGAGGAGGCGGGACACGCTGGATGTCGGACACTGACCATATAAGGTGATGTAGTGCTCCATAAAGGACGGTAGGGGGCGCGTTACTTGAGTAAATGTACTTAGTTACTTTCCTCCACTGCATTACCAGAGCTGTTTGGACAAAACTGAACAGACAGTTTATTCATTTTTATTTTACAGCTCTTTTAAAGTGGCAGTATGCAACAATTTTTTGGCATAATTTGGCAAAAATTCCATAATAACCTTTCAGTATATTGTAATTCAAGTGTTCTGAGAGAAAACTAGACTTCTGCTCCTCATCATGGCTCTGTTTTCAGGCTTTAGAAAAATCTAGCCCGTGAAGAGTGTATGCCATGCAACAAAACTAACACCCGTAGTTATGTTTAGGCAACAAAATCACTCACTTAGGTTTAGGAAAAACATCATGGTTGAGCTGGAAATAAGTATGTAAACTACGTAAAATAAGTAAGGATACAATGGAATAGAAGTACGGAAAACACGTCATAAACGTCACTAAAAAACACGTCACCGACGTTAATTACAAAACCAAACAACTGGTCCCAAACATCGGTCTCCTGGTTGAAAGTCCTGTGTTGTTGTTGGATCCATCCGCCTCCCCACCCACCCGCCATAAGTGGCATATTTATGCGGTCAGTACAGGTGCGACTACATGGCGTAAAATGTAGTCGTAGTAGTAGTAATACTAAAAGTGGCAGTATGCAACAATTTTTTGGCATAATTTGGTAAAAAAATTCCATAATAACCTTTCAGCATATTGTAATTCAAGTGGTCTGATAGAAAACTAGACTTCTGCTCCTCATCATGGCTCTGTTTTCAGGCTTCAGAAAAATCGAGCCCGTGACGGCAGATTTTGATCAATCACAGGTCATTTCAGAGAGAGAGAGAGCGTTCCTATTGACTGTGCTCCGGTCATGTGACCAGAACTTGGCTTCCTTCAACAGATTTTACAATAGCGGCCGCGCCACAAACTTTCTCATTTTACAGCTAAACAGTAACTACAAGATGATTCTGAAAACATTTGAGGAGAGAAATAGGCATTACAGTAACAGAATATTGATTCATATCTGATCAGCGCTGCCTAGTTTGACCGTGTGGTCGGAGTTCGCCAGTGATTGACAGCCGGCTCTCATGGACTGCAGCTGGACAGCGGACCTTGTTTTCCTCCGGTAAGTGAAATCCTTCAGATGCCGTTAGGAGCACCGGAGGACACAGTAGGACACAGAGGAACATGATTTTTTTCAGGTTACATGTTTCATGTACTACTGTCACGATACAGCGGCCGTTTTCTTAAAATAACTTTTTTAAATCATATTTGCGCCAATATCGCATACTGCAGCTTTAAACCCAACAGTTTGTTACAGTTTGTTTCTCATACACACTCAATACCACCTGACTGTTTGCACACTGACAATAATCTGCACTAATTTTGCACATCTGTTTATACTTTTATACTATGTTTAATTCTTGTGTATATATTATATTGTATATTTGTAGATTTCAATTTTGTATTCTTATTTTATTCTAACACTTAATTATCCTACTGTTATTTTTACTGTTTTATTGCACCAACCCACCAAAGCAACTTCCTAGTGTAAACCTCATACACCTGGCAATAAACGAGTTTCTGATTCTGATTCTGATTCTGATTGACATGGAGTTCCTGAGTAAACTCACATTTAACTATATATACTTAATTAGCATGAAAGTATTGGTGGAAAAGGTATTTTTAAATAAAAGTAGCAATATTTTAATATAAAAATAAAACTACGATGCAAGTAAAAAGTACTGCATTCAAAATTATATATATACTTAAAGTACCAAAAGTAAAAGTGCATATTATGTTGAATAATCAGAATAATCTATACAGTATATATTAATTATTGAAGCATTAATGTGTTCTTCACTTTGATGTTGCAGCTGGCAAAAGTGGAGCTAATTTAAATTACTTTATATACTGCTTGATCTATAATAATAAATCATTTTACATGTTGATACTATTTTGTATTAATCATCTCATCAGTCATCATAATGTATCATGTATTCTTTATTCTTTATATTGTAAACATTTGCACATTCCCATCATCTTTGTTTTAAACACTGTACAACTTTTTTCTTTTACAACAGTTTCATATTCTTTTGTTGTAAATTTCTATTATATTTAGGATTCTTGACTTTTGCAGTTCTTGTTTTTATTCTTTTTCTTTATTCTTAATGTGTATTCTTATGTTTATTGTGATCGTTATGCACCAAAATATCAAAGCAGATTTCCCTTCACGTGACAACCTTCTTGATAATAAACCTGTTTGATTCTGAATCGTAGCATCACTCACTATCCAGAAAAATTACCCCTGGGAGTGTTATATTATTATGCATCATATTAATTGATTATTGTTATTGATGCATTAATATGTAAGCATCATTTTACTTGTGTAGTTGTTGTTGTTGATTGTTGATAGCTGATTGTATAAACTGTTTATTTAACCTAAAGTGCATCATATCTTATAAGATCCTATGTTTTTTTGTAACCTGTAAAGTAACAAGTAATTAAAACTGTGAAATACATGTATTGCAGTAAAAAGTACATTATTTCCCACTCAAATGCAGTGTAGTTGAAGTATAAGGTAGCAAAAAGTTTATTTTTTAAAATTTTATTTATTTATTTAAATAAAATGTATAATATTCAAGCAAATTACAAGTACATCAACTTTGTACTTAGGGACAGTCGGTAAAGAACTGTTTACGGATTCACCTTCTAGAAAAACCAAACAGTTACATAATGTTTTATTAAAATTCAATATACAGTATTTACATTCATTAAGAATTTAAAAAAAATCTGAAGTCCTCTGATCCTGGACTGCTTTCAGTCTGTTGGCCTGCGCCCGGGTCAGTGGTTCAACTCTCCATGCTCTATACATTATGTTATTTAATGTTATATTATATTACTATTATTATTATTATATTCATGCACTCACGGTGCTGAATGATACTTTGGATAAAAACCTTATAAATCGTCTGAAAGCCATGAACCAGAACCAAAAGGCTGTGTGGACCATTTTTATTAATTGTGTGGACAATTAATAAAAATGAATTAATGTAGACAATTACTATCATCATCACTTTCACTATTACTGTTAAAATAAAAATAATGAAAATATTTGGCATCTTCTGAATGGCACCAGAAGGAGGTTTTATAGGAGTATAAATGAGAACATCTTTGATTTAAAGTCTCCGTGTTGTGTGATGAAGACATTTCTGTCCACTCCTTCACTTTGACTCATCCATAGTTCCAGTGTCATACACATTTTTTTAATTTTTGATGTGAGGACAAATGATATCTCCGGGATGATTGTGTCGATGAAACTTTAGGTAAAGCACAGATGGTTAGGGAAGCAGAGAACTGCCGTGTTTTAAAAGGTCCTTGTAGCAAGTTAAAGGGATAGTTCGGTTGTGTGACGTACTCATCCATTGTTAGTGTATAAAAGTCCTACCTAAAAAAATCAATAACATGTTTAAAAGTACACTATATGTAGAACATTTCTACTGATTTATCTCGCCATCAGACAGCCCTTTCTGATGGGGAACTGAAGCCACCAGACTCCATTGACAAAAACAATAATTTTACCTCGCAGAACGAGGGTCTACCGCTGCCTCGATAGTTTGTTTGTGTTTTTGTGTGATTTTGGTGAATCTGAACTAACCCTTTAAAACACCCCGATCGCAACATAATGGTTTGATATCTGGAGAGAAAATAAACTTGGATTGCAAAATACATATGAGCAACCCAAAAAGATGAATTTATCCTGATATAATAATGAAATAATGGCTCTGTTCAGACCTAGCATTATCACTCAGGACGCATGTTGATACCAGGTCTGAACAGGGCCAATGGAGCTGTGATAAACAGCCAGTTATGTGTCATTTAATCTTTCCTTTTCCTGAAGCTGGTTGGCGTCTCAGTCAGCTTTATTTTGGTCACATGACACAATAATAATCAAGATGAACTGAATCTAGTAGAAGCTCTGTGTTGCTCTGAACCATGTTAATCCCTCGCAGTAATCAGAGTATTTATGTGCAAGACTTTTAGAGCAGTTACATCTCGAGACCGAAGCAGACGATCACAGAGCGGACAGGAAAGACCGGACGATCGCAGAGACGGTGATGAGGATCAGGAGGGGCGTGGCCTGAAGGAGCAGGGCGGAGCTCTTTAGTCTCACCTCCACAGGATAGTGGTCGCTTATCGCCCGCGCCTGGCAGACAGAAGCAACAGAGCACAGAGTCAAACAACAAGTACATCTGTTTCTATGTGCATTTTGAATTTAAACATAAACAACTGAAGAGCATTTGGAGGAAAAGATGAAATTTCACAGAGAAACTTGTTCAATGGATCAATAAAAAGTCGATGATGACGCAGTATATCTGCAAATCTGAAAATTTGCCATAAATCGTGACAAATGCGAGAGAATTGTGACCCCGGGAGGAAACCAGGAGAGGGCAATGAAAAACAGGAGTCTACCGGTAAAATCGGGAAGGTTGGCAAGTATGACTGACAGGCAGACAGAGAGACAGAGAGAGAGACAGACAGACAGACCTTGCTCTTGGTGAGTTTGAACTCTTTGGCGTAGTTGAAGACTTGCGCAGAGAACGGAGTGATGGCCTTCAGGAAGGTTTTCCCATGGACCACGATCCTGACACACACACACACACACACACACACACAAAGAATATAGATGCAGTGTGAGCTGAAATGTGGTTGAAAAAACAAAAACGAAACAATATTCAAACTTTCAAAAATATGCAGAAATATAAAGGATTCCCTTTGTTTCCTCCTTCTTTTCTCTCCCACCACATCTCATGCTTCTGTCCTCCCATCTGTCTTTCACACACACACACAGACACACACACACACACACTAGGGATGGGCGGATCGATACTTCAATATTCACAAGCTACTCATTTGGTATCGATTCCTTTTAAAAATATTGATAATAACATGATATAAACAAGAAGTCGGTGGCAATGAAAATCTTGGATCTCAGACTCCCTCCAACAATGCTCATTAAATATGCAAGGTTTAAAAAAAAAGGGAAATCACGCAAATGAAAGCAAACTGAGAATCTAAGACATAAAATAGTGTCTAAAAATATAAGGCTAAAATATAAACATAAATTAAATGTAAAATAAAGTAATATAAAATATTTTTTTTCTTAAAATTACCATTATTTAAAAAAAAAGAAAAAAAAGAAATCACATACCAATTTAAGAAATAATCAGCATCGGTATCGGTAAAATTGGAACGAAAAGTTTTGGTATCGTATTGAATTGAAAAAGTTTGGTATCGCCCATCCCTAATACACACGCACACACACAACTACCTGTCATAAGCACAGTTGGTGTCGTCGGTGACGGTGGTATCCACTTTGTCTGTGATTAGCCAGGAAAAAGCAGTGTTGGTAAACAGTCTGATCCTTTTCTTGGTGGTTCGAGTCAGGTAGGCACAGCCGGCGTGGAAATCTCCCAGGAACATCACATTCTACACACACACACACACAATCTTTTAGGGGTTTTACTCTCCTGAAGTCCAAGCTGGTCATGTTTCTAGCTAACGTCTACAGCTAACGTATGCACCTTCACCTCCATTGATATAGCCAAGATGAAGATTTGCTTCATATTCAGTCTGACATGCTTCCTATCAAATCCCATCTCCTCACCGTGTTCTTCCATTTCTTGCTGACTTCCTCAAAGACGTCGTAGAGCCGGTCGATCTCCTTGATGGCCTGACTGGGATCAGTGTGCAGAGGAACCAAAATAAACTTCTTGATGGCTGCAGGAGATAAAGAAGGAAGAAAGGGAAGGAAGGAAAAACAAGAATGGAGGGAGGAAGGATAAAACCGTAGTCCACCAACCACTGGGTGACGTCACGGTGACTACGTCCACTTCTTATATACGGTCTATGTTGTGACCTCGACACTGAAACAGGACGCTGTTCCTGTTTAAAATCTACACACATTTTGATTCAACTATTGCTCAGAGGGATCTTTGTCTCTTTCAGTTGTCAGTCTGGTTGAACCACCGGACAGCGTTATGTTCTCTATGTACTTAACTAAATAACATCTACTAGTAAAGAGGACTTACAAGCTAAAGGTATGAAAGACTAATTACTAACTTTTGTTATACATTGGATTGCATGATATATGAGGTGTGTGTAGTTTTTTTCCAACCCCTACAAGTCCTCCTGGTGTCAATGACCTAGTTTAGCTGAAAAGAGAAACTAGTTGTGTTTTGTGTCGACTGACCAGTTTTCTCGCTTTGGAACTGAACAGCGAACGGCTCTCTGACGAAGGACTGTTTCTTTTGGTACTGATGCTGAGCAATCACCTTCACTGTGTCCGTCCTGTTTGGAGAGAAGAAGACGTCATATTCACCAGATTACCAGCAGCAGAGGAATATGACTGCTGGTAAATCCAAAGAGAAATGTTTCTTGATTGTTCACCGATGAGCTAAACATTTTAGTTTTTTTTAGTTTTGTAATACATCCCACAGGCTGAGAGACCAGATCCAGGTGTGTACACGTATGTTTCTCCTCCTGCACTCGCTCTGGGTCTTACCTGTAGATGAAAACGTACTGCTGCATGTCGTTAGGAGAGTTTCCCAGACTCTTACTGGACAATGACTTGTAGCTGTAATCCTCATACCTCAACACAACACACAGACAAAGAGAGAAACTGTTGATTACTAAAATAAAGCAGAAAGACGGCAGTCAATACAGGAACACATGACACTGCTGTCAGTGTGGAGAAACGGTCCCATAGGGGTTTGGAGAGTTTTTGTTTCGAGGTTTATCAGTCCTGATAAATGTTATTTCACTTTCCCCACCCACATTCATCCTAACCCAAATCTTTTAGATTTTGGGGTTTTAAGTTTAATGATTTACACCCACAACATAAATGAAAAAACTAAAATGAATCATAACAAATAAATTTATTTTCCACAAAAATCCTCCAAAGACAGGCATTATGGTGAGCGTGTGTATGTGTGGACACTGTATTACATAAACAATTCAAACTTTTCCTTTACATCTCAATGTCTTAAACCATTCCGTTTTGGCAGACTACTATCAGGTCATTAAATGGGCGTTATCAGTGGTTATCAGCCTCATAGATGTGGGTCAGAAGAGGCCTGCTACACCCACTAGTAGGTTTTATTATAAATATAAAACATATAGTTGTCTTTCTGTTCATCAGGGTCATCAACCAATGATAACGTGGTTTTCACCAGCTGTTCTTCATCTGAATGAGTTAACAGAGAACACTGAAGCTAAAGTAGCCTAGCTGGACAGCCCCGTGGTGGAAAGTAACTACATCTCAGAGGGAAATATTGTGCTTTTCAGTTATCTGATAACTTTAGTGACTTTGAAGGCAAAGATTTTGAATTAAAATTATGTGAAAATACAACACATTTTTTTTAATTTTTAGATTGTCATTGTTCCCAAACTTTTTGGCTTGTGACCTCTTACAAAAAATGCCAGTAATAATGGGGAACAATGACTATGTTTACATGCACATTAATATTCCACTAATATTATTCAGAATATGACAATATAGTGAATTTGATAGGGGTCATGTAAACAGCATATTCTGTTTGATTATTCAGAATTAGGCCTTATTCTGAATGGAGCATTTTCAGATTAAGACATGTGTGATGTGCTGATATTATTCTGGTTTTAGGAGCATTCTTAGTATGTATACAGCACATTCAGAATATGAGTCTAAATTGGGGTTTACGGTCAGCTCTGTGCGTTGTACACAAACCAACTAGCTGACAGTTTGCAGAGATGCATGGCCAAAAGAAAAGAAGGAGAAACACACCTACTTTTAAACATTATGAAAGACTTGGCTATCAACAGGTTTTTGGATATGCGCAAATATCGCAACGCCAACCTTTCCAAGAAGGTGGTTGAAGTAATGAAAGATGGAGGCTTCATTTTCATCTGCCATGTAAACAGCTTAGTAGGAATATTGTCTCTTTCGGAATAAGGGTAAAAACCGGAGCATTTTGTGCATGTAAACGTAGTCAGTGTTTAGTTGTGTCTCCTTGTCATGTCACAGATGTATGAAAAAAAAAGTTTTTTTTCAGTTCCACCAAAGAAACATTTATCCTCTAAATGTCTCTCATGGTTTCATTTCATTAACAAATGATCCAATATCACACAAAGTTTAGAGAAAAGTTTACTCTTCTTCTTCTTCTCCCTTTAATCATCTCAAGACCCCTCAGATTTATCGGGTGACCCTTTGGAGGGGCCCGACCCCTACGTTGGGAACCACTGGACTATATATTAGCTAATAATGTTTCTGTACTTTTACTTAACTAGGATTTTAAAGCAGAACTTGTACTTGTAATGGAGTATTTTTACATTGTTGTATTGCTACTTTTACATAAGTAAAGGATCTGAGTACTTCTTCCACCACTGGGACAGCCCTCGGTTAGCTCCAAAATTAGCCTTCGCATATATTCCCCTAATATGACCTGTTTGACAAGACGTTTCCCACAGATCCACACATGCACAACAACCACCATTTAGACTGTATATGTAGGAATCATGATTTTTTTTTTATCCCATGTTGATTATGGAGTGGTTTATACCCTCAGAATGGACATGCATTTGTTAGGTAAGAAGAGCGCTTGCAAATCCCACGTTTCCATTAGCCAACTAGCTAAAATCTCTGAGAAGACTGGAACCAAACACCACAGATTGTAAATAAATTATTCACCAACAAATCAAAGAGACAAATTGAGGAAAATGAGATTGTTCCCTGTTAGAGATCACCAGAAAGAAAGCAGCTGCCTGCTGAGCAAAGTGAAGCCTTGTTCCTGTCATATAATCCGGGTTAAACCGGACCGTTTCTAAGGTGGAGCCAAAAAAAAAAGGTGTCAATACTACTATCATTAAATGTATAGAAATTTTGTGGGAAAAATATTTATTTGGATATATGGTATAGTGGAATGAGTACTTGACAGACTAATAGAAACATACTAAAATTGAAGTATGGACGTTAAATACTAGAAGATTACATGTGTTGAAAACCATACTCCCGTAAAAGTACATAAGAGTAGTCCTGTAAGAGTAACAGTGACTTATCCTCAATATCCACAGTATTTATAACATCATATATTACATTATCATATTACACTTCTTTTCTAAAGTGTTACACTAAACAAATGTAGGGCACTTTCTAATCTCACCACTATTTCTTAACTGTAAGCAAAATATGTGTTCAGTATCAGTCTTTTTGATCCATCTCAGTCCAGGTTTACATCTCAGCACTCTAACGAAACTGCATTCAACGTAAGTTTAAGTTCTGATCCAATTTGTTACTTGATTAATTCAAATGAGAACAGCGTCTGACTTTCCTGGATGTGGTGTCCCTCAAAGCTTCGTACTCGGTCCACTACTTTTCTATGTGTACATGCAGCAAGTCACAGTTTAGAGAAATTCAATATTTCGCTGATGACACTCAGGTCTATGTTTCTGTTCTCATTTTTGGATTATGTACATCTGAATGAAAGAAGACCAAAATGTTGTTTGTTCAGCATGAAGACAGAAGATGTCTTGCTTTACAGAAACTAATTAACCTCCCTGAGATTATACTTTATACGACTGTACCAATATTTCTTGAATAGTCAAATAAATTAACTGAATTGTGCGTATAGTATGCAAAATGTGTTATTTAATGCTTGTTGGCTCGATCATGCAACAATAAGCTTCATTTTTGATTTAAAAAAAAAAATGTAACCCTTGTATATAATTAGAAGTAACACTTTATTTTGGTAAATCTGCTCAGCTGACTCTCAACACGGTTTCAACAGACAACAGACGGTAGTGTCTAGAACCAGCAAACTGGGGAAACTCTCGCGAGATTGTTAAGGTTAGGATAGGTCGTCGGGCAGCGAGTCCCGCAAGAGTTTTTGCAGACCTCAGATCAGATTTCGCAATTTGCGGTTTTCCAGACAAAAACACAACTGACAATCCTCTAGCTTTAGCTCTAGGTGTCTATACAAATAATCATTTCTGACCAACACCTGGGTGTGATTTTTTTTGGTCAATTTGGCAAAAAAAGCATTTTGGGAACTATAGAATGGAGAGATAATGAACTGTAGGTCCAGGACGGGTTTAGCCTACCTTAGCTAAAAGACTGGAAGCAGGGGGAAACTGCTGAACTGAATCAAAAGATAGGCTACATGTTGTATATTGATAGCTAAAAAACAAGTCAGCAGTCCATCCTGTACTCAGCTGGGTTTAGTTTGAAATTAGAGTTCAAACCAATGATATCAGGACTGTTGAGATGTTACCTGCAGTCACCGCTCAGCGGTTGTTTGTGAACAAATAGCTCCAACGCTAACTGCTGTTAAAACCACAACTGCTCCTTTTTACATTTCTATTTATACACCTGTTCAATGAACAAGTTTCAACATGTAAATCAGATACTTTCTGAGTTGTTGGATGGTATACCTGTTAACTTTTGATCGAGCTAGGCCAGCTGTTCCCCTCATTTTTTTGTGCTAAGCTAGGCTAATCATATTTTGCATCGCTGTACTGGATGCACAGAGCTGTTCCTGATGAATGATGCTTTAAATCAGGATTATTTAGTGTGTCAGATCATGTTTCTATCACTCTGACATTTAAGAAACCTGCTGATGTTGACACTTTTCGTCCAGTCTGATGTGTTGAGATAGATGTCAGCTGACTTGTTGCAGAGTTACTGTAACAGCAACTATCCAAAGTAAAGTGTTACCTACAGAGAGCTGCAGGAATGAGTCTTGAAACAAAATGAGTTAGCATTTTTGCACTTCTGGTTCCCTCGTGTGGAAGTCAATGTTTTTTTTGAATGGGTTTTTAGTTAGATGCCTGAAATAAGGTCTGTGGTTAACACGAGATTTTAACGTTTTGTTATATGACATAAAATACGTCAGTAAATATCCCACTCGTTAATTTTGAAGCTTTTATGCGTCTTAAAAAAAGTGGCTCAATGAGACTACTAAACGTCATCACGCCAAACACGGAAACTCATCTACTCACTAGTCCGCCTTTACAGCCTTGCTGTGTTTATACTTTCTAAATTAAACTTTAAATCTTGTAGATTTACGCTAGATGTAACGCTGAGAGGAAAGGCTTTTGTAGAAGAGGTAAGCGACCAAATTCTACTTACAAGTTGGAAGCTTAGTGGCGGTGACAGCCCAGTCTCATTCCCAGGTCGTCAAATACATAGACTATAAGAAGTGGACGTAGTCACCGTGATGTCACCCATTGGTTTGTGGACTGACGTTTTGAAGCCTTGAGTTCTGCAGTTTTGCCGTCGCCATCTTGTTTTTTTGCAACCAGGTGTGACACGAGAGGGTAAAGCTAAGTACAACCGAACGCTCAATACGACAATTTCAGGCAACCAAAAAGGTAATAATTAAATATCATGAACTGAAAACACACTGTGAAAGGTTTAAAGTTCTAAGACGAAAACACGGACAACTCCCAGACCGGACAACGCCGTGGTAGCGACCTGTCAATCACAAGGTCACTCTTCACTTGTTTGCCACAGAGCTTATTTTCTGCAATAAACCAAAACCCAAAGGAAAAATCCCATTGTCTTTTTGTGGAGGGAACCAGGGCGATGGCAACTTCTGGGCCTGCCGACAAAAACGTGTCATCCCTGCAGCCCTCGATTATTACAGGCATTAGGATTAGTACAGAAGGTAAATAAAGGTGACTGAGATGATTTATAATGATTAGATGATGTTCAACATGCTCATAAAATCCACTGTACCTGTCAATTTCCCTGTTGGAGACAGACAGCAGACACATAATGATCACCATATTGTATTAATATACATGATGCTGTTAGTGTTACTGTCTGAGTACATTTTTAAATCCTTCAGTTTAGTAGGTGACATTTTGTCAATATTCAAATAGTCAAACATGAGAGAGACTTTACCTATAATAATTGTATGCAAAGTCCCTTTAACAGCTTTTGTTGTTGAATAAAGAAGCATTTTATTATATAAAACAAATAATTATTACTTTCATCTGTTCTCTGAACCCTGTGACGAGCCCTGTTTTACTTCAGTTTTAAAACATCTGAAACTCATTAAAATGATCAAATTCAAATGTACAAATATCAGCTACAACCAGCAAAGATACTGATAGAGAAATGAAAGTTTGGACAGAAAGATGTGAAAGTGTGACTGACACAGAAATAAAGGTATTTTTGTAAAATAAAGAAGTCTGTTATCAAATTGTTACAAGGTCTACTAATACAATACAAATGCAGAAAGATCGGATCGGGGCGAAAAATCGGAATTGAGCATTAAACCCTGCAATGTGAACGTAGCATTACAGACCTACAGACTACAGACTACATACCTACAGACTACAGACTACAGACCTACAGACTTACAGACCTACAGACTACAGACTACATACTACAGACTTACAGACTACAGACCAAAGACCTACAGACTACAGACCTACAGACTATAGACCTACAGACTACAGACTACATACTGTACCTACAGACTACAGACCTACAGACTACATACTGTACCTACAGACTACAGACCTACAGACTACATACTGTACCTACAGACTACAGACCTACAGACTATAGACCTACAGACTACAGACTACATACTGTACCTACAGACTAGAGACCTACAGACTACATACTGTACCTACAGACTACAGACCTACAGACTACATACTGTACCTACAGACTACAGACCTACAGACTACATACTGTACCTACAGTCTACAGACCTACAGACTACAGCCATTACCAGAGAGAAGCAGCAGTTAGTGAGTGTGACCTGCTTCAGCAGTTACCTGTTGAGAGACGCCAGAAGAGCTTTGATGGCTTTACCATCAGGATCCATCACTTCCTGCAGGAGACAGATATCACAGCGAGACACAATCTGCACGCAGACAGACAGATAGAGAGACAGAGAGACAGACTTAATGCATTGGACCACTGGTTTTGTTTTCAGTTATATTCATTAAATATTTTAATCGATTGACAGCCCTAAGTTATATATGTTATATGTTTTATAGTCCAGGATAGCAGGAGAAACTCATTTATCTCAGAATACAGCTGCAAACATCAGGGACATGCTTCAGTTTTTCAGAAAGACCGAAAGGAATAATATAGAAGGAAATACATTGAGACAGAGGCTACAGGCTCATCATAAACCTGTATCTTCTTCCATCCCAGTTTATCTCCCATAATGACCTCCTCCACTACTTTCATTTAACGAAGTAAAAATAAAAACTAATCGGATCATGAAACAGGCTCCTATACAATATAAATCTACCTTTTGTAAACTGAAATGTTACAGCATCAGAAAGTGTGTGTGTGTGTGTGTGTGTGTGTGTGTGTGTGTGTGTGTGTGTGTGTGTGTGTGTGTGTGTGTGTGTGTGTGTGTCGTACCCGTGTCACAGTGTGTAGCACTCTGGAGTTTAATGCTTTCGCGTAGTTGAATTTCTGCACATTGTAGGCGCAGATCTTGAATCCTCCAACCAACGGGATGAGGAAGGAGAAGAGGAGAAGGAGGAGGAGAGGAAGACGAGGAGCGCTCCACCTCATGGTTGGACTGTGGAGAAAACAAAAAGACACACATTGTCATTGATGTGGTTTCATGTGCAGAGTCCAAAATAAAAAAACAAAATAATAATGTAGAGTTGATAGGCAGAGTTGTGTCTTTGCTGTTTGAGCTTCATAAAGTTTGTTATAAAATTAAAGAGGTTTTTTTTTTATTTTTTTATTATTATCTGGATGAAGGGTCTAAGGAAGAGGAGGGCGTATGCTGTACAGACTGTAAAGCCCCTTGAGGCTAATTTGTGATTTGTGATATTAGGCTATATTTTATTCAGGTTATGTTTGTGTCTGTAAGCAGAGTCAACAGAAACCCATTGAACTGACTGTTTATAATAATAAGAGCTGTTTGTGCATGGTGTTTGACTCCTCCTTATTGAAGTAATTCTTCAATGACAGATTGAACAAACTGATTCAGTACAGACGTGTGAATGTTTACAGTCAGTAACTCTATGTGTCAGTTAAAGAGAGGAGGAGGAGTCACTCATACTGTAAAATATACATAACTAGAGAATGTAGAAAAACCTGTTTGTGTGATTTCTGTAGGGATGTTTAGGGTTTACTGCTCGTTACTGGAGACCGCAAAGATTCAAAGGTTTTATTTGTGCTCACACTGTACAATATGTGTAGTGAAAGGAATGCATGTGTGCAATAAAGTCCAATATGTAGAACAAATAAGCCTAAAAACAAGAATTAGAAAAAGAAATATAAAGGATAGCAAAGATAAAGACAAATAAATATGTATAACATAAGTATTACAATTCTAACGTGTATATTGGTCTGGTGGATGTGCAATCATTCAGTATAAAAGAGTGTAAAATGTACATATGTCACAGTAAAAAATGTTGTATTAAAAATACTAAATACTAAAAGTATAAGTCATGAATTCAACCGGCCACTGTGTTGGACGGGGGAGAGACTGAAGGGACATGACGACGATCAACCTTCATTTATTGAGGAATCGCCAACGCTCAGGTTCAGGCAAGATCGCAAAATAATTATTAGACGTGTATGAAATAAAGGTTTGTATAACAAGAGATGAATGAATACAAACTGGTCAAAATTACAATACAAACATACGTCAGATTGAATTAAAGTCTATGGGATCTTCTGTGGGATTCACAGTGACACAAACAGGAAGAGGAGAGTGGGTGGAAAACTACAGCGGACTGATTAAATCTAGAAAGAAAAGAAACAAACTCCACATGAACAAGGTGACCGTCTGCAGGGGGGGGAAATCACAGCAGGAAGGACGCGTGTGATTTAAAATCTTTAACTTGTGTAACTGCTGGTGAACTCTAACAGCACTCCTCATTTTCATAGTCAAAGAAACAAGAGTGTGAATGTGTGACAGGTTTAGTGGTTTGACTGGTCTGATGGAGGAGAGTGAGCATGTTCAGACCTGAGGGGGGAGGATCACCTCCTCCACCAGCCTCAGGACAGCCCTCTCACAATCTGGCCCAACCACATTATAGCTAAAGGAAAAAAGAATGACATTAACTATTGGACATCTATCACAAAAACTCAAAGCAACGTATGGAGTGCTACATTGGGTAGGGTAAACGGGTCAACTTCATGTGCCCGCCTTAGCTTAACTCAGTTTAAGGTTCTTCACCAGACTGTCTAAGATAATGTAAATGAAATATGTGATCGATGTCACATAGAAAAGGCAGACCTCACTCATATGTTCTGCTCTTGTAATAGGCTGAACGTCCAGGGGAGGGTATGTCAATGAAAGATGTAGGGATGAACATTTTTTTAACCGATAACCGACCCTCGTTAACCGATTATTAACCGTTAACGGACAAGATTAGTGCGTTTCATGCAGCGGTGCTGTGGTTTTAGTGCCCAACAAGCCGCCCAGCTGCAACGATAAGCCGATTCACAAACAAATTAAATCATCATTTATCACCAGCTGCAGTGTAAGAGCACAACAGACAACAGAGTCCCCAGGTCATCCGTCCGAGAGAGTTACTGTAGCAGCCTCTTTTGCCCAACACATTTTTTTCTATTCTACCGTCACATATTAAAACCTGCAGTACAGTAGGCAGAATCTTTTTGGCATCATTGGGCAAAAATTCCACACCAACCTTTCAGCATGTTGTAATTCAAGTTTTCTGAGAGATAACTAGACTTCTGCACCTCCTCATGGCTCTGTTTTCAGGCTTTAAAAATCTAGCCTGTGACGAGAGACTTTGACCAATCACAGGTCATTTCAGAGAGAGAGAGCGTTCCTAACGAGCTTTCTCGTTTTACAGCTAAACAGTACACTACAAGATGTTTCTGAAAACATTTGAGGAGAGAAATAGGCATTACAGTAACAGAATATTGATTCATATTTGATCAGCGCGGCCGAGTTTGGTCGTGTGACATGTCTTTGACAGACTTGAACTGAGGCTCACACTGTTCTGCACCACGCTGTGTGTGTGCTGCTGTAATCTACCTGTACACAACTAACACACACACCACGACCTGGGAAGTAACGTGACACACATTCCTGTAGTCTGCAGAAATGTGTGTCGACAGCAGTAAAGACGGTTTTACTATCTGCTGCAGTAGCTAGTAGTAGTTGTATAGTTGCTATAGGTGGATCACCTCTTTAACATGAAGCTGTTACTGTGGTCAGATTAGTTAACACACACACAGTCAGCCAGTCAGTCAGTCAGTCAGTCAGTCGTTGTGACTGTTTCAGGCTTCTCAGCCCCTCCCAGTCTGGAGCTGGTGGGACCAGTAGAGTGACTTCTGTTCAAACACTCCCTCAACACAACACAGCATTGGGTTTGGCAGGAAGTCAGCAGGAGCAACACCGTTATCCCACATTTTAACAAAGTGAGGACACAGTAACCCCTGAGCAAGCTGATGCAACCATAGACTGTATATAAGAAGAGGACGTAGTCACCGTGACGTCACCCATTGGTTTGTTGACTGCCGTTTTGAAACCTAAAGTTCAGCATTTTGGCTGTCGCCATCTTGGTTTTTGGCCGTCGCTTCCCAGTTTTTTGTCTGTCGCTATCTTGGTTCTTGGCCGTCGCCATCTTGCTTCTTGACCGTCCCCATCTTGGTTTTTAGTCGTCGCCTTCTTGGTTTTTGGCTGTCGCCATCTTGGTTTTTGGCCGTCGCCATCTTGGTTTTTGGCCGTCGCCATCTTGGTTTTTGGCCGTCGCCATCTTGGTGTTTGGCCGTCGTCTTCTTGGTTTTTGGCCGCCGCCATCTTGGTTTTTGGCCATCGCCGTTTTGGCCAAAAGGTTATAATTAACTTTGATGAACTGAAAACACACTGTGAAAGGGTTAAAGGTCTAAGACGAAAACACGGACAACTCCCAGACAAGACAACGCCGTGGTAGCGACCTGTCAATCACAAGGTAGCCACGCCCTAAAGCATCCCCTGCTTTATGGTCTGTTTGACTCTAAATGGGACCATAATTTACTAAATGAACATCATGCTGTGTTGAAGAAGACTTGAAACTAGCGATTGAGACCATAAACTCATTTTTACAATGTTTACTGAGGTAATAAATCAAGTGAGAAGTAGGCTCATTTTCTCATAGACTTCTATACAATCAGACTTCCTTTAGCAACCAGAGGAGTCGCCCCCCTGCTGGCTGTTAGAAAGAATGCAAGTTTAAGGCACTTCAGCATTGGCTTCACTTCTCAGAACCAATAATAATAATAGTAATAATTCAACTCAAAAGTCATTTTGGAGGCCAAGGTTTGACTCATTGGATTATAAATTGTGGACTCTGTGTTGTGGTAACAGGAAATATCATTTTGCCATCACTGCTAGAGCCACCTGTCATTATGTCAACACAGTGAACTACAGAAACCTCTTTCAGTGCTGCTATTAGATTGGTTTAACCAAGCAGTACCTTGGGATTAATGGTCTGTCTCAAAGGGAAATCTGACCCGACCAGAAGCTTGTTCATGTGTCTGACCTCCTAAATACAGGAGCAATGTTCAGAGAAAGTGACCTATCAGGAAACAGCATCAATCATATTTAGTATTGCACTTCTATTAAGTTGGGGACTCGATAGAGAAAAAGAATTATCTCTGAGAACATAAATAAATATTTTTAAACATTTCTCCCCATTTTGCCTCACCTATCTCTTAAACTAGGCCACAAAATGTTCCAATAAATATGTCTAAATCCACTGTGAGTGGGAAAACGAGGATCCTGACTGTAGCAAAAACCAAGAGCATCAGTGGAAACATGAATTGTGCTGGTGGGCGTTTACATTAACTGTGAGATGATGATGCACTCTGGTATGACTCATGACTTTACACCTGCACCACCTATACACCCAACTCCCACCTGCACAGGTTCCTGCTGACTTTTTCATTTTAGGAAAATAATACAACACTAAGAGGCAAATTCACAGAAGGACTGTGTGGCTTTTGCGGCCATTAAACCTGCACAAATGAGACAAAAAAACTGTGTAATTCTCAAAGCACCTCAACTAATGAAATGCACCTTTAACTGAGCTGCCAAGCAAACAGTGTCCCAGCACAAAATCAATTTGCATGTAATCCATGTAATTGTGAACCTGCAAGTATAAAGAGACAAATGCTACGTAGGGAGGAGGTTGGGGTGGATGGGTCATGGCACACAAAGTCACCAATTAACACGGAAACAAGTTAATCTTTAACACCGGTTGACTTCAAACATCTCAATATAGAGAATGAAACTCCTCTTAAATGACCCCTTTAGTATCTTCACAATCATAAGATCGTTTCTAAACTCTACTGCTGCTGCTGCTGCTGCTGGACGCTCATATGGATTCCAAACACTGTTTAAACTCAAATTATTTAACAGCTGAATGGATTCGTCAACGGCAAAAGTAATCACCAAACTATTTTGATAATTGTTTTTGGCATTTTTTTAAGCAAAAATAAAAAAAAATCCTAAAGTCCAAGCTTCTTAATTCTGATGATTTGCTGCTTTTCTTTATCATGTGATAATAAACTTAATAAATTTGGATTTTAGACTGTTGATCAGACAAAATAAGCAGTTTGATGACATCACCTTGGGCAGAATTTTTCACTATTCTGACATTTTATAGACCAAACATATATATACTACAAGTACTATATATATATATATATATATATATATTATTACAAAAATTATACACAGTATACAACAAGTACAAAAAATATATATACTACAAGTACAAAAAAATATATATATTACAAGTACCAATACCTATGTATACTACAAGACTACAAAAAGATATCCTACAAGTACAAAAAATATATCAAAGATAGACAAATATCACATGAAGCATTATAAATATGATTTCTGTTTGATAGGTGTGTTTTGTATTTGCAAAACAAAATGCGTTAGTTTGTCAATGATGTTTTGTTTGTTACTGAATTGTAGAGTATTTGTAAAACATGTTTTGTTTGTTTGTTAAGTTTTGGCAGGAAATTAGCTCCATATGAATATATCTACTAAAAGTAAATGAAAGAAGAGTTTACAGGAGAATAAATCCATGAAAACAAAAATACAAGCACTCAGAAATTAAAACATAATATACATACTGTATTAAACAGCACAAATTTACACAGGAATACAACAGACAAACACACCTTAATCTGGGCCAAATACTGACTCACACTCTCAGCTTCAAAACCACCTCTTAAAACTTTTAAACAGTCAGTCACACACTTCAAAGACACACTGAGCAGACCCAGCAGCTGCTACTGGTCCAGTCCCAGTAAAGAGTGGTGGTGCTGCTGGTTTTCTTACCTGTTCAGGTGATCGGAGGGTCGACCGTATGTCTTTACTGCTGAGGTTCCTGCTGCTGCTGCAGGGTGGAGGCTCTTAACCTGCTGCTACGTCACTTTACACTCCTCCCACTCTGCAACACCTTCCTGGTTGTGACAGGTTAAGCCACGCCCTCCAATACTGCTGCATTCAGGGTCTGTGGGAAAGAAGGAATGTTTGCCCTTCATAACACAGGTCTCAAATCGGGATTTGGATTTTCTTCTTTTTCTGAATTTGTAAAGACACCAAGTAGAAAACAGGCGTCAATACAAAGGACATTATTAAATTTTTATATAATGTAATATCACATAATGCTGCTTTTGTGTTGGTATAAGTGGAAGAACAGGATGACACCTGATTGCTCAACATTTTCCCACAGCCAGTAAAGTCCAGTTTAAACATGTCCAACAAATCATAAAACTATCAGCCTTATTTTCCATAACATCACAAACTGTTAGGAAAATTAGTTAATTACAAAATTCCAACTGAATTACAAAAATGCCACTGAACCTATTTTTTTTAATCATGTATATTTTTGTTAAAGTTGGGGGTTTTTATTTTACTGTAAATTACTTTATAGGCAAAAAGATTTAAAGATGATAGAAAATGACAATAATAAAGTGGTTAAGTCAACATGGTCCAGTCATTTTCATATTATGCTTTTCACACACAAAAAAAAAACAATAAGTAGGCCAATAATCTCCTGAGAACATCAAAAGTGTTTGTGAGTTTATTATCACTTTAATATGTGGTTTAACTATGCAAATATATCACATTTTAACCCTGTTTACTATGATGTTTATTATATTACTTTTACACTGAGTGAAATATTACCTTTACTTCGAGGGCTCCTTGAGGTACTACAGTTATTTTAAATAAATGCACAAAAACCTTTTTGTACAATAAAAACTACAGATGTCATTAAAAGAAAAGTCAGTTTTGTGCTGTTGGACTCAACATGTGGCCGTGTCTCCTGTCTGCCTGCAGGCGCTGCTGTGGCTCTGCAGCTGGATGTGTCTCAGAACAACTTGTTCCACCAACGAAGAAGACACGGCAGTGCATCACTGCAGAGATCCTCTATTTTCGTGAAGATGTTTCACACTTCACCCAAACAAAGGATTGCGGACACAGATGGTGACTGCCTCATGGTGGAAGAAGTACTCAGACATTTCACTTAAAGGGGACATATTATGCTCATTTTCAGGTTCATACTTGTATTTTGTGTTTCTACTAGAACATGTTTACATACTTTAATGTTTAAAAAACCTTTATTTTCCTCAAGCTGTCTGCTTGAATATACCTGTATTTACCCTCTGTCTGAAACGCTCCGTTTTAGTACATTTCAATGGAATTGCAACAGAATTGTGTTGCTAGGCAACAGCTTGGGTCAATACTTACTATGTGTCAGCTGATGTCATTCACATACACTGCAACAGGAAATAAACTGGGACACATTTAGAATGTTTACGTTTAAAACTTTGAAATGGTCTAAATATTGTAGATTTGTGACATCACAAATGGACAGAAATCCTGACCGCTTGTTTCAATAGCTCAGTTTCTGAATATGGGCTGTGTATATTTCTCTGTGGATTAAGCGTTTCGATACTTTCACAGTATTTATATACAACTTAAACCTGCTTTATAATATAAAAGCCATGAAAATGTCACTTTTTACAATATGGGACCTTTAAATCAGCAGTGGGTAGAAATGGAGCAAATGTGATTTAAAAAAGTTATTTTTTATAAAACGGTCACTATATCCTGACAGTAGAGCATGAAACAGGTAATCTGAAAAAAATATGTATTTGTACTTCATCTTGTGACGTTTGCGGTCCCCGGAAACAGCGGCAGAGTGAGACCTCTTGGCTGCTGCCTGCTCTCTGCTCAGTGTGTTTTTAGGAAACGTGGCCTTACTGCAGCAGCATCGTTTGTATATGAATGAGAAACACACAGCAGCAGCTCCAGCTTCCACCTCCACCTGCACCTCCACCCGTCTTGTCCGTCTCTGCCGCCCGCTTCAGCACTGCCGGTGGTTTCCCCCCCACCTGAAGCCCGTCTCTCTGAAGAACCACCATGTCTGAGACCGAGCAGATCCCGGCCTCGGCCACGGAGGCCGCCGCCGCCGCTGTCCTGGACGCCCTGAACGCCACGGACTCCAACGGGACCGAGGCGCTCAACGCTACGGCCAAATTCGTGGCCAGTCCGCAGGGCACGGCGCTGGCGTACGGCAGCCTGGTGTTCATGGCGCTGCTGCCCATCTTCTTCGGAGCTCTGCGGTCCGTCACTTGCTCCAAATCTAAGGTAACTTCCAGCGGGCTGCTCCCCCGGAACGGACCTTTGGTGGTGCGGTTTCACCGGCTGGCTAACGCTTCATTCAGTCTGAAATGTCTTGAATAACATTCCTTAGACTGAACACACATGAAAGCCAAAGGCTACAGCTAAATAAAGCTTTAAACTTATTGATTAATATTACTAAAAAATGAGCGGAAGTAAGGCAGAACTGACGTTACAGCTGTTAGCATTTTAACGCTTAATTTCAGCCAATTAGCAACCTGACAAAAATCTTTTATTTCAACTTGTTGCACTCGAGTGTTTCTCTGTTGTGTTTGCGGCCTTGTGGTTGTTTGTTTTCGGGTGTTTTTAACCAAAGTATTATTTACTTGTGCGTGTTACTTTTTAGTGGTTTGTCCGGTGGTGGTCACTCTTGATGGGATGCTAGTGTTACCCAGTGTTTACTTACACTTCCCCCCAGTGTTTACCTGCTGTCACACTTTGTACCTGGCTGAGGAACCAGGCCAGAAGAAGAAGAAGTCACCTGGACAGGTGAACAAAGAGACAACCAGGAAAAAAAATCAAGATATACACAGAGAAAGAAAAATATGATTTATTAAAAACATTTGTGGAATAAAACCAATGATGGAGGAGGTTGAACTGGCTGACAGGTTTCGACGTGTAGCTGAATACAGAGCAGTAATTGTGTGTGTGTGACGTGTACAAGAGTGGATGTATTTGCACTCTTTTGGGGGGTTTTGTGAGCATGCGCAGTTGAGCTTTAGGTAACTGTTAAGCAGTCCCACATCCTGTCTGCAGCCTGGAGCTGATGATGGTTTCACTGTGGTGATGAGAACTGGTTGACAGCGGTGGAAAGTAACTAAACTAACATTTACTCAAGTACTGTACTTAAGTAAAATTTTGAGGTACTTGTACTTTATTAAAAAAATAAATTATTAAAAAAATATATAAAAATGAGCTCCACCTTTACCACTTGCAACGTAAAAGCGATGAACACGTTAATACATCAATAATTATAAACCAAAAATATAATAGTAATAATTATATATATATATATACATAGATTAAATGCAGCATATATATATGCAGCTGTTGAATGCATTAGAACCAGTAGTGCAGGTAGTTCAGTTAATGATGATCATCACCGAAGGCTACAAACAGAAGGGGGAGAGTTGACTTTAACTCATTAGTTCTGAGGCCTGAGGATGTTATCAGCCGCGACAGAGACGCCGGTTTTGTTTTCACCTTGTGAGTCTGTTTGTGAGTCATCATGATGACATGTGGTCCTGATCATAATTGAATACAGGCTTGTTGCCATTGATTTAATACAATTGGCTCACAGTGAGAGTGTACGGTATCCAGCAGAGGCAAATAAAAATGGGTATTGTTGTTGTCTCAGGAACTGACCCGGGTACTGTCTCAGGTATTGACTCGAGTACTGTCTCAGGTATTGACTCGGGTACTGTCTCAGGTGCTGACTCAGGTACTGTCTCAGGTACTGTCTCAGGTGCTGACTCAGGTATTGTCTCAGGTACTGTCTCAGGTACTGACTCAGGTATTGTCTCAGGTACTGTCTCAGGTACTGGCTCAGGTGTTGTCTCAGGTATTGTCTCAGGTACTGACTCAGTTACTGGGTCAGGTGTTGTCTCAGGTATTGTCTCGGATGTGGTGTAACTGGGCTTGAATCCGGCTCCTGAACCTTGTTGCAGGTCATCCTCCTCCTTCTTCTCTTTCTTCTTCTTTTTCTTCTTCCTCTTCTCTGCTTCTCTCTTCGTTCTTCCTGTCTCTCTCTTCTGTCGGCCATCTTTATAATGAGGTCAAATAACATAAAATCATTTCAACTGTTTTCCTCTCAGAATTCAACGATGATGATTTTGTTTCCTGATTTCTGGGCCCTGCTTCCTGTCCTCCTCTTTGTTGCCGATCTGATCCCTCTCTCTCCCTGTCTGTCTGTGCACATCTGTCTGTCCATCCATTCTGTCTGTCTGTCTGTCTGTCTGTCTGTAGGAGCTCGGAGAAAATGATTACGATTCTGGGTTCAGAGTGAGTATGAGAGACGCTTGTTCACAGCACTAACACATCAGTAAATACATGATCACTGGAGGAGTTTAACATGGAGTTCGCTTACTAACAGTTTGCAGTGAATAGTGGAGCTAGTAGCAGCTACAGAGACACTCAGGAGTTGTAGTTCGTTAAAGCTCTTCTGGATGAGGTGTTTGTGCTCAAACAGGGCAGTTCCCTTTATATGTAGTTGCTTTGGAACACGTTGTTGTACTAGTTTACTCACTGATTTGACTGAACAATTAATTCAAGATGGTGCTCACCTTTTAGTGCAGCGACAAGGATCCTCTTCCTCCTTCTGTCCTCATCTCCTTTTTCCTTCACTATCGTCTCCCTTTCTTTCCTTCTCCTCTCCTCTGTCCCAGTTTGTCTCTCGGGGGAGTAGATGGAGGAGAATATAGATAGAGGTGACTGTCAAGCTTCTCTCTCAGGGACTTCCTGTCACTCTGTCTCTGTCTGTTTGTGTCTTTGGTAACAGCAGCAGAAGGACAGCATGAACACTCAGTGATATACTCACCTGCAAACTGAGGCTGGCAGTTTTATAAAAGCCAAGTTCAAACACGCAGTTCATTCAAATGTAATGTGTGAAGTGGAGCGATGTCAGAGAAAGTGTCTTACCAAAGAACGTATATTGATAAGAAGTGAAAGTCAGTTGCAACATCAGCTCCGGGCAGCAGAGCTACGCTTCCGCCATTTTGGACTGAAAGCGACTACCGGACGCCAGTAAAAGGTCCGCATACAAATCGGGCTGGGCTCCGTTCTCTTTACTGGACTGAACTGGACTAATGCAATAAAACAAATGGCCATGTACTGAGCTATGAATGAATGGAATTTGCTACCAAGACATACTGCACAAGAAAACAGTAAAATTCAATTCAAAATTTTTAGTAAAACAGCATCTTTTAATTAGAGACAGTGGAAAAAAATGTAGATATTAGTTTGGCTGAGTTTTGAACAAATTGTGTGTATATAATATACTGCGAGTTGGATTATGTTGACTGGTCTGGTGGATGTGGAGGGGCGGTCTGAGTCAGTGGACTGGGGTGAAAAGAGCTATTTTTCATGGAGGCTACTTACTTCTTGTAGGATATATGATATGATTTGCAATTACTGCGGGACAATGGAGTGTAACAGACTATTTAAATGTTTTCTGATTGTCAGGAGCTTGTCTTGTCTGAGTCAGAAACATGAACACAGCTACTGTTAAACATTATGAAAGACTTGAATATCAACGGGTTTTTGGATATGCACAAATATCACAACGCCGTAGGAGGTGTTTTACGTTAATCAGAGTATGCACGGCTGCATGTAAACAGGAATATTAGTGGAATATTAAGTTTCATTAGTCATGTCAACAGCTTAGTAGCAATGTTGTCTTTTTAGGAATAAGGGCAAAAAAACTGAATATTTTGTGCGTGTAAACATAGTCAGTGTTAATGTCACTGATAAGAATGATGGTCCCAAACGCAAGTCTTAATCAATAAAACATTTTCTATCTAAATACACAAAGCTCAAGCTGCTGATGGAAGTCTGCCAGTGTTATGTTCTTTTAGACTAAACTAGATCCTGTTCAGGTAGACTAGTCTGAGCTTATTTCAGGATTGAACTCGGCGTGTTTCTTGGTTTTAACTAACTGAAATGGAGTTTGTATTGTTCTGAGTTAACTAGTTGTTTTTTTACATTAACACTGAAAGCCACAGCATCCCTCTCTTTCTAATGACACATTGCTTCCCATCCTCTCTCTCTCTCTCCTCCCAGAATGCATCAGACATGCCAGAAACGATCACCAGTCGAGACGCAGCGAGGTTTCCCATCATCGCCAGCTGCACTCTGTTTGGGCTCTACCTCTTCTTCAAGGTAACGCAGGGTTTCCTCAGCCATCCTCCAGGACATACTTGCCAACCCTCCAGATTTTCCCGGGACACTCCCGTTTTTCATCGCCCTCTCCCGGTTTCCTCCCGGAGTCACAATTCTACCGTATTTCTACCGATTTATGGCAATTTTAATTTTCACACTTTTTTTTCCCTTTTTGTTATCTTAGTCTGTTTCTGGAACTGAACAGTGTTTATAATCCCTAGAGAGCAGTCTATGCTCACGACACAGCGCAGTTCATGTTTAAGCTGCGCTCGCCACAGCGTGCAGTGCCCAAAGTTGGGCTTTGGTCGCCACAGTGAAAAGCCATCGTGGGGCGGCGCAAGCCGTTAGAAATAGTAAAATGGAGAGAACTAAGAGAAAGAAATACTTAAGCAGGAGCAAAAATAAATAAAAACGGATGAATATTAGTTTATACCAGAGATTCAGACGCCAAGTTCACACCAGAGGGGAGAATTATTCAGTTTTCTTTCCTGGGAGTTAAAGGTAAAATCAAAAGTTTAACATTAAAATGCTGTTGCAGTTCACTTATTATTTTGTTATTTTCACTCTTTTAAAGTCACCAGAATGCAGGAAACAAAGTCTCTGGAACTCAAATTTTCTGTGGGAGGACCCCCAGACCCCCCGCTTTGGTTTTGAAATCCTCCCTTTTTATGAGATCTCAAGGTTGGCAAGTATGGTCCAGGGGCCTCGTGTAGAGAGGGTTTGGATGAATGAGTCCAGCTCACTCTGTTCAATGTGTGACGTGTGTTCTGATGCAGGTATTCTCTCAAGAGTACATCAACATGCTGCTGTCCGTCTACTTCTTTGGGCTGGGCGTCCTGGCTCTGTCTCACACTATGAGGTAAAACACCGATGTATGTGTTGGGGAAATATGAAAAAAATCATGATATCGATGTTGAAGGTGATTCACTCTTTGTTCTTGTTTCTGTCTCTCAGTCCTCTGATGTCCAGAATCTTTCCAGATTCTTTCTCAAACAAACAGTTCCAGCTGCTCTTCACTCAAGGCTCCGAAGAGTCCAAAGAAGGTGAGACCTGCTGCCCAACACTGGAAACAACACTGTTTACCAGTTTATCAAATCTTCTACTGTTGATTAGAGATGCACCGATTGAGACAGGTGTCAGCTGATCGGCCGATCAGTCTCATATATCCGCATGATGGTTTTACGTCACGGGTCCTGTTCAGACCTTGTATCAACATGAGTTCTGGGTGATCGGATCACAAGTGGACAGCTGGGATCCGCAGGGTCTCTGCGCTCCTCAGGTGAATAGACCGGCAGACACGAGCGCTTGTGTGCCTCGCAGCATAGAAATGGCTTCTGTGTTGTACTGTATTCTGTCGGTACAACTGTATTTTATTAAAATATATCTTATTTATAGGCTACATATCTACAGACTATCAGACTAGGCACGGTAAGTGCATTATTATCATACTGTCGGAGACGTGTCTGTGTTTTTGTTCCGCTGCTTTGCACAGAGCTGACACCCGCCCGCCCGCTCGCTCTCTCTCCTCCCCGGCTCTCTGAAGCTCTGTACGCTGCTGTTGCCTGGCAAAGGCGGCGGTGTCGGCGGCGGTACAATAGCCTTTTATTTTGAGGTTAATACAGTTTAAATCAATTTAAATCTGACCAATATCATTCAGACCTACGTCTCTCCGTCTCTCTGCAGAAATAGTCAACTATGAGTTTGACACCAAGAACCTGGTGTGTCTGCTCATCAGCAGCGTGGTGGGAGTCTGGTACCTGCTGAAAAAGGTAAAGTTAAAGGTTAAATATCTTCAGCTGTTATTGTTAGTGACAACCGTTCTCACGACTACGGCTGAAGGATTTTGAAAAAATATCAAACTATTTTGACTGATATTGTGATGATAATTTTTACATAATTATTCAAATTTTCATCGAAAAGCATATTAAAATGATTAAGGTGTGATTGTTGCCGGGATCTGTACCAATCAAAGATGTTTTCTTAAGTCTGTAGAATATGATGTGTAGATCAGGACATCTCTGCAGCACTGCAATATTTAATTTAAAATGGTATTTTGAGACACATTTCACCTTTAACAAATATTGTGATTTCCCCCTCATCCTGCGAATTGAAAATTACAGTAGGCCATATTGCGATTTTGATAAATTTTGATTAATTGTGCAGCCCTAGTCATGACATCACAGAGCTGCAGAGCGCTGACGTCATATTTGTGTTTTTGTGACCACAAGTACTGTTTCTATGATGTCACGGTACTGGATAACCAATCACCTACCTGTCTGGACTAACAATAGGTCATGTGACGTCACAGCTTAAATAGCCAATAACCTGTCTGTGTTTTGTGACATCACAGCACTGGATAGCCAATAACCTGTTTGGCCTGGCATTTGCCCTGAATGGAGTGGAGCTGCTCCACCTGAACAACGTCAGCACCGGCTGCATCCTGCTGGGGGGGCTGTTTGTCTACGACGTCTTCTGGGTGAGATGACTTTTTAACACACATTGACACACAATAAAAACACTGCATGTCTTTTATTCAACAGTTCAGCATCTGCTTAACATCATTCAAGTTACAAAATGAACCGGGCTCGCAGTAAAAATGGGGGAGACCTTGAATCTCTAGAAGAGACGCAGCCGACGCGACATTGCTAACAGAGACAATGGAAATGAAATTTAATAGATAAGGTTTACTCCACGATTTGTGAGTAAAAATGAAATGAAAAATATAACTTTTAGCAGCTTTATAAATATGAGCCCGGACCTTTAAAAGATGGTCTTCAACAATAACCCAGCAGCACCTGAACACACCGTTACATCTGTGTTCTCTCTCTCCAGGTGTTTGGGACCAACGTCATGGTAACAGTTGCCAAGTCCTTTGAAGCACCAATCAAATGTAAGTATGTGAGAAAGAGTTGTTTCTACAGGTGTTGAATATCAGCACGACTCTCTCTGGATACATGAGTCACCGCCTCAGTGTTCACGTCTCAGAGAAAATGTTGGTTATTTTTAGTCTCTGCTGGTCACCATGAAACATTCTGTCACAAAGCTCATTTCAGACACTGTGTTTTTATTATATTACATCTCTCTCTCTCTCTTTCTCTTTCTCTTTCTCTTTCTCTTTCTCTTTCTCTTTCTCTTTCTCTCTCTCTCTCTCTCTCTTTCTCTTTCTCTCTTTCCCCCTCCCTCCAGTGGTGTTTCCTCAGGACTTGTTGGAGAGAGGACTTGAAGCCAGTAACTTTGCCATGCTGGGTCTGGGTGACATCGTCATCCCAGGTATCTTCATCGCCCTGCTGCTGCGCTTCGACGTCAGGTAACACCCGCCCTCTCCTCTTCTTCTTCTTCTTCTTCTTCTTCTTCTCCTTCTCCTTCTTCTTCTTCTTCTTTGACGTCAGGTAACACTCATCACCCGCCAGAGAGGGCGGGTGACGAGTGTCTCTGGCCCAATTCTAATCAGGTCCCTACACCCGGACGGAGTGAACTCCATTTGTGGTCACACTCGCATCTCAATGAAGCACCTCCTTTAAGGTGTAGGGTAAAAATACAGCGGCCACTTTGGGACAAACTTCCCTCTCTCCGGCAAGGAAATAAATATTAGAATCAGAATTACTTTAAATTGAGAAATTGGAAATTGAGTTACGTTTTTGCTCCCAATCTAGAGTATATATTTATCTATCTTCTCTCCTTCTTCTTGTGACAGTGTGATAATGTGACTGTTTTTTTTTTTCATTCTTCTTCTCTGCCTCCATCTTTTCTTCTTTGTTGTCTCTCTCCTTGGCTGAGGTAGTTTGAGAGGTTTAATGTTTCTCATGATCACAATGCGATTTTTCTTCCTGCAGCCTGAAGAAGAACAGCAGGACGTATTTCTACTCCAGTTTCCTGGCCTACATCTTCGGACTGGGCCTCACCATCTTCGTCATGCACACCTTCAAACACGCACAGGTACGAGACAACGGGTCAGAGCCAAAAGCTCTGAAAGCCAAACACATTTTGGTGAAACTATTCAGCCTTTCATGTACGAAATGTCGTCAATGTACTGTGTAGACGAAACAGTTGTCACACGTGCAAGCATATTTGCCCACTTCCATGTTGATAAGAGTATTAAATACTTGACAAATCTGATTGATGATCATGTGATTAATCGCGATTAAATATTGTAATCGATTGACAGCCCTAGCATGTATATATTTCTTACTGGAAATCAATTAACAAGTTAATCGTGATCTATTGGAAATTAATGACACATTTTTTACATACATATACATAACAATATTGGTACATACCAATGGATTCCTTAGGTTTTCTAGTTTCATATTATATCAGTATCTTCACTCTAGCTTTAAAACTGAGCCCACTACAGCCTAAAAAATCACAAGTTGTGTTAATGCGTTAAAGAAATTAGTGGCGTTAAAACAAATTTGCGTTAATTCGTTATTATCATGTTAACTTTGACAGCCCTAGTTCTACAATAATATGACCTCAGAGGAGACTGAGCCGGTCTGTCTGCTGGATGTTAACCTGTCTGTCTGTCGGTCTGTCTGCAGCCCGCTCTGCTCTACCTGGTCCCGGCCTGTGTCGGCTTCCCCGTCGTCGTAGCACTGATCAAAGGAGAGCTCACAGAGATGTTCAGGTGAGAGACCATGTGATGATTTGTTTGTTGGAATTCAGTCTACTTTCCAGAACAGAGTACTGGAAGAACTGGTGGGATAACAACATCTCAGTTCTTCTAAATTAGTCAAAAATTGTTGGATCTTTTAGGTACTGTTGTAGTTGTCATGTAAATCTGTAACTGGGCTGTATGCTGTAAGCCTGTACCGTGGTGGATGTATTAACGTCTCTGTTCCCAAACAACCGGCTATCGGCCAGTAGCTAGTAGTGCTAGTAGCATGACATCAATAGAATTTAATGGAGTTGTAGGCTATTTACTAACACGCAGGGCAAAAGCACAGGACACAACCTCTTATACATCCATGGTCTGTGGTCTATTGGACATCCATTCTGGATCCTTGACGTGAAAAAGTTTGAGATTTCTCTCAAAATCTGTGTGCTTGAACTTCCATTTATGTCCATCGCTCACTTTATGCTCCACTGGGAAGCAGCCGGGCAAAAAGTTTAATAAATAAATAAGTAAATAGTTATAATAGTATGCTTATTTATAATATTTTATTGTTCAACACAAGACATTTCAGTAGATACATCAAATATGACAATAGAATAGAAATAATTTAGTTTTACTTTTGTACAGCACTTTGTAGGCCGACATTTTACTGGCGTCTGGTAGTCGCTTTCAGTCCAAAATGGCGGAAGCGTAGCTCTGCTGCTGGGTGCTGATGTTGCAATGGAACGACCAATTGACTTTCACTTCTTATCAAAATACGTTTTTTGTCATCACGGTGACATCTTTGATTGACAGCTGCTCCTCCTCCTCCTCCTCCTCCTCTTCATCATCATCATTTAGTTTCCCAACACCTTGTTCAGTCCCTCCATCACTTGTCCTCCTCAGCTCCCTCTCCTCCTCCTCCTCCTCTTCCTTTCTTTTCTTGCCATCTTCTCTCCTCCCTCACCACCTCCCCTCTTCTTCTTCTCTCTATCCTCTCCTACATCCTCCATCCCTCTCGTCTCTTTAATATTTTAACAGCAGAGCTCTGTAGTAGCTTTCATTAACTTTAGAGTTTAAGATTAAAACTTACACATTCTCTCTCTCTCTCTTTCTCTCCTCCCCGTTTTCTTTCGTTTTTATCATTTCTTTTTCTGATTTTCTCCTCCATCCATCCCTCCCCCTCTCCTCCCTCGTCTCCCCCGTGGTTAGCTATGAGTCGTCAGAGGAAGTTCTCCCTGGCTCTCCCAGGCTCACTTCCTTCCCAACTGTCAGCGGCTCGCCCGCCAGCCTGGCTAGCTCCATGGATGCAGTCTCTATGGCGACAGGGTCCTCCCCCCGTCGCAGACGGTTACAGCCAACTGCCATGTAGAGGCCCCGCCCCTCTCTCTTTACTGCCCCCACCCCCCTCCTGTCTCACCTGGGCAGGTAATCAGCCTGTTAACCAGTGCTCTCATCCCTCCATCCATCTGGCCGTCTAAACAACCATCACAACCGCTAAATCCATCACAACCGCTACAACCATCACAACCACTACAGCCATCACAACCACTACAACCATCACAACCACTACAACCATCACAACCATCACAACCGCTACAGCCATCACAACCGCTACAGCCATCACAACCGCTACAGCCATCACAACCGCTACAGCCATCACAACCACTACAACCATCACAACCGCTACAGCCATCACAACCACTACAACCATCACAACCACTACAGCCATCACAACCACTACAACCATCACAACCACTACAGCCATCACAACCGCTACAACATCACAACCGTTACAACCATCACAACCGCTACAACCATCACAACCGTTACAACCATCACAACCGCTACAACCATCACAACCGCTACAGCCATCACAACCACTACAACCATCACAACCGCTACAACATCACAACCGTTACAACCATCACAACCACTACAACCATCACAACCGTTACAACCATCACAACCGCTACAACCATCACAACCGCTACAGCCATCACAACCATCACAACCGCTACAACATCACAACCGTTACAACCATCACAACCGCTACAACATCACAACCGCTACAACATCACAACCGTTACAACCATCACAACCACTACAACCATCACAACCGTTACAACCATCACAACCGCTACAACCATCACAACCGCTACAGCCATCACAACCACTACAACCATCACAACCGCTACAACCATCACAACCGCTACAGCCATCACAACCGCTACAACATCACAACCGCCACAACCACTACAGCCATCACAACCACTACAACCATCACAACCACTACAGCCATCACAATATGAACAACATCATCTCAGTGTTTTCTGAGAGATGATGCGTTGATTTCACCTGTTCACCACACACACAAACACCATTGTGAAAATAAACACACTGCACTAAGGTGGAGGAAACTAAAAATAAAATGAAAACCCTCAGTTAGCTGATGCAACAAGTTGGGCTAGTTAACTACACCTAACTAGCTAACTACACCTAACTAGCCAACTAACTAGAAAGACAAACTGACAGAGAGATAAACAGATTTATCAGTTTGCCGCTCAGACTCAAACTAGCATGAGTGTGCCTGCAGCTTGGAGGATGACCTTTGACCTGCAGCTTCTACTATAGTCATATGTCATATTCACATTTTACCAACAACCTTCTTTTTTTTAACTCTGAGCACAAAATTAGGCAAACAGTGTTACTAATCAGCTTAGTCAGGAAATGACTCAAATAAATATGAAATATCATAGAAATGCCAAAATACACTGGAGGGGGGCTTTAAGTAAAGCTTGTAATTAATGAAAATAATCCTGCAGATTCAGTTCTGCTGATTGATGATTTTACACTGAACATGGAAACATTTGTCATGGTTATGCATCCGTTTCTCTCCTCCTCCTCTCCAGGTATGAGGAGACCCCTCCTGAGGACACAGAGGATAAAGAGGACTCAGAATCGGAGAAGAAGGACCAATAGCATCCCTCGCTGCCCCTCCCTGGCCCCCCCTCCTCCTCAAACACCTCATCCAGCCTGCTGCCACCACATTTCACTGAAGCCCCTCCCGCCTCTCCAGCTTCCTGTTTGTCGCCGGGGGGAAACGGGGCTCACGTAGCCAAACGTTGTTTGTCTCTGATAAGGGCGGGAACCGTCGCTGATCTCCGTGGTAACGGCTGCCGTCGTGCTACCGGTGGTGGTGGTTGTTTGGTTACAGACTCGGTGCCTACCATGATTCCTCTCTGTGTCTCTCAGCTGCTCTCACACAGGAACACACAACGCCCACCGAGTGTCATCTTGGTTTTATTACAGTTCAACTTAGTCCAGCAGTATGTAGAATCAGTACCAACAGCATCAGCACATCTTGTGTGTTTGCAGCTTGTTGGATCAGATAGACCAGGAGGTGTGTTCAGACCAAACACAAAGCAGATTTTCGCCTTGCGTTACAAGTATTCACCCTTAAACGCCAACGTTAGTGCTAACTTGGTTCGTAAATCATCGCACATTTCTTATCTGTTCAAAATGAACCGTAAAGGGAGATTTGTCAAATATTTAATACTCTTATCAACATGGGAGTGGACAAATATGCTGCTTAATACAAATGTATGTATATATTTATTATTGGAAATCAGTTAACAACACAAAACAATGACAGATATTGTCCAGAAACCCTCACAGGTACTGCATTTGGCATAAAACAATATGCTCAAATCACAACAATGACAAACTGCAGCCCAACAGGCAACAACAGCTGTCAGTGTGTCATTGTGCTGACTTGACTACGACTTGCCCCAAACTGCATGTGATTATCATAAAGTGGGCATATCTGTAAAGGGGAGACTCGTGGGTACCCATAGAACCCATTTTCATTCACATATCTTGAGGTCAGAGGTCAAGTGACCCCATGGCCATGACAGTTTTTCCTCACCAAAATTTAGTGCAAGTTTGGAGCGTTATTTAACCTCCTTCATGACAAGCTAGTATGACATGATTGGTACCAATGGATGCCTTAGGTTTTCTAGTTTCATATGATACCATCTTCATTCTAGCTGTAAAACTGAGCCTGTTACAACCTAAAAATCTCAAGTTGCGTTAAAGAAATTAGTGGCGTTAAACGGAATTTGCGTTATGGAGTTAAGTTTGACAGCCCTACTTTATACATCCATGTCACAGAGGGCGACAATAAGACGTCAGGAGAATCGCGACACAGCGTCACGCGAGTTGAAACATTTCAACTTGCGCAGTCGCGTCGATTCGTGTCGCCCGGCGTGAATTCGCATCTTTGGATTGACTTTGTTTGTAATCGCGGCACACAAAAAACTTTTTGTTTGGTCTGAACACACCTTTAGACTCACTGTTTGAAGGAGCGTTTGGTTTAGTCTTTAAACAGCCTCAAAAGTGAAGAAACCACACGGTAAAACAAGCGCTTCTTTTGTTTTCTTTGTCTTTAAATCCTCCAAACAAAGAACCACGATTAATTTAAATCCTCCAGGTACTTGAGCTCGTATATTCCACGGTGTGACTTCTCAAACTGACGCACCGCTCCTACTTTCCTGTCAGTCATCCAGGCGTGGTTCTTTGTCTCTGGGTTTCTTCACGTCTTGGTTTATTTGGCGCCGGGCCGCCGCTCATTCTGCCTTCTGCTTTCTCACATCAGTGTTTTCTGTTGGTTCGGTTTTACTTTGTTTTATTGTTTCTTGTTAAAGGCCAGAATTTTAAGATGAAAAAATCCAGTTAGAAGTTTTTGATTGTAATACAGTTATTTGTTTAAAAGCTGTACTGTGTTTTTACACCCACCTGTCTAAATACTGACTGTACGTGTGAACCAGTTCTGTCCCGCTGCTTGCCAGGAAATAAATCCCATTTATAATCAGGCATTGTTATGGTTCATTTATCCAGAGCACATGTTGCGCTCTTAATAATAATAATAACTGTGTTATACCTGAAAGGTGTGAATGTTTTAGAGCATGCACAGAAATAAAATGGTCAACAGCTGTATCTGCAATCCAAAGGGATACAATGTTTTCCTCAGACTCAGCTCTTTTCTGTTAGTTCTGGTTCTTCAGAGTCCTTTAAGCAGACAGGACAGGTGAGGACAGGTGAGCGGTCACCTGTCTGGTTAAACAATCTGTACATCTGTTTTCGGTCTTAAAGTTCTGGCCTGTGAGAGGAGTGTGAGGAGAGGAGTAAGGGGAGGAGGAGGCAGACTGAACCTCCTCTGCTGAGTATTTCCAGTCCTCATTCCCAAATCTTATTGATGGAGAGGCCGCGAGGGGCGGGGCCCCGTGACCTCCTCATCCAATAAGCTGTGAGAATGAGCTAAGGAGCTTCAGGGTTTCTCCACAAGCGTTCTAAGTTGTGATATAATTGTAAACTGAAAGGGAGACTTTGAGTTCAGATTTGAGATTTGAGAAATAAAATATTTCAGAAAAAAATCCACTTCCGCAGATGGTCTACACTTTAAATTCATTAAAACCTTTGTCGAACATGACAAACATCACTGGACTGAAGCTACAGCTCAATAAATTTACCAAAAGAGTTGACAGTGCAGAAGCTGATTTTTGGATTTATTCTCCTGTCTTAATACAGATTTGCAAAGATCACTTTTGCGCTGTGACAGAATTCTATGATGCAATTCAGAATTTGTAGAAAAATGTCAGAATTTATTGCTAAAAGTCCGATTTTTTTTATATTAAAGGGTGACTCCAGCGGTCTAATAACACACTTCTGTAAAGATGGGTGACTCACGAGATGGATAAAAACAAAAATGGTCCAAATTAAAGCAGCAGAAGACGAGATATCCTATTAGTCCCTAGTAGGAGCCAAGTTCAAAAAACTGCTGGAAACTACATTTCCCATAATGCATGGTGGCTCTTTAAAGTCAATTTCAAGTAATTTATTTCAAAATAAAAGTTCAAATTTAGATGTCAGAAGAATTTTGAGAGAAAAGTCATCTAAGATTTAAAAAAATCTAACTTCAAAATATTGAGTTTATCGCAGAATTCACCGTTTTTACAACTTTTTATTAATTGGACAGTTATATAATGGCATTTTGGGCATTTTGCTGTGCTACTCAATTTAGAATTAGTAGAAAAATATCAGAATTTGTCAGATTTTTTATATTAAAGGGTGACTCCGCCAATTTAATATCACACTTTTATAAAGATGGGTGACTGACGAGAGACGGATAAAAACGAAAATAGTCAAAATTAAAGCGGAAGAAGACGAGATATCCAGACTGTTGTTCCCTAGTATGGGTCAAGTGCAAAAAACTGCTGGAAACTACATTTCCCATAATGCATAGTGGCCCATTAAAGTCAATTTCAAGTCATTATTTCAAAATAAAAGTTCAAATTTACATGGTAAAAATATCTGACCCTTCATAATATTGACTCTATTGGCATTTGGGGAAGTCATTTTTATTTAACTGAAAGTCAATCCACTCCAGGACACCATGTGGTATTCACAAACATTTGGTGTGTGTTCATTTTGAAGTCTTGATTAAAAAGATTAAAAATGCAGAACAGATCTTATATAGTTTTTGGATGCTTGAGAAAAGCCACTCTGACTGGACGTATTCAGCCTCACATTAATATTCTCGATGTTAATTGATGTCGTTGCTTTAATAAGAGATGCACAGTTTTGTATTTTGATGTAAAACATGAAAAGAAATAGAAGTGTCATGCTCATATTCAGCTCAGTGACGTTCAGTAGCCCCTCATCATTTTAAATATAATGTAACTGAAATGTTTTTCGTTTTTCTTTGTCTCTCTCCCTCTGGTTACATTTGTGCAGCAGGACGTTCTACGGCCCCGACTGTATCTATTTTATTTGCAATAAACTTTTTGGTGTTTTGATCACCGTATAGAGAAGCATAACTCTGAGTCAGTCTTGTTCTTTAATTTATAAATCCAGTGTTTTCATCTACATTTAGTTGCAAAACTAAATTTTTTTAAATTTTTTGTAATATGTCGACCCAGTTAATCTGCTTGCTTTTAGAAATACTTAGACGTGGTTTCCAAATAAGGACATTATTTTTCAGTATAACTGAGTTGCATGTTTAAAGTAAATGCAGTGTTTAGAGAACAACAGAGGAGCTGGAATAGATCCCTGAGGAACTCCACGTTTAACCCCCTGAGACTCGCGGGCAATCCCAACTGACTTTACTGTCTTTCAGAGGTTGCAGCAGGTTCAGTTTTAGAGTGAATGTACAGATATCATATGAAAATAGAAAACCATATGTCATACTAGCTTGAATAACGCTCCAAACTTCTGCTAAATTTTAGCGAGGAAAAACTGTCATGACCATTTTCAAAGGGGTCCCTTGACCTCTGACCTCAAGATGTATGAATGAAAATTGGTTCTATGGGTACCCACGAGTCTCCCCTTTACAGACATGCCCACTTTATGATAATCACATGCAGTTTGGGGCAAAAAACATGCTGTTTTTTTGCATGCAGTATAAATGTGTTATTTTCGCCATTTTTCACTGACCAATGTTTTAAACTTGACCTCACTGTATAAAATTACCTGTGGTGACCTCTAGGAGAATCACAGCCTCATGAAACTTTACAGCCACAAACTAGAGACCTAGGGCATTCAGAGGATGGATGGCTTTCCTAGGTAGATTGACAATAAGTGGGTTTCTGAACAGTTTACACAACAGAAGTGCTCGCTGTCAAATCACCGAAAAATATTTTCCTTCAGTAATCTTCAATGTGAAAAGTTTTTTTATCCCAAATCACAGCATGTCTTTTTCTATGGTGTTCCTCAAGGTCTTGGTGTCTTAATGTGGTATTTTGGAAGAATTATTGATAATTGTTATCAATTCTCTAGTGGTCAAAAGTTGTTATTATAATTTTGGCTGCCTATATGACTGTCTGTTTATTAAATTGTTTGTTATTTATTCAATTATTTAGTAGTTTTTGGGAGCAAAATTATGTGTTTGGATATGTTTATTCTGAAAAAATGTATTCCTTGTTTTTTTCTGAAAAAAAGGCAGAAAGTGTTATTTTTCACTGCCATATCGGACATTCCTTTATTAATTTCTTCATTTGTTAATTTGCTTGTCATTTGCTTGATTATTTTGTGGTTTAGGGGCAAAAATTTGTTTTCTGTCAGATTTCAGTGCTGTTGACTTTTTTGACGTTAGGCTTTTATTCTGGAAAGCACAACAAAAGTCATATCGGACATTAGTTTATTAATTTGAATATATAAATTTGTTGTTATCTACTTTATTACATATAAGTTATTGGGGCCAAAATTTAGTTTCTGGACAGATGTATGAGCTGAAGGCGTGACACTTATTCTGAAAAATTAATACCCGGAAGTAGTGTCGTATTTCCGGCTGCCGGCGGAGGCGGAACCAAACTCGGGACTCTTTTTCTGTTCATAGCAGCTGGTAGCTCTGTTAGCTTCTTGCTGCCTGTTTTTAGCCTTTTTAGTTGGAAAATGGGGGAAGCAGACGTGACGCTAAATCAGACCGACGAGAAGCCTCCGGACTCCGGGTTGGTTCCCGGGGAGGACTCGGTGGTCTGGAGCCACGAGGTGGAGGTCTGTCTGTTTCACGCCATGATCGGACACAAACCCGTCGGTAAGACACGGCTAACGTTATTAGCCTGTTAGCTGCTGCTGGAGCCGTTAAACGGCTGTCCGGTTGAACCCAGTGTTTACCAACCTGGGGGTCACGGACGGTCTGTGGGTCTCCGGGGAGCCCCTGAAGGGTCCTGGAGATATTGTTATTTACTGTAGTTTGATGTTTGTTGTTGGACATTATTTAGTTTTAACTGATTGCAAACCAGATCAGAGACACATTTAAGTTAGCTAACCTCAAAACAACAACAACAAACCTTTAATGGAATAAATTAACATTATAGCTGCTCACAAAACATATATCCAAAAGCAGTACTCAGATCCTTTACTTCAGTAAAAGTAGAAATACCACAGTCTAAAAGTACTCTGTGAATGTTTAGGGTTATCTCCCGAATCGGTACTATCACGATACTTGGGTGCCGATTCGATATGTATTGCGATTTTTTTAGGTATTGCGATTCTACAAGTATTGCGAGTCGATATTACGATTTATTGTGATTTTTGTTAACTTTTTTAACACTAGACCATGGGGAAAAAGTTGAATCATACACTTCTAGGGACTTTTACTTTGGAAAATCTCTAAATTAATACAGTAAAAATGTTATATTTCTTCTACAGTGAATTTGGCACAGAAAACACAAGCATGGAATGTAAATTGTTTAATCATATGGTTTTCATAAGGTCTTCAGGTCATAAAACTTTAGGGCTGGTACGATACACCTATCTCCCGATTCGATACTATCACGATACTTGGGTGCCGATTCGATATGTATTGCGATTTGTAAGTATTGCGAGTCGATATTGCGATTTATTGTGATTTTTGTTAACTTTTTTAACACTAGACCATGGGAAAAAGTTGAATCATACACTTCTAGGGACTTTTACTTTTCAAAATCTCAAAATTAATACAGTAAAAATGTTTGATTTTCAGCATGTATGTAGTCAGAGATGTCCTGAAGTCAAATTTATCGGGATCGTTGTCAGGAATTATTTATTAAATCTTTTCCAGCAACCCAAAAATCAAAGAATAAAAACATTTCCCTCATAGATTAGTGGTATTTTATTTTTAATTTATAAGGGACATGTAATGTTTTATCCTTCTGGTGAATATAATCCAATCAATCTTATTTCCATATATTTATTTTGTATATAAAGTTCCCTTTGTTAAAGGGACTATATGTAAGAATCAGAAATTGCTTGTTCACAGCGACACCTGTGGCCGCAGTGTCAACGAAAGTCAGCGTCCTGTTGCTCGTGCTCGCTCTACATTGACATGAACGAGCACCGGTCTAAACAGTGAGGCGACACACGTCAGCTAACACACAATATCACTCTATATTTCACCTGCTTGGCAGTAATGTTAGCTGACCAGAGGAGGGTCTCTCCATGGATCAATGCTGATCCTAGAGTTGGCTTTTCCTGTTTCAGCCGATACCGACCGCGGAGGGAACGAGGGGGGGGGAGACACCGACACCCGGTCGGGATAACGTAACTCTCTGCGGAGCCCCGTCACTTCACAAGACACGGGAAACCTCTGTTGGTCTGGAGGAGCTGCAGCATTTATTTCTGCACAAACGTCCACTGCACATTCACTAGATATTCTCAGAGCTAAACTAACTCTTCTGCAGTGTGTAGTGTGCGCGCGTGCACGTGGAGTTGGAGCGAGCAGAGCGGGTGAGAACGAGCGCGGTGTGCAAGCAGGCAGAAGCAGACAGCAGGAGCAGAGCTGCTGCGCGCTCGCGTACCCACACGCCAGCGCATTGGACACCGACCCGGTATGATTTATGCGCGTGATAAGTTACATATAGTCCCTTTAACATTTTTATTTTGAAAACCGGACGTAGTCACACGTTTACTTCCTCTAACTTCTCCAAGGTCGTCTCTAGCTCCCCCGTCAGCTCCGTTCTCTTTATACATCCATGGTCAGCTCCATCGGGGCCGTTTGAATGCATTTAACATAAATGTCAGTATATGGGTGCTCTACAGTTGTAGCGTCGGCCCATTTGACCACGGAGATGAGAGTGACGGCTTGACCGCACGTTACCGCAATACAATAACGTTTCCTGTCCATGACAGAGTTAACATGAAGCTTTAGCCGTGATGTCTGGCTCTGCTTTTCCTGCAATCGGTGAAACCCAAAGTGTTTCCATACTTTACTGTATGTTTAGTGTTTACCGCCGACCCTCTGCTGTTTTCTGCTTTCTCGTTTCGGCTCGCTGCGGTTTGTTTTGATGATGAATACGGAACAGATATGATGTCACGTTACTCAGACTACAACAATAAAAGCTGTAACTTCCTTCTACCTCCATAATATACTCAGATGAAGCAAATATATCGATTCTGGCATTAAAAAATCGCATTTCAAAATTGTAAAAAAAAAAATGCGATACATAGGTGAATCGATTTTTTTCCCCCAACCCTAACATACAGTACGTACAGATAAGTAAAGTTAACTTAAGATAAAAATAGAAAAAAATTACACATTCCAGTTAAAAATATAAATACAATTGTGTGTGTCTCTCTCTCTCTCTCTCTCTCTCTCTCTCTCTCTCTCTCTCTCTCTCTCTCTCTCTCTCTATCTCTTCAGGGGTGAACCGTCACTTCCACATGATCTGTATCAGAGATAAGTTCAGCCAGAACATTGGACGGCAGGTTTCCTCCTCCGTCATCTGGGATCATCTGGGAACGATGTACGACATGCAGGCTCTGGTGAGGACACACTCCGATACACACTGTCTGAGCATCAGCTGGCTGAGCTCATCACCTCTCACAATCTTTGTGTGTGTGTGTGTGTGTGTGTGTGTGTGTGTGTGTGTGTGTGTGTGTGTGTGTGTGTGTGTGTGTGTGTGTGTGTGTGTGTGTCTGTGTGTGTGTTGCAGCACGAGTCGGAGATCTTGCCGTTTCCAAACACAGAGAAGAGCTTCTCTCTACCTGATGACATCATCCAGGAGGTGAAAGAAGGTCAGAACATGATCTCTGCTGCTATAACAATAATAATAATAATATGTCTCATATGTCTGTGGTTTTCATCTTGGTTTTTGACCGTCTCATCTTGGTTTTTGGCCGTCTCCATCTTGGTTTTTGACCGTCATCAACGTCAGACATGCTTAAATGTTGCTCATTAAAACTTAAACTTCTCTCTCTGTTTGTTTAGGGAAGCTGGGCTCAGAGGAGGAGACCAAAGAGGAGTTCAGGATGGAGAGAGAACCTCCAGCTACACATGAAGAAGGTACCGTCTACGATAATCACATGTAGTTTGGGGCAAGTCATAGTCAAGTCAGCACACTGACACACTAACAGCTGTTGTTGCCTGTTGGGCTGCAGTTTGCCATGTTATGATTTGAGCATATTGTTTTATGCTAAATGCAGTACCTGTGAGGGTTTCTGGACAATATTTGTCATTGTGTTGTGTTGGTAATTGATTTCCAATAATAAATATATACATATATTTGCATAAAGCAGCATATTTGCCCACTCCCATGTTGATAAGAGTATTAAATACTTGACAAATCTCCCCTTAAGGTACATTTTGAAAAGATTAAAAAGTGCTATTAATCACGATTAACTATGGACAATCGTGATTAATCGTGGTTAAATATTTTAATCGATTGAAAGCCCGAGTAAGAATAGAAAAATGTTCTTGCATGAGATCCACTGTTTTATATTCGGGCCAGTACGATGTTTATGTTTCTTCATCGGGTTTTGTGTTGATATGACTTCCTGTCTCTCTCGCTGTCTTCAGGCAGTAACTCATCGGTGAAGATGTCGGAGCGAACGAGCAGCAGTCGGGACAAGGAGAGAGAGCGAGACAAGGAGAAGGGAGGGAGCGAAGGAGGAGCGGCAGGAGGAGGAGGAGGAGGGAAGGAGGCGGAGAAGAGGAAGAGGAGTCGAGCGGCTGAGAAACTGCTGTCGTCTTCCAACCCGGCGAGTCCGGGAGGAGCCAAGAGGAGACGCACCTGAGAGGTGGACGGAGAGAGAGAGACATAGTGTGTGTGGAGGAGAGAGAGAGAGAGAGAGAGACAGCTGCAGTAACAATGACAGAAAACGAAGAAGAATAGCCGTCACAGCTGTGTCACATGACCGTCCGCTGTCTGATCGCCGCGCTGCAAACAGGAAACCGCTGGATAAAGTGGAGGCGGCGCTTCATGTTGACTTGTTCTGTTCCTTCACTGAAGCCACATGATGCTGAGTGATGTCTGACCACAGCGGCAAGTTCTTATTTGTCTTTTTATTATTTTGTTATATTAGACGGGGGTGTTTGATTTAGTCAATCTTTCATCAGTTTTTTACAGCAACGAGCTTTAAAAGAGTTTCATCATCTCGCTCCTGTAACACAGTCGACTCACGGTGGACACTTTAATCAAAACAGATGCAGCAGAACCAGAGATATCCCCTTTTTCATCCATACATTACTCTTTTTTTTCTGTCAAAACCTGGCGCCTACATTACCCACAGTGCAACTTGACCGCCAACAATTCGCGACTTGGAGTGTGATCTGCTAGTAGCAGCAGAGATGAGGGGCTACAGAGGTCTGGTAAGGTCTCTTCTTTCTAGATCCACACCTCTAGATTTTACAGACTTGTAGTCTTCAACCGACGCTGACTGAGCAACCATTTTGAATGTTATCTGATTAAATGGGCGTTGTCAGCGGTTATCACTACCATTCTAATGCTTCAGACGGGCCACCCTGCACCTACCACGTTGTGAAAGTTAGACAAAACAACTTTAGGTTTAGGCAACAAAACTACTTGGTTAGGTTTAAAATTATCCAACCTAAAAAAACCCCGCCCCGTGTTGCCATCTCTTTTCCAATGAAGGTAGCTAGCAGCACTAGCTCCAAAAGTCCCTAAATCTAGAAAGAAAGTCACCAAGTCATCAACACCGACAGTCTGTCCCTCCAAAGCCACTCCCCCAAAATTATCGTTATGAACGTAAACAACTAACATGGCTATTGTTAGTACTCACAGCTGTCAAGCTAGCAGCTGGTGGAAGACTCCGGTACACAGGCAGAGTGCACGCAGGCAGGAAGTTGGCTGTCCTGGTTGTCTATCACATTCAGCCTGAATGAAATGATATGAAGGGTTTATTACAGTCCTGAACAGCCATAGATACCGGATTTTGTTCTTTTTTCGTCAGAGCATTTGAGTTATTGATTGCTGTCGGCTGTAAAGAGAGCTTCAACAAATATAACAAAAATGTTTTTGAAGAACATAACCAACCCTAGCTTTAAGTACGCAAGTTACGTAACAAAATATGGTAAAATAAGTCAACGTTGACTTCTGGTTTCGCACGGGACATGAACAGCGACTCCTCGGTGAAAGTCCTGTGTTTTGTTTGACCCATCCATCCACCCTGACCTCCTCCCTACACAGACTTTATGGAGTGCTCCAGGGATGACGTATTTTTGTAGTCCAATAGGAAGTTAGCATCACCCTGGTTCCCTCCACTAAGAGCCGATGGGATTGTTCCATTGGATTTGGATTATTGCAGAAAATAAGCTCTGTGGTAAACACACGTTTATGGTACTTCAACGTTTTATTCAGCAAGATAATCTCCACAAATGAACAACACTTTATGATTTTTGAAGTGTGAATGCAATCGCCAGAAGTAAAAAGCTAACGTTAGGCTATAAACGAACTACACCACGGTCACATGAAAGCAAGTATACACAACGAGGCTGTAAAGGAGGACGAGTCGGCGTGATGACGTTTAGTAGTCTCATTTAGCCACTTGTTAGCAACCGCCTTTTTAAGACACACAAAAGGCTTCAAAATTCACCTGTGGGATATTTACTGACGTATTTTATTTCGTAGAACAAAACGTTAAAATCTCTTCAGCTTGTGTTAACTACAGACCTTATTTCAGGAGTCTAACTAAAAACCCATTGTCTTCCAGACGAGGGATCCAGAAGCTAAAATGCTAACTCATTTCTGGGTTTTAGGACTCCTTTCTGTAGCTCTCTATTGCTCTTTGTACTACGTCACCTGACTTCCCCCTTGTCTCCCGTCATAATTACCATGGCCACTAGAGGTCGGCGTCGTCTTCTTGTATTTGTATGGGCGATCAACCATGTGAATAGATGACAACGGCCTCCTGAACCCACTAGTAGGTGTAGCAGGCCCCTTCCAACCTAAATCTATGGTGCTGATAAACCGCTGATATATTTCAAAGAGGGTGACTCGTGACATCATTTGAGAACATTAATCAGAGGCTTTATACTACTTTTAAAACATGCAGTAGAACTCTTAAAAACCTGGAGACACCTGGAGATGCACGTTGAGGTGGATAGTTCTCCTTTAAGAGCGTGGATCGCCTCTCAAGCTACATCCAGGCAGCTCTGTCTCTGCGGTTGAGGTTTTGGTTGCATGCAGCCTGCAGACAAAACAACTGCTGCCACCTCCTGTGCATGGAAAAGAAATCATGAAATTTTATTTACAGTTGATATTCTCCTAAAAACACGCTACAATACAGCATCAATTTTACATCTTTAAAGGTCAAGTATCAGGTCTCTGTCAACGAAACCAAACATAATTTTAATGAGTGTTTAGTAGTGCTGTTTTTATTATTTATTATAACATCAGGAGGTCAGGTTTTATTGAGACTAGAGAGAAGACTCGGTTCATCCAACAGAACATTTAAAATGTTAACTCAGTGAAGGTCTTTACTGGGAGGTTTTTATCGTTTGACTGTTAAATATAATGCAATAAATCTCTGCTATCATATATTTTATTTCTCTGGACAGATGTTCTAACATTTTGTAAGCTTATTGAGTATGTTTTTTTGTTTTCCTTTCGTCCTTTTCTGTGTTATTTTAGTCACGTGACTACAGAGTGCTTCAGTAGGTCAAAGAGCACTCGATTATTATATTAGTATATCAGTCTCAGTCTGTAGAGTCTCAGCAAACAGGGAAACATTTAGTCAGCTGATCAGCTTCATCTTCAGACCATAAAAATAAAATGTTCCCTTTAATTTTTCAGATGTTAATTTATTGATGTTTGAGGCTGTTTGTGTCATTAAAGATGAACTCAGATCAGTAACGTCTCTTCTTATTATTCAACAGGCAGCGCTGGAAAGTAACTAAGTACTTTGACTTAAGTACAGTTTTGAGATACTGGACTCATTTTCTGCTACTTTATACTTCTACACCACTACCTTTATCTGATAGCTTTAGTTTACAGATAAACATTTTATACAAAACACAATCAATCAACACAAAACAATCATTTAAAAAAGATGATGTATTTGTGTTGATGTACTCAAAAGTATATAAAGTAGTTCAAATTATCTTCACGCCACAACATTAAAATTCTCTTTACACATTTATGCATCAATAATAATAATACTATATATACCAACGACCTATGACTGCAGAGGAAACCGGTATATGATGCAATAAAGAAATAAAACACTGTATAACATTATTATTATTATCAAAACCAGTTTATTCTTGATATTTAAAATAAATTTATCAATGAAAAAGAAACTGAAAAAACACAGCATACTGCTCTAAAAAAATAATTCTAAAGTGAAAGATATTATTATTAGATGTGAATATCAGATAAAATTTAAGCTGCTATTCTTGACCTCAGACACAACTCCAAATGTTTCCTCCAGTCTTCATAGATTCAATCAATCAATCAATCAATCAATCACTTTATTTTGTCCCCAGCTGGGCAGTTGGTCATGCAGCAGTGGGATTCACACATTTAGCACACATAAATACACTAAGGCCAAAAATCAATAAAATTAAAATAAAAAATACTCAGTCAATTAAAAACAATTAAATGAAAAATACTCAGTCAATCAATCAAAGAAAATATTAAAAATACTCAGTCAATTAATTATAAAATAAAATAAAAACAGTAATAGTACTCAGTAAATTAATTATAAAACAAAAAAATAAAATAAATAAAAATACTCAATTAATTAAAAAATAAAATAAAAATAAAAACAGTAAAAATACTCAGTCAATTAATTAAAAGATTAAATAAAAACAGTAAAAATAAAATAAATTAAAAACAGAAAATATACTCAGTCAATTAATTAAAAGATTAAATAAAAACAGTAAAAAAATAAAATAAATAAAAACAGTAAAAACAATTAATTATGAAATAAAAAAATAAAATGAATTATAAAATAAAAATTCTCAGTCAATTACATTTTTTTAAATAATCAGTCAATCAATTATAAAATAAAAAAATAAATCATGTAATAAAAATACAAAAAAGACTTAGTCAATTGAAAAAAATGAATTAGAATTACTCAGTCAATTAATTATAAAATAAAATAATAATACATTTATATATAAACTAGGGCTGTCAATTAAAATATTTAATCGCAATAAATCGCAAATTAATGACACGTTTTATCTGTTCAAAATGTACCTTAAAGGGAGATTTGTCAAGTATTTAATCCTCTTATCAACATGGGAGTGGACAAATATGCTGCTTTATGCAAATGTATGTATATATTTATTATTGTAAATCAATTAACAACACAAAACAATGACAAAAATGAAAAAAGTATAAAAAAAGTCAAAGTATAGTATGTCCTTAAAGGGACTATTTGTAACTTATCACGCGCATAAATCTTAACGGGTCGGAATCCCATGCGCGCTCGCGTGTGGGTACGCGCTGCTCCTGCTGCCTGCTTGCACACCGCGCTCGTTCTCACCAACTCGGCTCGCTTCAACTCCACGTGCACGCGCGCACACTTCAGAAGAGTTAGTTTAGCTCTGAGAATATCTAGTGAATGTACAGTGGACGTTTTTGCAGAAATAAATGCTGCAGCTCCTCCAGACCAACAGAGGTTTCCCGTGTGTTGTGAAGTGTCGGGGCTCCGCAGCGAGTTACGTTATCGTCCCGACCAGGTGTAGGTGTCGTCCCCCCCCCCCCCGACCGGGTGTCGGTGTCTACCCCTGTTCCCTCCGCGGTCGGCAGGCTGAGAAATTAAAAGTCAACACTAGGAACACTAAAAATTAAAAATAAAATAAAAAAAGTTTAAAAAAAGTCAAAAATGTCCTCAAAATTCAAATAGAAAAAAAATAAAATAAAAAAAAGAATAAAATAAAAAAGTTAAAGTCAAAGTATAGTATGTAATAAAAATGGAAAAAAATACAAAGTAAAAAATGAAATAAAAAAAGTTTAAAAAAACAAAACAAAGTATAGTATTTTCTTAAAATGTTAAAAAAAAATAAAAAAAAGTTTAAAAAAGTCAAAGTTTAGTATGTCCTAAGTCAAAATATAGTATGTCCTAAAAACGTAAAAAAAATACAAAAAAAAAAATGAAATAAAAAAAGTTTAAAAAAAAAGTCAAAGTATAGTATTTTCTTAAAATGTTAAAAACAAAGGGGTTAGACAATGATGTCATTAAATAGAGGTGAATTATTATTCATTTCAAGCACTGATTTGAGCTAAATGGCAGAGAAATACAATGAATGACACAAAGTGAGATCAGTGGAGGTTCAACAGGTGTTCAGTTGAGTCTCGTTCACACCTGTCGCCACTAGAGGGAGCTGTTGATTAATGAGAAACATTCAGATAAGGTGGCAGGGACACTGGAACAAAGACTTTCTGAAAAATGACACAAAACCCACAAAAGAACAGAAAAAATAATAGAAATAAAGTGAAACGAAGTAAAGTGTTCATTTTGTATTTAATTTTTTATTTTTCTCATTATGATGATACTCAGTTTCCCTTATTTAATTCTTATTTAATTTTGCAGATTCAATTCCCCTTCCAAATTATTATTATTTTTTCAATTTAATTTTATTAATTGTTTTTTATTTTTCAGAATGTGTTTTCTGAATACCTCTCACTCAATATGAGCGATGGGGTTATCACCTCATATCACATGAGGTGACGGGGTTATCACCTCATATCACATGAGGTGACGGGGTTATCACCTCATGTATATGAGGTGATAACCCCGTCACCTCATGTGATATGAGGTGACGGGGTTATCACCTCATATCACATGAGGTGACGGGGTTATCACCTCATATCACATGAGGTGACGGGGTTATCTCCTCAGGTGATATGAGGTGACGGGGTTATCACCTCATATCACATGAGGTGATGGGGTTATCACCTCATGTGATATGAGGTGATAACCCCATCACGTCCCAGACTGAAACATACGATAGACCACTATACCCACAGTGGCGATGCCAGCACACACAGCTACTTTCCGTAGAAAAGAAGTGCCGGACCACCATCTGTTGGTCGGACTGTCAGCAGCTGGAGCCTACGGGAGGTTCTGATCCTCAGGTGTAGTCGTCGCGGATCTCTCATACCCAGATCGAGCGTCACAGAGCGTCATAGAGGATGCATCCTTCAACTGAGGCCTGTTTACTGATTCAAGGTCAGCTGGTGGCAGAGAGATCCTCAGCCGAACTTTCAGGAGTCCGATCTCTGTCTGTAGTTTGTCCGTCCTCTGTTGAGCTCTCCTCAGCTGACCTTTAAGGTTTTCGATCACTATCAGCGATTTGTTGTAAATGCTTCGCAGGTGTTCGATCTCCATGTAGTCTGTCCTGGGCTGAGATGCCCTCCGGTTAGCTGTCAGGTGTTCCATCTGTGTCTGCATATTGTCACAAATGTAATTTAGTTCGAATAGAATCGCCGAAGGCTCCGTATCTGACTTCATCTGCTCCTCAGAATTCATTGCAAATGAATTGTTTTGGAAAGCAGCCGGCCTATAATTTGCTTTTTGCACCGTGTTGTATGGTGAGTTTCTTCTTCTACTCTCCACTGCAGATCTCCAACCTGTGGAACTAATAAAGAAATATCTTCTGATCTCATCTGTGAGATCTGTGACGAACTGATGGCTGTGATGTGACGTCATGTGACGTCACGATAAAAGGCAGCCTTTCAATCAAGCCTCGAATGTGACGTCACAGGACATTCTGTGCGCATGCGCCATAGAACGTCTTCCTCAGCGCACAAAGCTGAGAAACACGAGCCTCCCTTCCACCTGCTCTTCCCTCAGATCAGTGGAGGTTCAACAGGTGTTCAGTTGAGTCTCGTTCACACCTGTCGCCACTAGAGGGAGCTGTTGATTAATGAGAAACATTCAGATATGGTGGCAGGGACACTGGAACAAAGACTTTCTGAAAAATGACACAAAACCCACAAAAGAACAGAAAAAATAATAGAAATAAAGTGAAACGAAGTAAAGTGTTCATTTTGTATTTAATTTTTTATTTTTCTCATTATGATGATACTCAGTTTCCCTTATTTAATTCTTATTTCATTTTGCAGATTCAATTCCCCTTCCAAATTATTATTATTTTTTCAATTTAATTTTATTAATTGTTTTTTATTTTTCAGAATGTGTTTTCTGAATACCTCTCACTCAATATGAGCGATGGGGTTATCACCTCATATCACATGAGGTGACGGGGTTATCACCTCATATCCCATGAGGTGACGCGGTTATCTCCTCATATCACATGAGGTGACGGGGTTATCACCTCATATTACATGAGGTGACGGGGTTATCTCCTCATATCATATGAGGTGACGGGGTTATCTCCTCATATCACATGAGGTGATGGGGTTATCACCTCATATCACATGAGGTGATGGGGTTATCTCCTCAGGTGATATGAGGTGATAACCCCTTCACGTCCCAGACTGAAACATACGATAGACCACTATACCCACAGTGGCGATGCCAGCACACACAGCTACTTTCCGTAGAAAAGAAGTGCCGTGCCACCAACTGTTGGTCGGACCGTCAGCAGATAGAGCCTTTGGGAGGTTTTGATCCTCAGGTTTGGTCGTCGCGGATCTCTCATACCCAGATCGAGCGTCACAGAGCGTCATAGAGGATGCATCCTTCAACTGAGGCCTGTTTACTGATTCAAGGTCAGCTGGTGGCAGAGAGATCTTCAGCTGAAGTTTCAGGAGTCCGCTCTCTATCTGTAGTTTGTTGATTAGCAGCCGAGCAGTCCTCAGCTGACCTTTAAGGTTGTCTTTCTCTGTGTCCAATTCGTAGATTAGCTGGCGATCTGTCTCTAGTTTGTCCGTCCTCTGTTGAGCTCTTCTCAGCGAACCTTTAAGGTTTTCGATCACTATCAGCGATTTGTTGTAAATGCTTTGCAGTTGTTCGATCTCCAGGTAGTCTGTCCTGGGCTGAGATGCCCTCCGGTTAGCTGTCAGGTGTTCGATCTGTGTCTGCGTATTGTCACAAATACAATTTAGGTCGGATCGAATCGCCGAAGGCTCCGTCTCTGAATTCATCTGCTCCTCAGAATTCATTGCAAATGAATTGTTTTGGAAAGCAGCTGGCCTATAATTTGCTTTTTGCACCGTGTTGTATGGTGAGTTTCTTCTTCTACTCTCCACTGCAGATCTCCAACCTGTGGAACTGATAAAGAAATATCTTCTGATCTCATCTGTGAGCTCTGTGAGGAACTGATGGCTTTGATGTGACGTCATGTGACGTCACGATAAAAGGCAGCCTTTCAATCAAGCCTCGAATGTGACGTCACAGGACATTCTGTGCGCATGCGCCATAGAACGTCTTCCTCAGCGCACAAAACTGAGAAACAGGAGCCTCCCTTCCACCTGCTCTTCCCTCAGATCAGTGGAGGTTCAACAGGTGTTCAGTTGAGTCTCGTTCACACCTGTCGCCACTAGAGGGAGCTGTTGATTAATGAGAAACATTCAGATATGGTGGCAGGGACACTGGAACAAAGACTTTCTGAAAAATGACACAAAACCCACAAAAGAACAAAAACAGCCTATATAATAAACAGTCTGCACAGGTTGGAGTGATTTTAATCAACTTAAGTTTTAAGGTCAAATATAAAGTTTAAACTTAACAAAATACTGTTTTTACATCAGAAATTGGCCGTCTGAAGAAGCCAGAATGATGCAGGGAAATAATAATAATACATTTATATATAAACTAGGGCTGTCAATTAAAATATTTAATCGCAATAAATCGCAAATTAATGACACGTTGTTTTATCTGTTCGAAATGTACCTTAAAGGGAGATTTGTCAAGTATTTAATCCTCTTATCAACATGGGAGTGGACAAATATGCTGCTTTATGCAAATGTATGTATATATTTATTGTTGTAAATCAATTAACAACTCAAAACAATGACAATAATAAAAAAAGTATAAAAAAAGTCAAAGTATAGTATGTCATTAAAGGGACTATTTGTAACTTATCACGCGCATAAATCTTAACGGGTCGGAATCCCATGCGCGCTCGCGTGTGGGTACGCGCTGCTCCTGCTGCCTGCTTGCACACCGCGCTCGTTCTCACCAGCTCGGCTCGCTTCAACTCCACGTGCACGCGCGCACACTGCAGAAGAGTTAGTTTAGCTCTGAGAATATCTAGTGAATGTACAGTGGACGTTTTTGCAGAAATAAATGCTGCAGCTCCTCCAGACCAACAGAGGTTTCCCGTGTGTTGTGAAGTGTCGGGGCTCCGCAGCGAGTTACGTTATCGTCCCGACCAGGTGTCGGTGTCAACCCCCCCCCCCGACCGGGTGTCGGTGTCTACCCCTGTTCCCTCCGCGGTCGGCAGGCTGAGACATTAAAAGTCAACACTAGGAACACTAAAAATTAAAAATAAAATAAAAAAAGTTTAAAAAAAGTCAAAAATGTCCTAAAAATTCAAATAAAAAAAAATAAAATAAAAAAGTTAAAGTCAAAGTATAGTATGTAATAAAAATGTAAAAAAATACAAAGTAAAAAATGAAATAAAAAAAGTTTTAAAAAAAAGTCAGAGTATAGTATTTTCTTAAAATGTTAAAAAAAAATAAAACAAAGTTTAAAAAAGTCAAAATATAGTATGTCATAAAAAATAAAATAAAAAAAGTTTAAAAAAAAAAGTCAAAGTATAGTATTTGCTTAAAATGTTAAAAACAAAGGGGTTAGACAATGATGTCATTAAATAGAGGTGAATTATTATTCATTTCAATCACTGATTTGAGCTAAATGGCAGAGAAATACAATGAATGACACAAAGTGAGATCAGTGGAGGTTCAACAGGTGTTCAGTTGAGTCTCGTTCACACCTGTCGCCACTAGAGGGAGCTGTTGATTAATGAGAAACATTCAGATAAGGTGGCAGGGACACTGGAACAAAGACTTTCTGAAAAATGACACAAAACCCACAAAAGAACAGAAAAAATAATACAAATAAAGTGAAACGAGGTAAAGTGTTCATTTTGTATTTAATTTTTTATTTTTCTCATTATGATGATACTCAGTTTCCCTTATTTAATTCTTATTTCATTTTGCAGATTCAATTCCCCTTCCAAATCATTATTATTTTTTTAAATTTAATTTTATTAATTGTTTTTTATTTTTCAGAATGTGTTTTCTGAATACCTCTCACTCAATATGAGCGATGGGGTTATCACCTCATATCACATGAGGTGACGGGGTTATCACCTCATATCACATGAGGTGACGCGGTTATCTCCTCATATCACATGAGGTGACGGGGTTATCACCTCATATTACATGAGGTGACGGGGTTATCTCCTCATATCACATGAGGTGACGGGGTTATCTCCTCATATCACATGAGGTGATGGGGTTATCACCTCATATCACATGAGGTGATGGGGTTATCTCCTCAGGTGATATGAGGTGATAACACCTTCCCGTCCCAGACTGAAACATACGATAGACCACTATACCCACAGTGGCGATGCCAGCACACACAGCTACTTTCCGTAGAAAAGAAGTGCCGGACCACCATCTGTTGGTCGGACCGTCAGCAGCTGGAGCCTTCGGGAGGTTCTGATCCTCAGGTGTAGTCGTCGCGGATCTCTCATACCCAGATCGAGCGTCACAGAGCGTCATAGAGGATGCATCCTTCAACTGAGGCCTGTTTACTGATTCAAGGTCAGCTGGTGGCAGAGAGATCCTCAGCCGAACTTTCAGGAGTCCGATCTCTGTCTGTAGTTTGTCCGTCCTCTGTTGAGCTCTCCTCAGCTGACCTTTAAGGTTTTCGATCACTATCAGCGATTTGTTGTAAATGCTTCGCAGGTGTTCGATCTCCATGTAGTCTGTCCTGGGCTGAGATGCCCTCCGGTTAGCTGTCAGGTGTTCCATCTGTGTCTGCATATTGTCACAAATGTAATTTAGTTCGAATAGAATCGCCGAAGGCTCCGTATCTGACTTCATCTGCTCCTCAGAATTCATTGCAAATGAATTGTTTTGGAAAGCAGCCGGCCTATAATTTGCTTTTTGCACCGTGTTGTATGGTGAGTTTCTTCTTCTACTCTCCACTGCAGATCTCCAACCTGTGGAACTAATAAAGAAATATCTTCTGATCTCATCTGTGAGATCTGTGACGAACTGATGGCTGTGATGTGACGTCATGTGACGTCACGATAAAAGGCAGCCTTTCAATCAAGCCTCGAATGTGACGTCACAGGACATTCTGTGCGCATGCGCCATAGAACGTCTTCCTCAGCGCACAAAACTGAGAAACAGGAGCCTCCCTTCCACCTGCTCTTCCCTCAGATCAGTGGAGGTTCAACAGGTGTTCAGTTGAGTCTCGTTCACACCTGTCGCCACTAGAGGGAGCTGTTGATTAATGAGAAACATTCAGATATGGTGGCAGGGACACTGGAACAAAGACTTTCTGAAAAATGACACAAAACCCACAAAAGAACAAAAACAGCCTATATAATAAACAGTCTGCACAGGTTGGAGTGATTTTAATCAACTTAAGTTTTAAGGTCAAATATAAAGTTTAAACTTAACAAAATACTGTTTTTACATCAGAAATTGGCCGTCTGAAGAAGCCAGAATGATGCAGGGAAATAATAATAATACATTTATATATAAACTAGGGCTGTCAATTAAAATATTTAATCGCAATAAATCGCAAATTAATGACACGTTGTTTTATCTGTTCGAAATGTACCTTAAAGGGAGATTTGTCAAGTATTTAATCCTCTTATCAACATGGGAGTGGACAAATATGCTGCTTTATGCAAATGTATGTATATATTTATTGTTGTAAATCAATTAACAACTCAAAACAATGACAATAATAAAAAAAGTATAAAAAAAGTCAAAGTATAGTATGTCATTAAAGGGACTATTTGTAACTTATCACGCGCATAAATCTTAACGGGTCGGAATCCCATGCGCGCTCGCGTGTGGGTACGCGCTGCTCCTGCTGCCTGCTTGCACACCGCGCTCGTTCTCACCAGCTCGGCTCGCTTCAACTCCACGTGCACGCGCGCACACTGCAGAAGAGTTAGTTTAGCTCTGAGAATATCTAGTGAATGTACAGTGGACGTTTTTGCAGAAATAAATGCTGCAGCTCCTCCAGACCAACAGAGGTTTCCCGTGTGTTGTGAAGTGTCGGGGCTCCGCAGCGAGTTACGTTATCGTCCCGACCAGGTGTCGGTGTCAACCCCCCCCCCCGACCGGGTGTCGATGTCTACCCCTGTTCCCTCCGCGGTCGGCAGGCTGAGACATTAAAAGTCAACACTAGGAACACTAAAAATTAAAAATAAAATAAAAAAAGTTTAAAAAAAGTCAAAAATGTCCTAAAAATTCAAATAAAAAAAAATAAAATAAAAAAGTTAAAGTCAAAGTATAGTATGTAATAAAAATGTAAAAAAATACAAAGTAAAAAATGAAATAAAAAAAGTTTTAAAAAAAAGTCAGAGTATAGTATTTTCTTAAAATGTTAAAAAAAAATAAAACAAAGTTTAAAAAAGTCAAAATATAGTATGTCATAAAAAATAAAATAAAAAAAGTTTAAAAAAAAAAGTCAAAGTATAGTATTTGCTTAAAATGTTAAAAACAAAGGGGTTAGACAATGATGTCATTAAATAGAGGTGAATTATTATTCATTTCAATCACTGATTTGAGCTAAATGGCAGAGAAATACAATGAATGACACAAAGTGAGATCAGTGGAGGTTCAACAGGTGTTCAGTTGTGTCTCGTTCACACCTGTCGCCACTAGAGGGAGCTGTTGATTAATGAGAAACATTCAGATAAGGTGGCAGGGACACTGGAACAAAGACTTTCTGAAAATGACACAAAACCCACAAAAGAACAGAAAAAATAATAGAAATAAAGTGAAACGAAGTAAAGTGTTCATTTTGTATTTATTTTTTTATTTTTCTCATTATGATGATACTCAGTTTCCCTTATTTAATTCTTATTTCATTTTGCAGATTCAATTCCCTTCCCAAATTATTATTATTTTTTCAATTTAATTTTATTAATTGTTTTTTATTTTTCAGAATGTGTTTTCTGAATACCTCTCACTCAATATGAGCGATGGGGTTATCACCTCATATCACATGAGGTGACGGGGTTATCACCTCATATCACATGAGGTGACGGGGTTATCTCCTCATATCACATGAGGTGATGGGGTTATCACCTCATATCACATGAGGTGATGGGGTTATCTCCTCAGGTGATATGAGGTGATAACACCTTCCCGTCCCAGACTGAAACATACGATAGACCACTATACCCACAGTGGCGATGCCAGCACACACAGCTACTTTCCGTAGAAAAGAAGTGCCGGACCACCAACTGTTGGTCGGACCGTCAGCAGCTGGAGCCTTCGGGAGGTTCTGATCCTCAGGTGTAGTCGTCGCGGATCTCTCATACCCAGATCGAGCGTCACAGAGCGTCATAGAGGATGCATCCTTCAACTGAGGCCTGTTTACTGATTCAAGGTCAGCTGGTGGCAGAGAGATCCTCAGCCGAACTTTCAGGAGTCCGATCTCTGTCTGTAGTTTGTCCGTCCTCTGTTGAGCTCTCCTCAGCTGACCTTTAAGGTTTTCGATCACTATCAGCGATTTGTTGTAAATGCTTCGCAGGTGTTCGATCTCCATGTAGTCTGTCCTGGGCTGAGATGCCCTCCGGTTAGCTGTCAGGTGTTCCATCTGTGTCTGCATATTGTCACAAATGTAATTTAGTTCGAATAGAATCGCCGAAGGCTCCGTATCTGACTTCATCTGCTCCTCAGAATTCATTGCAAATGAATTGTTTTGGAAAGCAGCCGGCCTATAATTTGCTTTTTGCACCGTGTTGTATGGTGAGTTTCTTCTTCTACTCTCCACTGCAGATCTCCAACCTGTGGAACTAATAAAGAAATATCTTCTGATCTCATCTGTGAGATCTGTGACGAACTGATGGCTGTGATGTGACGTCATGTGACGTCACGATAAAAGGCAGCCTTTCAATCAAGCCTCGAATGTGACGTCACAGGACATTCTGTGCGCATGCGCCATAGAACGTCTTCCTCAGCGCACAAAGCTGAGAAACACGAGCCTCCCTTCCACCTGCTCTTCCCTCAGATCAGTGGAGGTTCAACAGGTGTTCAGTTGAGTCTCGTTCACACCTGTCGCCACTAGAGGGAGCTGTTGATTAATGAGAAACATTCAGATATGGTGGCAGGGACACTGGAACAAAGACTTTCTGAAAAATGACACAAAACCCACAAAAGAACAGAAAAAATAATAGAAATAAAGTGAAACGAAGTAAAGTGTTCATTTTGTATTTAATTTTTTATTTTTCTCATTATGATGATACTCAGTTTCCCTTATTTAATTCTTATTTCATTTTGCAGATTCAATTCCCCTTCCAAATTATTATTATTTTTTCAATTTAATTTTATTAATTGTTTTTTATTTTTCAGAATGTGTTTTCTGAATACCTCTCACTCAATATGAGCGATGGGGTTATCACCTCATATCACATGAGGTGACGGGGTTATCACCTCATATCCCATGAGGTGACGCGGTTATCTCCTCATATCACATGAGGTGACGGGGTTATCACCTCATATTACATGAGGTGACGGGGTTATCTCCTCATATCATATGAGGTGACGGGGTTATCTCCTCATATCACATGAGGTGATGGGGTTATCACCTCATATCACATGAGGTGATGGGGTTATCTCCTCAGGTGATATGAGGTGATAACCCCTTCACGTCCCAGACTGAAACATACGATAGACCACTATACCCACAGTGGCGATGCCAGCACACACAGCTACTTTCCGTAGAAAAGAAGTGCCGTGCCACCAACTGTTGGTCGGACCGTCAGCAGATAGAGCCTTTGGGAGGTTTTGATCCTCAGGTTTGGTCGTCGCGGATCTCTCATACCCAGATCGAGCGTCACAGAGCGTCATAGAGGATGCATCCTTCAACTGAGGCCTGTTTACTGATTCAAGGTCAGCTGGTGGCAGAGAGATCTTCAGCTGAAGTTTCAGGAGTCCGCTCTCTATCTGTAGTTTGTTGATTAGCAGCCGAGCAGTCCTCAGCTGACCTTTAAGGTTGTCTTTCTCTGTGTCCAATTCGTAGATTAGCTGGCGATCTGTCTCTAGTTTGTCCGTCCTCTGTTGAGCTCTTCTCAGCGAACCTTTAAGGTTTTCGATCACTATCAGCGATTTGTTGTAAATGCTTTGCAGGTGTTCGATCTCCAGGTAGTCTGTCCTGGGCTGAGATGCCCTCCGGTTAGCTGTCAGGTGTTCGATCTGTGTCTGCGTATTGTCACAAATACAATTTAGGTCGGATCGAATCGCCGAAGGCTCCGTCTCTGAATTCATCTGCTCCTCAGAATTCATTGTAAATGAATTGTTTTGGAAAGCAGCTGGCCTATAATTTGCTTTTTGCACCGTGTTGTATGGTGAGTTTCTTCTTCTACTCTCCACTGCAGATCTCCAACCTGTGGAACTGATAAAGAAATATCTTCTGATCTCATCTGTGAGCTCTGTGAGGAACTGATGGCTTTGATGTGACGTCATGTGACGTCACGATAAAAGGCAGCCTTTCAATCAAGCCTCGAATGTGACGTCACAGGACATTCTGTGCGCATGCGCCATAGAACGTCTTCCTCAGCGCACAAAACTGAGAAACAGGAGCCTCCCTTCCACCTGCTCTTCCCTCAGATCAGTGGAGGTTCAACAGGTGTTCAGTTGAGTCTCGTTCACACCTGTCGCCACTAGAGGGAGCTGTTGATTAATGAGAAACATTCAGATATGGTGGCAGGGACACTGGAACAAAGACTTTCTGAAAAATGACACAAAACCCACAAAAGAACAAAAACAGCCTATATAATAAACAGTCTGCACAGGTTGGAGTGATTTTAATCAACTTAAGTTTTAAGGTCAAATATAAAGTTTAAACTTAACAAAATACTGTTTTTACATCAGAAATTGGCCGTCTGAAGAAGCCAGAATGATGCAGGGAAATAATAATAATACATTTATATATAAACTAGGGCTGTCAATTAAAATATTTAATCGCAATAAATCGCAAATTAATGACACGTTGTTTTATCTGTTCGAAATGTACCTTAAAGGGAGATTTGTCAAGTATTTAATCCTCTTATCAACATGGGAGTGGACAAATATGCTGCTTTATGCAAATGTATGTATATATTTATTGTTGTAAATCAATTAACAACTCAAAACAATGACAATAATAAAAAAAGTATAAAAAAAGTCAAAGTATAGTATGTCATTAAAGGGACTATTTGTAACTTATCACGCGCATAAATCTTAACGGGTCGGAATCCCATGCGCGCTCGCGTGTGGGTACGCGCTGCTCCTGCTGCCTGCTTGCACACCGCGCTCGTTCTCACCAGCTCGGCTCGCTTCAACTCCACGTGCACGCGCGCACACTGCAGAAGAGTTAGTTTAGCTCTGAGAATATCTAGTGAATGTACAGTGGACGTTTTTGCAGAAATAAATGCTGCAGCTCCTCCAGACCAACAGAGGTTTCCCGTGTGTTGTGAAGTGTCGGGGCTCCGCAGCGAGTTACGTTATCGTCCCGACCAGGTGTCGGTGTCCCCCCCCCCCCCCGACCGGGTGTCGGTGTCTACCCCTGTTCCCTCCGCGGTCGGCAGGCTGAGACATTAAAAGTCAACACTAGGAACACTAAAAATTAAAAATAAAATAAAAAAAGTTTAAAAAAAGTCAAAAATGTCCTAAAAATTCAAATAAAAAAAAATAAAATAAAAAAGTTAAAGTCAAAGTATAGTATGTAATAAAAATGTAAAAAAATACAAAGTAAAAAATGAAATAAAAAAAGTTTTAAAAAAAAGTCAGAGTATAGTATTTTCTTAAAATGTTAAAAAAAAATAAAACAAAGTTTAAAAAAGTCAAAATATAGTATGTCATAAAAAATAAAATAAAAAAAGTTTAAAAAAAAAAGTCAAAGTATAGTATTTGCTTAAAATGTTAAAAACAAAGGGGTTAGACAATGATGTCATTAAATAGAGGTGAATTATTATTCATTTCAATCACTGATTTGAGCTAAATGGCAGAGAAATACAATGAATGACACAAAGTGAGATCAGTGGAGGTTCAACAGGTGTTCAGTTGAGTCTCGTTCACACCTGTCGCCACTAGAGGGAGCTGTTGATTAATGAGAAACATTCAGATAAGGTGGCAGGGACACTGGAACAAAGACTTTCTGAAAAATGACACAAAACCCACAAAAGAACAGAAAAAATAATACAAATAAAGTGAAACGAGGTAAAGTGTTCATTTTGTATTTAATTTTTTATTTTTCTCATTATGATGATACTCAGTTTCCCTTATTTAATTCTTATTTCATTTTGCAGATTCAATTCCCCTTCCAAATCATTATTATTTTTTTAAATTTAATTTTATTAATTGTTTTTTATTTTTCAGAATGTGTTTTCTGAATACCTCTCACTCAATATGAGCGATGGGGTTATCACCTCATATCACATGAGGTGATGGGGTTATCACCTCATATCACATGAGGTGACGCGGTTATCTCCTCATATCACATGAGGTGACGGGGTTATCACCTCATATTACATGAGGTGACGGGGTTATCTCCTCATATCACATGAGGTGACGGGGTTATCTCCTCATATCACATGAGGTGATGGGGTTATCACCTCATATCACATGAGGTGATGGGGTTATCTCCTCAGGTGATATGAGGTGATAACACCTTCCCGTCCCAGACTGAAACATACGATAGACCACTATACCCACAGTGGCGATGCCAGCACACACAGCTACTTTCCGTAGAAAAGAAGTGCCGGACCACCATCTGTTGGTCGGACCGTCAGCAGCTGGAGCCTTCGGGAGGTTCTGATCCTCAGGTGTAGTCGTCGCGGATCTCTCATACCCAGATCGAGCGTCACAGAGCGTCATAGAGGATGCATCCTTCAACTGAGGCCTGTTTACTGATTCAAGGTCAGCTGGTGGCAGAGAGATCCTCAGCCGAACTTTCAGGAGTCCGATCTCTGTCTGTAGTTTGTCCGTCCTCTGTTGAGCTCTCCTCAGCTGACCTTTAAGGTTTTCGATCACTATCAGCGATTTGTTGTAAATGCTTCGCAGGTGTTCGATCTCCATGTAGTCTGTCCTGGGCTGAGATGCCCTCCGGTTAGCTGTCAGGTGTTCCATCTGTGTCTGCATATTGTCACAAATGTAATTTAGTTCGAATAGAATCGCCGAAGGCTCCGTATCTGACTTCATCTGCTCCTCAGAATTCATTGCAAATGAATTGTTTTGGAAAGCAGCCGGCCTATAATTTGCTTTTTGCACCGTGTTGTATGGTGAGTTTCTTCTTCTACTCTCCACTGCAGATCTCCAACCTGTGGAACTAATAAAGAAATATCTTCTGATCTCATCTGTGAGATCTGTGACGAACTGATGGCTGTGATGTGACGTCATGTGACGTCACGATAAAAGGCAGCCTTTCAATCAAGCCTCGAATGTGACGTCACAGGACATTCTGTGCGCATGCGCCATAGAACGTCTTCCTCAGCGCACAAAGCTGAGAAACACGAGCCTCCCTTCCACCTGCTCTTCCCTCAGATCAGTGGAGGTTCAACAGGTGTTCAGTTGAGTCTCGTTCACACCTGTCGCCACTAGAGGGAGCTGTTGATTAATGAGAAACATTCAGATATGGTGGCAGGGACACTGGAACAAAGACTTTCTGAAAAATGACACAAAACCCACAAAAGAACAGAAAAAATAATAGAAATAAAGTGAAACGAAGTAAAGTGTTCATTTTGTATTTAATTTTTTATTTTTCTCATTATGATGATACTCAGTTTCCCTTATTTAATTCTTATTTCATTTTGCAGATTCAATTCCCCTTCCAAATTATTATTATTTTTTCAATTTAATTTTATTAATTGTTTTTTATTTTTCAGAATGTGTTTTCTGAATACCTCTCACTCAATATGAGCGATGGGGTTATCACCTCATATCACATGAGGTGACGGGGTTATCACCTCATATCACATGAGGTGACGCGGTTATCTCCTCATATCACATGAGGTGACGGGGTTATCACCTCATATTACATGAGGTGACGGGGTTATCTCCTCATATCACATGAGGTGACGGGGTTATCTCCTCATATCACGAGGTGATGGGGTTATCACCTCATATCACATGAGGTGATGGGGTTATCTCCTCAGGTGATATGAGGTGATAACCCCTTCACGTCCCAGACTGAAACATACGATAGACCACTATACCCACAGTGGCGATGCCAGCACACACAGCTACTTTCCGTAGAAAAGAAGTGCCGTGCCACCAACTGTTGGTCGGACCGTCAGCAGATAGAGCCTTTGGGAGGTTTTGATCCTCAGGTTTGGTCGTCGCGGATCTCTCATACCCAGATCGAGCGTCACAGAGCGTCATAGAGGATGCATCCTTCAACTGAGGCCTGTTTACTGATTCAAGGTCAGCTGGTGGCAGAGAGATCTTCAGCTGAAGTTTCAGGAGTCCGCTCTCTATCTGTAGTTTGTTGATTAGCAGCCGAGCAGTCCTCAGCTGACCTTTAAGGTTGTCTTTCTCTGTGTCCAATTCGTAGATTAGCTGGCGATCTGTCTCTAGTTTGTCCGTCCTCTGTTGAGCTCTTCTCAGCGAACCTTTAAGGTTTTCGATCACTATCAGCGATTTGTTGTAAATGCTTTGCAGGTGTTCGATCTCCAGGTAGTCTGTCCTGGGCTGAGATGCCCTCCGGTTAGCTGTCAGGTGTTCGATCTGTGTCTGCGTATTGTCACAAATACAATTTAGGTCGGATCGAATCGCCGAAGGCTCCGTCTCTGAATTCATCTGCTCCTCAGAATTCATTGTAAATGATTTGTTTTGGAAAGCAGCTGGCCTATAATTTGCTTTTTGCACCGTGTTGTATGGTGAGTTTCTTCTTCTACTCTCCACTGCAGATCTCCAACCTGTGGAACTGATAAAGAAATATCTTCTGATCTCATCTGTGAGCTCTGTGAGGAACTGATGGCTTTGATGTGACGTCATGTGACGTCACGATAAAAGGCAGCCTTTCAATCAAGCCTCGAATGTGACGTCACAGGACATTCTGTGCGCATGCGCCATAGAACGTCTTCCTCAGCGCACAAAACTGAGAAACACGAGCCTCCCTTCCACCTGCTCTTCCCTCAGATCAGTGGAGGTTCAACAGGTGTTCAGTTGAGTCTCGTTCACACCTGTCGCCACTAGAGGGAGCTGTTGATTAATGAGAAACATTCAGATATGGTGGCAGGGACACTGGAACAAAGACTTTCTGAAAAATGACACAAAACCCACAAAAGAACAAAAACAACCTATATAATAAACAGTCTGCACAGGTTGGAGTGATTTTAATCAACTTAAGTTTTAAGGTCAAATATAAAGTTTAAACTTAACAAAATACTGTTTTTACATCAGAAATTGGCCGTCTGAAGAAGCCAGAATGATGCAGGGAAATAATAATAATACATTTATATATAAACTAGGGCTGTCAATTAAAATATTTAATCGCAATAAATCGCAAATTAATGACACGTTGTTTTATCTGTTCGAAATGTACCTTAAAGGGAGATTTGTCAAGTATTTAATCCTCTTATCAACATGGGAGTGGACAAATATGCTGCTTTATGCAAATGTATGTATATATTTATTATTGTAAATCAATTAACAACTCAAAACAATGACAATAATAAAAAAAGTATAAAAAAAGTCAAAGTATAGTATGTCCTTAAAGGGACTATTTGTAACTTATCACGCGCATAAATCTTAACGGGTCGGAATCCCATGCGCGCTCGCGTGTGGGTACGCGCTGCTCCTGCTGCCTGCTTGCACACCGCGCTCGTTCTCACCAGCTCGGCTCGCTTCAACTCCACGTGCACGCGCGCACACTGCAGAAGAGTTAGTTTAGCTCTGAGAATATCTAGTGAATGTACAGTGGACGTTTTTGCAGAAATAAATGCTGCAGCTCCTCCAGACCAACAGAGGTTTCCCGTGTGTTGTGAAGTGTCGGGGCTCCGCAGCGAGTTACGTTATCGTCCCGACCAGGTGTCGGTGTCCCCCCCCCCCCCCCCGACCGGGTGTCGGTGTCTACCCCTGTTCCCTCCGCGGTCGGCAGGCTGAGACATTAAAAGTCAACACTAGGAACACTAAAAATTAAAAATAAAATAAAAAAAGTTTAAAAAAAGTCAAAAATGTCCTAAAAATTCAAATAAAAAAAAAATAAAATAAAAAAAAGAATAAAATAAAAAAGTTAAAGTCAAAGTATAGTATGTAATAAAAATGTAAAGAAATACAAAGTAAAAAATGAAATAAAAAAAGTTTTAAAAAAAAGTCAGAGTATAGAATTTTCTTAAAATGTTAAAAAAAAATAAAACAAAGTTTAAAAAAGCCAAATATAGTATGTCATAAAAAATAAAATAAAAAAAGTTTAAAAAAACAAAACAAAGTATAGTATTTTCTTAAAATGTTAAAAAAAAATAAAAAAAGTTTAAAAAAGTCAAAGTTTAGTATGTCCTAAGTCAAAATATAGTATGTCCTAAAAACGTAAAAAAAAATACAAAAAAAAAAATGAAATAAAAAAAGTTTAAAAAAAAAAGTCAAAGTATAGTATTTTCTTAAAATGTTAAAAACAAAGGGGTTCAGTTGAACAGAGTAGTGATGCTGTTTTAGTCTTTGAAGTGGACGTGCATCTCTCCCAACGAATCAGAGACAAGAGAGAGGGACTGGAACAGATGGGAATTGAACTGAAAATGAAGAAGAAAGTGAGGGGAGATGAAAAGAGGAGCTGGAGAACCTGAGTGTGATATAAAGTCATAAATTATTCTCTTCTGAGGTTTCCTCAGGGACATTAACAGAATTACTTAGGACTTCATATTCCAGTCAGGCCGTCACGGAACATTAGCAGCTCCTCGGCTCCACGAACCCTCTGACCTCACCTCCTGTTTACAGCCATGTGGAGGATGATGACAGACACCGTGTGCCCTATGACCTCCAGCAGCTGGTCATCATAAAAACCAACATTTATTCATGATTTGTTTGAGTCTTATGTTGCTTTCACACCAAGAACAAAGGGTAGTCTTAGTGATCAAGTAATGCTGGGTACACACTACACGAGAATCAAGCTGATTTTGAAAATTCATTTTTACCTTGAATACTTTCCATCAAGACATTACTCTAATGTTCACGTTTATTATAGCCTTTATTCACTGTTACACAGAAGACAGGGCAGTGGGACAGTTTTACTAAGTTTTTATGTAGAGTTGTCAGTAGTAGAAACATGTTGTGGTATTTCTAATGAGTAGTAGGGAGTCAATAAAAATTGTCAGAGAGCCATCAGTCTTGCCTATACATTTCTACATCAGTAACTAATTCCTCTTTATCCTTCCACTGCAGGGAAGAAGACTCCAGTTCAGGGAGAAGACGAAGACTCCAGTTGAGGAAGAAGACTCCAGTTCAGGGAGAAGTCTCCAGTTCAACAACCACAATAACAGCCCATCAGCTGCAAGAACTCATACAAATAGGACTCATAACAAAAATCTATAGCAGTGGATGTAAAAGAGTGATGATACAACTATCAGAACTAATAGCTGTAATAATAATGGAAATATAACTAATACTAATGATAATAAAAAGGTTGATAATAATGATGGTAGCAGTGGGTGTCAATCAGCCAGCAGCCCTAACTATAAGCGTTATCAAAGAGGAAAGTCTTAAGCCTATACTCTTAAATTCAGTTCCCCTTCCAAATTATTATTAATATATTTTTTTATTTTATTGAATGCTGGTTATTTTTGTGGTGTTTTATGATAATTTTACTTATACCTCACTCAACATGAGCCTTCACAGCTCATGTTCACACATACAGACCTTACCTTTACCTGGCTGCAGGTCTTTGGACTGTGGGAGGAAAAGCTGAGGCAAAAGCTCTCCACAGAAAGCTCTGCCTCATGGCAGGAGGTGTAGCACCGTCACTCGCGTCCCCAGGTGTCTCAATCAATGTCTCAGTCTCAACCTTGAATGATGACACCTGCATTGAGACTTCGTTGACTGCGGTCTCAACGAAGTTGTCACCACTGTTGTCTTCCTGAACTTGACCCTGAAGATCACGAATGACTGCCCGCAGAAGTTCATTCTCCGCTTTCACAGCGTCAAGGCAGGCCGCCTCAGCAATCACACTGAAGCTCTCTGCAAGGATGATTTCCTCGTATGCCTTAAGAGAATGCACTTCTGCAGATAGTTGTTCGTTCTTTGTCTGTTTTGTCTCGTTCAGCTGTTCAAGTTGGGTCACCCTCTGTAACAGCACGTCGTTGTCTGGCGTCCGTGCAGCCTCTGCCGAGAGTTGTTGGTTCAGTGTCTGCAGTGTCCTTATCAGGTGTTCTTGTTGGGCCACCTTAATCCTTACATCACTCAGTTGGACCTGGACATGTTGTACAGATGTCTCCGGGCTTTGAATCTCGTTCTCCATCACTGAAATCCTGAAAAGCCTTCGAATTAAATCGGTGTATCTGTTTTCAAACAGAATAAAGCGGAACTAAATTCTGGCTATTCTCGTTGCCTATTTGAAATCTCTGCTCTGTAGCTGACACCTCTGATGGCTGTGTTTCTTCCGCCTCCGTGACATCACGATGTGACGTCATGACAGTCTATTCATTTGCATAGAATGTCGTGACGTTACGTCACGACATTCCACGCAAATTCTACGCATTCTACGCATATACGGTTGCGCCATAGAATGTTTTTTTTAAAAGATGCAACGGGGGCAGACCAGGTCCAGCTAGTGCGCACAATATGACCCCGAGGGTTCTATCTCCATGAGCCCAGCGGCGCGGCCAGATCGCAGGCAAATCGCAGTCAAATGCTTCTTTATTTATTTATCTTTGTATTAATTCCCTTATTTATATACACTTCTGTATAATTTTTACTATTATTTATTTATGTAATTATGTTTTCATTACATTTATTTATTTATTTTCGCATTTATATATTATTTATTTTTACTTATTTATTAATTTATTTATTTACTTATTTTAGAAATAAATAAATGCACAAATACATAAATAAAAAAACATGCATTTAATATAAATATAAAATAAATTTAATAAGAAATACAAAAAGAAATGAATTAATAAAAATTAGACAGCGATTAAGACAATAGGAATTACAGCTGGAGCAGTCAATCATCAGTCAGAAGCACGACACCGAGGAGCCAATCAGCAACCGGGAAGTGGAGCTGCAGTCGGAAGGAGGGCGTTTTTAAATGCCGTGAGAATTGAGAGGGAGAAGGACGACGAGGAACCACGCTACCGATTACCCACCGGAAGAAAACCCACCGGACACCGGTCGAGAGGGAGCCGAGCTGTAACCAGTTAGCTTAAAGATTTAGCCCTGGGTTACTCTACAAGGTGACAGAATAACCGCTAAATTTAATAAATACTATGAACATTTAAAACCACAATCAAAATATGGAAGCTCAAACAAATGTTAGCATAAAGTTAGCTAAAGTAGCACAGCTGCTATCTAGGTGCTGACATGTAGGCACAGATATTTGTAATATTGTGGGGTAACACTTTACAATAAGTGACACAAAAATGTGAGTAGTTACAAGGGGAACAAATGAGGAACTAACTGCTAGTGAACCAATAGTTAATGAGTAGCTCCTACTCAAATTGTATAGAGGAACTAATGATTAGTTAATTGGCCCTTTTCACAGCAGCCATTTTGACATGTCATTGCAGGGTAAACTGCAGGTGTAATTAATAACAATGGGCCAGGGCCCTGGTACTGTGCATGCTGGATCACTCGAATGGTTATAACACTAAATAGAATGGGTGGGACCATAATTAATTTTATTTAAGTTATTAGTAATTAATGAGTTGTTACTAGTTTTGTGCTGGTCAGCAACTGATTCAGAGTTTTTTTTTTTTTTTTTTAAACAATATTTTTATTGAATTTTACATATAAACATACATACATATATACACATAAATAGACTAACAATATTAATAATTAAATTGACAAACACAACAACAACACAACAATTTCAACAACAGCACTCAGCAACACATAGCAGTTTCAATATGACTATGCACCTTGACGTCCAAGAAACTCCAATAAGGGTTTCCACACTTTTTCAAATTCTGCTGCTTTTCCTCTGGTTATGTATGTAAGTCTCTCCAGTACAACACAAGATGCCATCTCCTTCACCCATACATGTATTGAAGGTAAATCCATTCTTCTCCAAGACAAAGCTATCATTCTCCTGGCCTGCAGGAGTCCAAAGTAGGTGATTCAGAGTTAACCATGAACGACTCGTCAAAGTGGTCAGTATGATAAAGTATAGTTATGAACTAATCATTACTTAATGATTCATTCATATAAAATATCCTAGTCTGTTCTCTAGTAACTCATCATTATCTACAATAAATCCTTTTTGTTACGACGTCATGATGACGTCACGGTGTTAGCTGGAGGCAAAACAAAGGAAAAGCTGGAGGCTAACACTAGCAGTGGGCTAAAGTTACACATCTAAAATGTCATCTTGCTGTGCGTCAGACTTCCAGATATCACATACATTTGAGATGACAAACTGTGATTCAAGGCACTGGCGAGCTACAATATCGGCGAAACGTTTCATAGATGGAGAGTAAATGTTTCTAATATTAAGCCTTCTGCTAACCGCATCCGTGAGCCACTATTAGCAACACCTTCTCTCCATCTCTGAAACCCTTGGCGAATATTGTACGACTCTCTTTTTATCTACTCCTCCTGAAGTAGTCTGCCAGCTGCGTAAGGGTCGACTAATCTGGTCCCGTTGGTTAATGTTGACTTTCTCAACTAACACTCGTGAGAGTGAGTGACAGTACATATTGAGTGAAACTAGTATTTTCTTCAGCCATTGTGAAAGAAACAAGCCAACAATACTTTCTAGCCAGCGTTAACGAACGTGTTCAGAGAATTATTCTGCCTCCACTTAACGTTCCGCCCACAAAATACCTCATCATGTTTACTAACAGAAAAGGGGGCTATATAGTCCTCCATTAGGAATTATTAGAGTTGTGTTTATTAATGATTCATCAATTATCAAGTCGTTCCTTATTTATTCCTCACTCGTTTCTCAATTAACTAATCATTAGCTACTCTATAAAATTTGATTGGGAGTTACTCATTAACTAATGGTTCACTAGCAGTTAGTTCCTCAATTGTTCCCTGGTAACTGCTCACATTTTTGTGTACAGTATGAAGTGTTACCCACTGTGGGATTAATTTAATTTGTTGATTCTAACAGGTGTATAAGGACATTCCTGTTCTGACTTGAGCAGTGCAAGGCTAGGCTGAACATTTCAAACCAATTATTTTACCGAATTGTTTTGTGTTTTTTAGGTGATGGCATTATGTTTATTTTTATGAAGACCAGCCCTGGCAGATCTACTACACAAATGTCCAAAAGGATGTTGAGCCCCATGGAGGACCTGCCCTGCCAAGATTTACGAGATTTCTGGTATGAAAATATGTACATTTTCTATTTATTGTAGAACATGCATTACTCTGACTTGCAAAATTATCTTTTAAATTGACAAACATATGTTTGATTCATGGCGCAATTCAAACAGGATCAAAATATTATTTGTCTCTCTCCGTTGACTACTGGACATATTTTTTCTGAAATAAGTCCAATGGTGGTCCACCGGAAGGGGCGGGACTTTGCCTCTCTATTCTTAATCCAGCCTACAAAGCAGTGATTTGCTCGGTTATTTCTCCAAAAGGGGAAACAGTTGTCAATGAGCACAACACTAGACATATTTGAATTTCTCAAAACAGAGAGGATGACGGCGGCGGCGACTCCAGAGTGCCCCAACCAGTTTTTTTGTTTAGTTAGAAAAGTGGTAAATTTTCCACAAATGTAAATTTGAGTAAACTGAATTTAAGCAGGTTAATCCTCCACTTTCATGTATTTATTGCTGAATCTGCAGCTGCATTCAGCTTCCTGTATAAGGCACGTATGAGGCAGCAGGTTGGGTTTTACAGTAAGAGTCTGATTGTGGTTACACTCTCTTAAAAGCACATATACATATTACATAATGTTTACAGTGGGGGCATTTAGCAGAGGCTCTTTTCCACAGAGTGTTACAGTAAGTGGGCTGCCCCGTGAGTCACTCTGATGGTGTTCACAGTGACGGGTCACTGAACTCATCACCAGTTAGACTTCACATGCCACACAAGCATATTCATTTTACACAGACTAAAGCTTTTGTTTGGACATGAACCCTCTGAGACCGGCAATCCCGACCAGGTTCAGGTTCAAGTTTTAGAGCTAGAAGAAGATACTGGTATCACGTGAAACTAGAAATCCTGAGGAATCCATTGGTACCAACCATGTCATACTTGCTTGTCGGGAAGGAGGCTAAATGACGCTCCAAAGTTAGGATAAATTTTGGCGAGGAAAAACTGGCATGGCCATTTTCAAAGGGGTTCTTTGACCTCTGACCTCAAGATATGTGGATGAAAATGGGTTCAATAGATACCCATGAGTCTCCCCTTTACAGACATGTATACAATGACCTGTTGTGACCTCTAGGATAATCACATCCCTATGAAACTTTACACAAACTAGAGACCTAGTGCATTCAGAGGATAGATGGCTTTTCTAGCTATATGGACAATAAGGGGGTTTCTGAGCAGTTTTCAGAACAGAAGTGTTCGCCATCTCTCTATCACCCTTGAAAGAACAAGGGTGATAAACAGCTGGTGTCTGTTATATAATGTGCACAATGCGAGTGTTTGTGTGTTAATGTCCGCCAAACTGTATTTTGTAGTAACGTACAAGTGCCACAAGGTGGCAGCAGCTATTTGGAAGTACTGTATTGGAATTTTCTACAACATATTCCTGCAAATAAATATGTGATAGGGTAGCACATCCCAGGTTTCAAAATCAAGGAGAACAAAATACGAGCATTTCTCTTGTTTAATTGGCTCACCAGATGGCAGTAAGGGAACACTTGAATAAACCTCATTCATTTTTAATTATAGGCTGGTTTTACGGATGATCCTGTATCATCAAGTGGTCAGTGGTCACCTTCGTAGTCTGTAGGTCGCAAAAGACTAGTCCTAACCTAAAAAGCATTTTAAGCTGAAGTCATCATTAAGTCCATTTGGTGTCATAGTGTTCAGTGTGTATATCCAAAACATTTCCCTCTGGGCCAGTTTCCTTAAAATATCACCTCTAGGAGGCATCAGGACTTTTTCAATCCCACAGAATTTCAAGGAAGAGGGTGAGCCGTGGTTTGCTTCAGCATAAGGTTTTGCATTTGCATAATCCATATTGCCTGTGCGGATTGCAGTTTCGTGCTCGGATATTCGTTGTTTGAGAGGTCGTTTTGGTTTGTCCGACATATGCTAGACCGCAGGGACATAGTAACATGTAAATCACATGTGTTGATTTACAGCTTATGAATTCCCGGATGGGAACTTTCCTCCCGGTGTGGGGATGATTGAACGATTTTGTGTTTGTTGTATTGTTGCAGCAGGCACAGTTACCACAGCGATACGTGCCAGTTGTTGTCAGCCATGTGGTCTTGTTTGTTTGTCATATTTTTGTACATGACAAAGAACAAGAAAAGGGGTGGGGATTTGCAGAAATCCTTCAAAGATGGTTCTGCCTGAAGCACATGTCAGTGTCTCTTGAGTGTCTCTTTAATTTGCAGAGCGCTATATTTATGATGATTTTGAAATCAGTGCGGCCAGGATGGACTTCAGAGCCGATCAGGGGATGTAAAAAAAACTCTCATAACATACCTCGCACCACAGGAATATCTGGAAAGATAATCTTTAGATCCATCAAAAAATCAGGATTGTCAGGAGGGAGGAATCAGGCCCCAAATCAGCTTGATTCTCGTGTAGTGTGTACCCGGCATTAGCTGCTAAATGCTCCACTATGTTCACCAGCTAGTTTAATGAAATGAAAACAGCTGGAAACAGGGTCAACAGAAGATGAGTTAATTCATGAAGGGATAATTCACTGCATGTTGCTTCTACAAGCATGCTAATATAGAAATATGTGCAGCTTTAAATATCTTTTAAAAAATGATTTTAAAGGATTGTTCGTCAGTTAGCTGTCAGTCAGTTGCTGCTCAAAAACTGAACCCAAACCTGGTGAAAGCTTTTTGGATCCAGTTCATGTTTCTGTGAGGAGTTTGGACTTCACACCACATACTGGACCAGACTTTACTGGACCGGCCTTTCAGCTTCAACACTGACATCACAGTTGGCCTCTGTGTGTGTAAGCCGACATGAGAAGTGATGTCATGAATGCTCCCTGTCGCTGGCATGATGGGATTTTCTTCTTCAGGTGTTGTGTTTGTGTAGCTGTGAAGCCTGAGAGCAGAGACCGATTTAGACGTTTCTCTGTCCGTTTGTAAAAACAAAACAAATCCACACACACACACACAGACACACACACACACACATACACACACACACATAGAGGCTCTCACACAAAGCGCTCATTAGCCATGTATGGTGTGTGTGTGCCAGAAGTCATTTGTTTGTCTTTAAGCAGCTAAACTCCCTTTTATCCTGCTGATAATAGAAAGATTAGCATCTCAAAACCACAAAAGGGCTTTTTAATCAAACCTCAGGCTCTCTCTCTCTCACACACACACACACACACACACACACACACACACACACACACACACACTCGGGGTCCCAGGCCTCCTGTTGTGTAGCATACGATGATTACAAAGACGATCGTGTGTGTGTGTGTGTGTGTGTGTGTGTGTGTGTTCGTGCATTGGCTGGTGGTTAACACACTAATGAGTCAAACAGCTGATGGTGTGTATGTGTGTATACGATGTGTGTGTGTGTGTGTGTGTGTGTGTGTGTTAATATAGCTGAGATGCTAATGAGCAGCGCAGCTTTAGTAGCTGAGGACTCAATCTGCTCCAGTTTGACTCTTTTGACGAGTTCATTTCTGAATTTCTAACTTGAAAGATGGTCGTCTGTCAATGTCTCTAACCTCAAGGGCGTCAACACGAACTCCAGATACCTCCGTTCATTTAAAGCCCCCCTCCAATGTATTTTGTCATTTTTATGATATTTCACATTAATTTGAGTTATTTCCTGACTAACTTGATTAGCCACGGTGTTTGACAATTTTTTTTTTTTTGACAATTAACTTAATTTTGTGCTCAAACAAAAAAAAAAAAAGAAGGTTTTGGGTAAATGGGAATATCACGCATGACTATAGTAGAAGCTGCAGGTCAAAGGTCATCCTCCAAGCTGCAGGCGCACTAATGCTCGTTTGAGTCTGAGCAGCAAACTGATAAATCTGTTTATCTGTCTGTCAGTTTGTCTTTCTAGTTAGTTGGCTAGTTAGGTGTAGTTAGCTAGTTAGGTGTAGTTAACTAGACCAACTTGTTGCATCAGCTAACTGAGGGTTTTATTTTATTTTTAGTTTCCTCCTCCTTAGTTTAGTGTGTTTATTTTCACCATGGTGTTTGTGTGTGTGGTGAACGGGTGAAATCAACGCAGTGGATTACACAAAATCCCACCGTCAGAATTAACACAACACACTGACTGTCTCTCTCACTCGCTCTCTTCTTTACCGTCTCCTCCTGCTGGAGATAAATTAACGGAAAGCAGCTGATGCCGTTTTGCAGGTCCGAACGACAGGGAGAGCACAACTTTTAGCCCAAAAGAAAACAAGAGAAAAGTCCCGTTAGAGAAATAAACGAATCTCAGTGCAGCCCGGTGCGGTGTCGGTGCTGGAGCTGAGGTGAGAGCGGCCGGTGCTGGTGGACGGTGCACCTCCAAAAATCCCGAAACTGCATTTGAAACGGCGGACCTCGGTAACGTCTATCCGGCGTGCGGCGGTACGGCTCTTCGGTGCAGCAACAGCCAGACGGCCGCCTCACCAGGAGGAGATGGTGAAGAAGAGAGCGAGTGAGAGAGAGTCGGTGTGTTGCGCTAATTCTTGTCTCATTTGTGGTCTAATAAACAGTAAATTCATCTAAACTGGTTTCATCTAAACTGTCTAACAGTTTGACTTAATGAAACTCCCTGGACTCCTCCAGTAGCCCTGCAAGTGTGAAGAGCCGGTCCACTCTTCCTGTTAAATATCTAAAGCTGCACTTTCCAATAAATCTCTGAATTTCTCCCCCGTTACGACAGTGAGAATCAAAGAGCAGCCAATTATTGCAGGCAGTGCTGAAAACCCTCCAAACACTGTAAGAGGAAAACGGAGAGAGTGTTGCACCCTCTAATGGATTCACTTTTGATTTTCTTTATTAAAGACGACGTGCTGTCTATTAAAAAAAAGACCAAAACTCATTTACATGAATGGAAACCAGAGGAAACAACCTCACAGTCACAGCTGACTGAGATTTTCATGCTTGGAAATAGTGTCTCTGTGAGACTAATTGGGACAAGACTAATAAAATCTACACACACATACTGGAGGTCTTTTTTTTTGTCTCTTCAGCTGGTAGACGAGACGAACTCTACAAGTCTTTGTATAATCCTGAACCGCATCAGTGAGTATTGGTGTCAGAGCAAACACACAAGCTGGTTTGTGTGTGTGTGTGAAAGAGGTTGGTGTCATGATTTGTATGGTTGTTTTTCAGACAGATTGTAGCTATGCATCACTACTTAGAGCAAAGAGAGAAGGTGTGTGTGTGTGTGTGTGTGTGTGTGTGTGTGTGTGTGTGTGTGTGTGTGTTCACTCTGGTGGTCCAGACCTTTTAGACAGTAAACAACTCATTCATTATTCAGAACCAGCTCCCCCTCTCTGCTAACCCTCCTCCCTCTCCTCCTCATCACTTGTTTGTCGGCTCTGTCGTTGTCAAAACTCTTCAGGAAAACAGATAAATCTGGCTGCTTCTTAACTTATTGATCATTGGAAAAGGTCGCGCGGGAATCGTGATGCATGCGTATGAAACGCTTCCTGTCTGTGAGTTGCGTCTTTGTTCTCTCCGACTCTCCTCTGAAGTGTTTCCTGCTCTGGCTCCGTCTCAGTCCGGTCCTTCTGTTCGGCACAGAGACTGACTCACTTCACAGTAAATTGGATTTCCTGAACTCTGATTAGTTTGTGTTGTAATTGAGTTTGCTGATGAGACGTCTTTCCCACAATGCCGCATCATCCGACTCAATGCAGTTTACTTTATTTCAGACCAGTTGTCCAGCCAGCTTTTATTTTATTTAGATTAGACTTCTCAATATGTACAAAATACACTTCCCACATCAACAAGATAAAGAGCTACAATCTTAACAACACAGAAAAACAAGTATTTTTATTAGGGGTGCACCGATACCGGGATGGATATCGGGCCGATACTGAGTCAAATAGCTGGAACGTGACAATGGGCCAATCTATTCAATTAAGTTCTATGTTTATATTAGGGCTGTCGATCGATTAAAATATTTAATCGCATGATTGTCTTTAGTTAATCACGATTAATCGCAAATTAATCACATATTTTTTTAATCTGTTCAAAATGTACCTTAAAGGGAGATTTGTCAAGTATTTAATTCTTTTATCAACATGGGAGTGGGCAAATATGCTGCTTTATGCAAATATGTGTATATATTTTATGACTGTCAAAGTTGATGCGATAATAACGTGTTAACACAAAATCGTTTAATGCCACTAATTTATTTAACGCATTAACGCTATCGATCTTTCGGAGGTTGTATCGGGCTCAGTTTTAAAGCTAGAGTGAAGATACTGGCATCATATGAAACTAGAAAACCTAACCGAACGGGCTGCAGCAACACTTTTGGACATGAACACCGGTCTCCTGGTTTAAAGTCCTGTGTTTGTTGGACCTGTCCACCTCCCCTCCCTCCATCAGCAGTCTCTCTCTCTCTCTTTTTATTCTTTGTCACTAGCTCTGAGCGGAGCATATTCACACGGATGCATGAGCAAGTAACAAAGGCGTTGTTATTGCACACGAAAGGTCTTACAAATTACCGTGTCATTCGTACGCCATTTGGTGCGACCGCGCTTGTTAGATTAGTGTCCCAGCACTGATTTGGCGATTTCCAGTTCAAAAGACATCCAGGGCTAAATTTGGCTGAAAAGTTTTGGTTACTTAAAACGCTTATTTCAACAGCATTTGATTAACTGTAATTGAATGCGTTCTGCTTCACTTTGAAAACCAAATTGAGCTCAGTTTGAACCGAGATGTCTTTTGACCTGCGATCACCACTTTATGCTTACTGGGAACGTACGAAGGTACAGCACTGACATCACACATGAAGTCTGAAACTTAACTTTCCACTAATGAGACAACTTGGAGCCAGTAGTTCAGAGAGTGTGGGTGGAAGTCATTCGAGAAGTTGAGTTGTGCATTGCAAAACCTTCCATGGTAGCCAAATGTTGCCTGGTAATGAGGACTGACACCTAAATCTGATGTTTACTGTTAATATTTGAGTTCATTAAAACATTTTCTGATATCAAACGTAACTGGAGCTACTGGGAGCTGGATGTGACCTCCTGTTTTCTACATTTAGGTGGTTATTAAACCACCAAATGTCTTTATAACATGCATAAAAGAAATCCTCCTCTCTTCTGTGTAAAGTGCAACGAGGCGTCTAGAAAATTAACATTGCACCTATTTAAGACCTACTCCCTCACTTGGCTACTTTATCTTTACTCCTTTTATGTGTTCTTCTGGAGTCTTGTAGCTTGATAATATATAAAAAAGTTAACAAAAATCACAATAAATCGTAAATTTGAATCTCAATACTTAAAAGTCACAATACATATCGAATAGGCACCCAAGTATTGTGATAGTATCGAATCAGGAGATAGGTGTATCGTCCCAGCCCTAGTCTGTAGCATAAAATATGGACTTCCTGTTGTCTAAAATAATAAGAAGTGGGGAAGCAGGTTGTTGTAAGAGGACCAGAGAGAGAACAAACTTTAAATATATCAGAGAAAGATATGTTGACATGATCCAGTATGAATATTCATGGTCTCCAGCTGATGATTACTATGATTAGTAATTGTTTAAACATCAGCAGGAGTCATTGGCCAGCCACAGTATTTCTCAGTCTCTTCACGGGGAGCCTGAATGAGGCCTCATTAATTCAACAGGTTATAATTTACTCTTTAGAGGAAGCTATTAACTAATCAAGAGTTACCCTTGTTTCTTAAATGGAGCTAATCAGGAGGAAATGATAGTTTCTTCTATTCGATGGGGGTCTGATACATTTTATAAAACTAGCACACAGCAAACCTGGGGCCATGTTTGGCAGAGAGTCAGAGGAACTGGGGACGACCCAGACAGTTTGTCGACTAATCGATTAGTTGATTTAATCGGCAGATCTGTAAAACTGAGTTTCTCTCCAAAGAATCACACAAAAGCACCACTTTGAATCTTGTGTTTACCAAAGATGAGCTCAGCAGTTTCTTAAAAATAAGTCATTCAGCATGAAAGAAGCATGAAAAACGACTCATCAACTAAAGAAATCTTGGTCAACTAAGACCAAAAAAACTGATTAGTCGACACTCGTCTAAGAGGGGGCAGCCCTACCCATCAGCCTCAGCTCTACTTTGTGTTTACTGTTAATTGGCAAATGTTAGCATGCTAACACCTAGGGGTGGGAATCACCAGAGGCCCCATGATATGATATTATCACAATACGATCTTATTGCGATTTTTAACATGTTTATGCTGAGTATTGTGATAGGATATATTGCGATTTATTACCTTTTTTCAACTGCAAATTATGCAGTAAGTCAACATCTTTTTTATGTATTAAGATACAGTTTTCCCTCTATTCATCTCAGAGTTTTCATTCACATTTCTTGAGGTCAGAGGTCACTCCTTTGAAAATGGCCATGCCAGTTTTTCCTCCCCAAAATTTAGCGCAACTTTGGAGCATTTTTTAGTGTTCTTCCCGACAGCTAACATTACATAGTTGGTACCAATGGATTCCTCAGGTTTTCTAGTTTCATATGATGCTAGTGTCTTCACTCTAGCTTTAAAACTGAGCCCGCTACAACTTCAGAAAAACAGAATAGCGGCAGTCGGATTGTTAAGAAGTTAATAGTTTATGTAATAAATAGGGCTGTCGATCGATTAAAATAGTTAATCGTGATTAATCGCAAATTAATCGCACATTTTTCATCTGTTCAAAGTATACCTTAAAGAGAAATGTTACTCATGTTGTTTACGTACGTATTTTAATTAGTTTACATTTTTTGTTTTATTTAAACGTGCCAGACCTCTCACATACCGCTATGAGTTGAGTTGAAAAGCTCCACAATCGCCCGCAGGCGTAGCTCACTCGAGAGCCGGCCAGTGACGCTCACAGACCGGCTACAGAGAAGCGGGAAGTGGCGAGGGAAGAGGAGAGGGACAGAGCAGCCTCTGACGGGGCAGAGAGATACTTGCTGAGACAACACGACCCTTTTTAATATTACTCTAATATCTGGAGGGAGATCAGTCCACTGTTTTGTTGCTGTAACTGAAAAAGCGGTAAATGTTGTGGATCAATGTTTTATATTTCTCGTCTCCCCTCGTTGATGATCCTGTTTGTCTCATTTCACTATGAGCTGTCAGAATAAATAGTTGAAACCTGCAGTATCTTATAAAGTAAACAAACATAACATAAACAAAAAAAAATCAAAGTTGTATTTTTAGATAATATTGCAATAGTGCTACAAGTTTGTTTTTTTGTTTAGTACTTTAAAGCTGGTTTAAAGGCTAAAGCCTGTTCTAGCATACTTCAAAATACATCGCTTTAACCGTTTCATACTGCATACTACTGAGGAACACAGTATGCAGTATATACTGTATACTGCGTTCCTCAGTAGTATGCAGTAGGCGGTTTCGAACACAGCCTTAGTCTTGTTTTTTTGTACATTCAGTATTAATCCATGATGGACATGTTGTCTTCCTTTTCCCTGCTAGAGGTGAATCTTTAATGTCCCCGTGGTTCACAGTTTGCATCCCAGCCAGTAGTGTAACAGAGGAAACATATACACATAATAAATAAACGAAATGTTGTAAAACTATCCTCCTCCTTCCCATCTCCGTCTCTCTCTCTCTCTGTCTCTCTCTACATTTCCCATTTGGTCCAATTAGTCTTATTAGCAGCTGTTGAAAAGAGCTGATAATCCTCTTAAAACTAAACTCCAGCACATAAAGGCAGCGAGGGGCTCGATGGCAGCCTGCAGGAGACTAAACCTCGCTCTCTCGCCACGTCTCGCTCTCCATTGAGTCATCAGCGGGTCTTTGTGTTGTCATGGTGACCCCGTCTGTCAGCCCTGCAATCGCAGCATTGTTTCCCCCCGCGGTGATTGACGGGACGTGATGGTAACTCGTGGCAACAGGTTGTCAGAGCGGGGGATGATGTATTTCTGGGGGAGGGGGAGGAGTGTTGCTGCTATTGTTTTTTTTTATTATACATGCAGCGTTTTGTTCTCGACCCTTTTGACTTGTGACCAGGACAAGAAAGTGCTAATCTGTTCTCTGCAGGCACTTTACACACGATTCAACACGTTCTCATGCTCATTAACTCCACTTCATCCTGCTAAAAATACTAATCATCACTTTAGTGTCCTGTTTATTACCTTGTTATCAGAGATGGCTCAACATATGATGAAATATCCCATCAGATCATATAAATATTTTGCTATATAGTTCATATTGTGGTATATTTCCCTTTATCAGCAGTCTGTATCCCCTCATCACAGGTTGTGAACTTAATTTGTGAGCAGTTCAACCAACAAAATATTTTTCTTTGTAAGGTTGTTTAATTTTGTAAGATTTAAAGATGCCCGAAGCAGTGAAAACTTTTCATAGAGAAATAGCGTTCACACCAAGCACAAAGCAAACTTTTCACACGGCACGATTACATACAAAGTCAATGCACAGAGATAAGTAGACGTGAATTTGCGCCAGGCGACGTTGTTAATGACGCATTCGTGTAACTCGCACAAGTTAAAATTTTTCAACTGGAGTGAGAAATTCACGAAAGCCTATCAGCGCTGACATTCTCCTCCTGTCGTCACTGACGTTGTTGAATCAGAAATGGAGGAAAAAATCTGTCTGTGGTCACCCAGAGCTACGATAGTACATCATATCTGGGCAGAGACCGGACCAAACTTATGCCTAGATGACTTTATGTTGAGGGTTGATGGAGCACCTTCACAGCCTGGCACTGATCCATCCAAACACTATCTGCAGTAAGTCCTAGCTTCTCAAACGGGAGGATTTCCTGCCTTCTTGTTTTTTATCATTATAAACTGAATATCTTTTGGAGTTTGGGCTGTTTGTCGGGAGGAAAGAAGCAGTATGAACTCCTAAGCCTAATAGATTTGTTCCTCTCAGCCTGTTGTGTTATCCACATTGATTTTGTCCATCTGTAGAGTGTCATCATTGTGATGCGTTCAGGGTCAGACATGCACAGTACACAACACAACAGATGGATTTGGATCAATATTGATTTTCTCCTGAAAGCCTCTCCTGCGTAAAAAAACCCCTCCTGTCCCGTTCAATAGACGTAATTGGTGTGTGTGTGTTTACAGTAGATTAACTTGTTACCAGTAGATTGCTTCCTGTGTATTAATCTCATGTTTATGGGTCAGGCGGCACGTGCAGCGCAGGACGTTAAAGCTGCACGACATTTCATACAAGCTGATAGCTGATAGACAGAAATATGTAACACAGCAAAACTTTATTTTTGGAATTTGAAGAAGAGGCGAGAAGAAACACATCCACTCTCACAGTGAGTCAACAAAACAAATATAGTATTTATTGATCTATTAACCCTGTTTGACTGCTGATGGAGGGAGGGGGGGGTGGATGGGTCCAACAAACAGGACTTTAACCAGGAGACCGCTGTTAGTGTCCCAAAGTGTTGAGTTATTTCCAAGTTACGTTTGTGACATGTTTTAGTGACGTTTGTGACATGTTTTCTGTATTTCTGTTAAGTTGTTTAAGTACGTATTTTAAGCCCAACCATGATGTTTTCCTAAACCTAACTGCGGCCGTAACTGTAGGTTTGTTGCCTAAACATAACCGTGACCATTTCACGGTAACGGTGTGGTGTTAAATGACATGCAAAAAGCCTAAAATATGTTATCATGACACAAGGAATGTCCTTAAAATGTTGTGCTATTTATAAGCCTTTCCATGAGATCAGGTTGGTACACTAGTATCCTGGTTATTCTGTACCAACAGAGATTAATCAGACACCTAGATGAGTGTTTACAGGCCACAGTATCTTGGCGAGGAAAAACTGTCATGGCCTTTTTCAAAGGGGTCCCTTGACCTCTGACCTGAAGATATGTGAGTGAAAATGATTCTATGGGTACCCACGAGTCTCCCCTTTACAGACATGCCCACTTTATGATAATCACATGCAGTTTTGGGGCAAGTCATAGTCAAGTCAGCACACTGACACACTGACAGCTGTTTTTGCCTGTTGGGCTGCAGTTTGCCATGTTATGATTTGAGTATATTTTTTATGCTAAAGTCAGTACCTGTGAGGGTTTCTGGACAATATTTGTCATTGTTTTGTGTTAATTGATTTCCAATAATAAATATATACATACATTTGCATAAAGCAGCATATTTTCCCACTCCAAGAGTACTAAATACTTGACAAATCTCGTTTTAAGGTACATTTTGAACAGATAAAAAATGTGCAATTAATTTGCGATTAATCGTAATTAACTATGGACAATCGTGATTAATCACGATTAAATATTTGAATCGATTGACAGCCCTAAAAATAATGCATCCTGTAGGTGTCTGCCTGGATAAAAACTTCTTCTGTGGTTCAAACTTCCCCTCTCTCTCCCTGCGTTATCCCTCGGGGTCTGCAAAACACTCTAATAAATGGTGATCCTTTTCAATTGAGGATTTCCTTTTACCCAAAAGTATACATTGAGCTGAGAACCTGAGTTTCACTGCTCTGTGAGTTTGGTGCTGCACTGTGTTTCACCCTGAAGTTCACATTATAAACCAGGAACAGCTGCTCCTGCTTCAGAGCAGACCACCTGAATCTGATAACGCCCACAGAGCTGCTCACTTTATGCAGATCCTCCGCCACCAAGACTGAGAGAGGCTCAATTTAAGGCCCATTAACATTCATGAAAACACTGTCCCGCTGCTCCCACGCACATTCCCTCTGACACCCAACTTGTCTCCAACTGCAGCCTCTCGGAGAAGAAGCCTCGGCTCGGGGGGGAAGACGCCGTCCTCGGGATGTTAATTACCCCACAGTCAGCAGCGGTGAGTCATGCTGTTAATTTATTTCTCCCCATGTGTTGTTACTTGTGCGGCAGCCCTGGAGTCTTTGATATCCACACAGATAAAACTTAATTAATTGTATAATTTCACACCTGTCTGCGTTTGCAGTGATGCCGCCGCTGCTGAGTGGGGTTGTGATTTGTTCTGAGTGGTGTACTGTATGTTGGCTTATATCAGTTGTTATTGTCCTTTATAGACACGGAGAAGCATTAGTGTGGTCAGACTCGGTGGAGCGTTCTTCACATCATTTAATAAAGAGCAGGTGGGCCGCATTCAGATAAACTTCTGCTTCTGATTTGCTCTCTCTGAGCAGATAAAATGTTTTTCCTCTCCAGGGCCTCCATCAGTGTCTGTGAATGTCAGATCCATTTCCACCTTAAATAAGTATACACATGAGCTCTCTGTCTCTCTGCAGGCTCTTGAGTAATCAAAATATTCTCCCTGACAGGCTGTAAATGAAACCGAGAGTAGAGTAGTAAATCCTACCGAGTGGCTTCATGAAACACATTTTAAACCTTCTTCACTACAGAGTCAAAGGCTGTATTCTACACCTCATACTATACTAGTAGTACGTACTGATTTGGCCAAAATGTAGCATATATGTAGTATGCAAACAAAAGCAAAATTCCCAGATTCCCTTTCAAGAGGTAGAAAACCCATTTGGCACACTTTGGGTATCCAAGTGGCCAAATGGAGACTCCGCCTGGTCCTATCCTGACTAAAACCTTTGTAGAATCTATGTGCTTTGTGTTATTTATATCTGCTTTGGCACAGTTGTAGTCAAAGAGTTGCTGAATGAATTCAGTGACATCTCTGTGCATGACATCATTGCTATAATGGTGTTATCCACTGTCTAATCTAGAAAACACTTTAGGCGAGGATAAAAATGTAAATATTTCCTTTGGTTCATCACGATTTACTCAGACATATTAACAGTCACAATGTTACTGACACTGGGGATGAATTCTCTGAGGTCTTACCTATCCATAGAGACCAAGATCATGCATATAGACCTGGTAGTTGTGGAGCTATTCTTGATTTATTTTGTCTGTCTAGGCGAACCACACCTTCCAGCACCCTATAGGGCTTAAGAGGTTAACCTAACTAAGTGGTTTTCTTGCCTGATCCTAAATGAGTGGCTTTGTTGCCCCCTGCTGGTACTGCACGTTAATACAGGCGTGTAATATTCACGTCTCTGCGAGGCAAAACGTGACACTGACACGCCGTCCTCTGGTGGACAGGTGGGTTTATTACACGCTTTGGCGTGATATCAGGTTGGAATATTAGCGGATTGTTCATTGTCATTAACCATGTAAACCATGTAGGAATATTCTTATCAGAATATGGGCCAAAACTAGAATGTTTTGTGCATGTAAACGTAATCCGTGTCTTGCACTAACATGCATTATTAATTTCCAAAGTAGATTTATTTTGGCAAAAAATCTGCAGAGGAATTTACTGCCCAACCCAAATACAACAGAGCCGAGAGGTGGGCGGTTACAGTCGGTTACAGTCAGCAGACATTTTGACTTGTCAGCTGTAGTTAATAATGGTTGCATTCCTTTCAGGATGTTGCTATTGTGCTTTTCTTGCTATAACAAGCTGCAGTTTCTGCCATAAAAAAGCTCTTTGTCAGGTGAAACTGTCTTGAGTCATCAGCAGGTTCAGGACTGTATCCATAACAGCTTCAGGAGCGACCCGGTCTCCTAGAAATTATGTTTTATACACTACTCATTTACTTTTCCAAGTACATCTGGGGAAAATGTTATTGCTGCCACGTCTTGTAAGTCCATTTGAGCATTGGGACACATAACAGAAGGACCAGAATGACCTGACAGTTATTTCTCTCAGGACACTTTCTAAAGAGACGGAGGAGAAACCGTTGTCGACCTTTTGTAAACAGCATAAAAAGAGTGTTTGTGTTGATGTTTGCTGCTATGAAGTGTGTGAGACAACTGCTGGTTGTGTTGGCGCGTTACAGTGTTGTTGGTATGAAGCTGTGCATCTGTGTGTGTGTGAGTCAGAGGTATTGATTAAAGAGCGAGCTGGCTGGCTGCAGTTATTAATATTTGAAGCCGACTTCTAATGGAGGCCTTTGAAGCCGAACGGTTTGAAGTGCTCCGACACGTAGCGAAGGTTCAGTCAGGACCAGAATCACTTTAACCCCGGTCTGAGCTTTTTAACCCAAATATATTCTAATATAAACACATCTGGCTGGTAAATAAACACAAAGCCATCAGCTGAATGGATGTACGGGGTTTAACTGGATTATTTGTTTCTTCTGGAAACACGGCGGCTGTTAAAATGTGGCCGCTGAGTTTTGGATTCTAAAGGTTAATTTCCTGCTTTGAATATGAGCCAGAGAAACAGACTTAAACACCCCAACACACTGTTTCTTTGCAGGTCGCACTGCAAGATGAGTCTAATTACATCGTGGTTGTAATCTGTGTTAGACTGCACAATATCAATGTAGAAACGTCTCACGTTGAGCAATGTAAGTCGGTTGAATCAAAGCGCTAACACTAATACTGATACTACCACACCATAAAAATAGTTACTGTTACAAGTAAAAGTCCTGCATTCAAAATGTTCCTTCAGTAAAAGTATGTAGGTATAATCATGCAAATGTAGTTAAGGTATTATAACTGTGACTGTTATACTCATAGACTGTATATAAAGATGGACACCGCGTCTCCACTTCCTCCCTCTGTATAAAAGTGAAGCTAAAATATCCCGGATACGGGAGCTGCTATCTTGAGATTTTGACATATGCAGTCTGAACACAATCAGTTCTCCTGCAGACTCACACACAGATGTAGACAGATGTGTGTTACATTATTCTTTAGTTTTTGTTTTCTTTCTGGTGTTCACAGCTTTAATTGATCAACCTTTGATCCTCCTCTCCTCCATCCACTGAGATATTGATAAGGCTGCTCCCTGCAGGAGCCATTACTGCTGACTCTGAGTGTGTGTGTGTGTGTGTGTGTGTGTGTGTGTGTGTGTGTGTGTGTGTGTGTGTGTGTGTGTGTGTGTGTGTGTGTGTGTGTGTGTGTGTGATACTCCCTCCTGCTGTGTTGGTCCATTTCAGCCTCTTCAGGTTCTGGCTTTAGAAGAAATAAACCTTCATCTATTATTGAATGACTGGAAAAAACTGCCATATTGCAAAAGTCAGAACACACAGACAGAGAGGTGAACAGACAGACAGACAGACAGACAGACAGACAGACAGGTTGTGGTGTAGACAGGCAGGTAGACGTGGCGGCACAATGTAGAAAATAATCTCCTTCATCACTATTTGTATCAGATGTTGTGATGTTGATTTGGCTTTCAGGAACATTATTTGTGCTTCAGGAGCTGATTGTGCTCTCATGTTGGTTGTTGTTCCACATGCTGCTGTTAGTTTATTCAATTTAAACAAGATTAATCTCCAGAATCAACCTGAAAGAGTCACTGCAGCAGATTCTGTACTGCATTAAAAGTACTAATACCACTCTGTGAAAATACTCCACTGCGAGTAAAAGTCCTGCATTGAAATCCTGACTGAAGTAAAAGTCGCACCTCCTGTGATTTGACAATTTCAGTAGGCCATATTGCGATTTTGATAAAATTTGGATTACTTGTGCAGCCCTCGTCTCTGCTCTGACTTGTGTAAAGCTCAGAGTCTGGTTTTGTGTTGCTCATCATGGACTTAAGGGCTCCAGAGTGCGATCATTTTGGTTGCGTATTAGGCTTGTCGAGGTAGTCGGTGTTACCGGTGTTACACGGTGGTCGGGCACACACCGATTACATTACGTACCCACCGCCCCCCCCCCCCCACCGTCGCTTTATCATTTTTACAGAAATAACCGGGACGAGAGAGAGTTGACAGACAAGACGAAAAGCAAACTTGCCTATTTGACAGCTGGACCGGAGAGGCCAGACAAACAGCCATCCAACGGTAAAGATCAAACTAAGCGCGCTACACATATTGGCCGTCATCTTTTCTTGTAAAATGTCCGTTGTAATCGGTAACACCGGTGTTGTCACGAGTTTATTAACCGGTGGGAAAATGTCCTCACCGTCGCATCCCTTTTACGCATGTGACCAAAAACCGTCTAGTGTGACTAAATATTTTCATTGGCCATCACAGGCCTATGGGAACTGACAAAACACTTCAAATGTATTATTGCGGCGCCAAAAGGCGCGTTGTAAAATGATGTACTACTAAATTATGTGCTGGTGCACCTAAATGATAAAGTTAGGCGCACCAGTGCAACCAGTGTAAAGAGTTAGTCTGGAGAGCTTTATTATGCCCTCATCTCAGAGCCTTTTTTAACCTCCAGGTACATATTTTCTCTCTGTGTGAAGGTTCATCTGAAATGTCTTTGGCAAAGCCAGAGTCTACTCCGGCGTCGGGTCTTGACAGGTGAGCTTTGGCTCGCAAACGGGCACATAGCTTTAGAAACACACACACACACACACACACACACACACACACACACACACACACACGCTCATGTGTGTGGGATTCGTGTGAGTCAGCAGACGCTGATTTGCGTTTCGGGGAGTGTCGGTGAACCTGGACTTAACAGCCCAGCCTCACTGACACACACACACACACACACACACACACACACACACACACACACACACACACTCCCTGTTACCTGTGCAGACCTGTAGCAGACTGTCAGATAGTTTTCATGAGGATCTGAAACACTGATTGTATCTCTGAGGCTGTTTTACACCAACAGACATCAAAACCACATCACTGATTATTACTGATATTTGTTAGTGATTATTAATTCTTAATGCTTTATTTAAACCGTTATAAAAATAAAATCTGTATCACTGTATTCAACATTTTTGTTGAAGTGGTGCTACACCGTCATTTCACCCAAAATAGGCTGTTTAAATTCATACAGTATACATATATACATAGACATGTCACATGCATCCCGTCTGTTATAAAATGTCCACTTATCAGAGGAAAAAAGGTCGACTGTGTATAAACCCTCCATGTTTTAGAGTTTCAGTACTGTTGCCATGGTTACCAACAGCTCAAATAAACCGTGAATTTAGTGAAACTGTTGACCGAAACTACGTTTGAGGTGTCACCACATATGATTCAAACAAACATTTGCACAGATTGTGGGCCAAAGTTCAAGAAATTAACGTCTTCATTGTGTGTCTGATGGGATTCTGGCATTGGCAGAAGTGATGACGGCGATAATGTTTCTGTGGAAAAGTTAATTTTGTGCATGTCTGAATTCCCACAGTTTTGTAAGTATACACTCCGATCCTCCCGAGTCTTGTGAATAAAATCTCATGGCAGAAAATATGGGAGAGGATACCAGCTCAGAAGATGAATGTTGTGATTATTTACATTCAGATGTAGCTGCTTGGTTGGATTTTGTGCTGCTCTTTGGTCTGAAACCGCCGTAGTAAACTCCTTTTGAAAGTGACCGAAGCAAACAGGAATTTTGGGGAATGTGAGCAGAACATGTGTACGGTGGAGTTGTGTTTGTCTGTAGTTCTGAAATAATCCAAGTTGCATTAGTTATTAACTTCTTTAGATAAGATACTGACTCGTGGTTAGTTTGCTCTTCTATGAATGAGGAGCTGTATGTGACATTTTGTGCGCTCACTTCCAGTTTATTGAACCGAAGCGTCTGTTAACTGTCTGATGGTGTTGGATTCATCCTCACCCTCAGATCTCTGCAATAAAGTCAAATTGATAAGAATAACTTGTTGTCATATAGCAAACATGGCCAAAACTACTGGAATAACATGTAGATTGTAAAAAAAAAAAAAAGCACTTTTCTCTCCTGTATCTCTCCAGCTGTCATTTTCCTCCTCCTCTCCAGATGTTGGTCATTATGTTGTTAGTGTCTGTTGTCCCTGAACCCACAGACATATATACATAGAAAGTTTTTAACCTGTTTCACAAGCTGCTATTTATGAAACCAAAGCCAGTTAGCAGCTTTATCTTTATTTATCTCACTTTCCAACCTGCCAGGAAACAAGAGTGTCTGAGGAGATTCTGTGCTTCGAATCATTGCTAAAGCATCAGTTGTAGAAATGATTATTACATGAAATGAAGCGGGGCCAACACATCTGGCCAAGATGATTAACCTCTAGAAGGTCGACATGGTGTCGAGTCTTTTTTTCGAGATGCTTCGGTAAGAAGGAAGCAGCCATATCTCCTGAAAAAATTACATTTATATTTAAAACTGCAACCGTAATCCGAGAGAAAATTGTTTAGTTGTATGGGAACGTAATTTTGTAGTAGACGGGGTTGGGAGGAAGATACCCTCCAATTAAGCTGAGAGCTGCATGTCCATCAGGTGTTTCTTTATCACAGGGCTCAGAATTTCAATTTTAATCACGATTTTGTCTTACCATCCATCCATCCATCCATTTTCGCCCCTTATCCGGGGCCGGGTCGCGGGGGCAGCAGGCTACCATAATCGAGCAGCTCTACATGATTAGATGTCATATTTACTTAAAAGCCTCACACTCTCAGACACTTTTTTCTGCTTTTTTTTCCTGTTTGTGAGACAGTGAGTTTAATCAAACCAGTTAGCTTCACTGCCAGTTATGTTTCATACTGCAGTTTAGTGGAATGAGGACACGAGTGACTGGTTTGGCACTGGAGTAAACTGATTAACTGGAGCAAGAGCCGGAAACTTTTCTTTTACTTAAAATCAAGAATCAGTTTTTGAATCGAGGGTCAAATCTGAGTCAAATGGAGACACCAAGAATCTGAATCAGATCAGATGGGGGAGATTCCCACCCGTCGGTCACAAAGCCTGGAGGAAGGCAGTGTGTGTTTTAGGGAAAGAAGCCTAATTATAAGGACGTCTGTGGAGACTGAGACTTGATTTTTATTTAATTTTGACTCTTAAAAGTGGTTCTAAACTGGATTATTTTCCTGCGGAAAATGCACCAGTTGTTGACATACTGTAGTTTAGCATCTTTCCCGTGTGACCTGTTGAGTTGGTGTTCATTCATCCTGCACAGACTTCATGTCCTCTTTTGGCTGCTACTGTATAAACCTGTTAAAGCGTTGTGTTGTCTGTGCTGTAAGAGAAGTGAAACTAGTGTGAGGTCAACACAGTGAACATGTTAAAGACTCAGAGAGACGCAGACAGAGTCCGACAGACCGATGTTGTTCCTTCATGCGTGTCTTAACTGGTCCATTAGCGCCAGTCTAATGTTCACACTGAGTCACACAGTTTCCCAAAGCCTCATTACACACACACACACACACACACACACACACACACACACACACACACACACACACACACACACACAGATTGATCCTCTGATAAAAAGGTCAGATATTGGACAGTTTGATGGAGCCTCATTACACCCAGACTCAACTGCTGAAGGAGATCTAACTGCTGATCTACACACACACACACACACACACACACACACACACACACACACACACACACACACACACACACACACACACACACACACACACACACACACACACACACACACACACACTCAGGTTGTGTGAGGTTATATATCAGATCACACACACACTCTAAACCCACTCTTTCCTCCTCCAGACGTCGGCTCTTCCTTCCGTCCTCGGTCACAGATCGTACTGGCGGGTTTGTCTTAAAGCCCCCCCCCTCCAGTGTATTTTGGCATTTCTATGATATTTCATATTTATTTGAGTAATTTCCTGTCTAATTTGATTAGCCACACTGTTCGAGTCAAGAGTCACTTCCACCGGACTGCTTTTCCTCTTCGTTCATTTCACGTTAACTGAGAAACACGGTAAAATAATACTTTAACATGTGCTCTTTGGTGGATTATGTGTTTGCCGAATTACAACACTAATCACGACAGCTCAACATTCGGACATGAAGAGTTATTGTTGTGTTTGCTACACAAGATACAGACAAACCATGAATTGAAAAGGCTGTAAATCAGTTGTGTGTTTCATAAGAGAGCAGCAGAGAGGAAGGGAGGAGGTGACGGAGAGATGAGTGTTATGTGGGTGGGTGATGATGTGGTCGGGGGCTGATAACACCACCTGTCAGTCTAAAGTGTTGTTGATGTGTTTTCAGTTGGATAACTAACGTGCAGCCCGTTGACTCCTGACCCTGGAAACAGGACCCGGGTCACCCAGCAGGGAGGATTTAAACTCATATTCAGGATTATGGATTATTCATCGGTCAGAGATGCTGCTGGGATGTTCCCCAACGATATAAAATAGATAATAGAGAGGGAATCATGACCTGTTTAACTTCCTAACAGTAGCTCGAAGCAGCTTCTAATATATAATTAGAACTTCTAAATCCAAGATTTCTTTTTATCAATAAAAATAAAATAATATATTTCCCAATCATTTGTGTTAATAACCACTATAAGTGACAATATACAAAGTAAAAATAATAACATTTTGAGTTTTTGACGGTTGTAATGCAGCTTAACATGGAAGTGAAAACGGCGCTCTGTTTATTTAAATGTGAATTTGCAGTAAAAATATTTTGTCCCTAAAATCTATAAATAATCCTGATGAATAATCGTGATCTCAATATTGATCAAAATAATCATGATTAGCAGCATAATCGTGCAGCCCGACCCTACACCTTAATGAACGGTGCTTCATTCAGCTGTGAGCGTGACTACAAGCTGAATTCACTCCGTCACGGAGTGGAAGTTTAGAGGGTCCGGTTTGAGAAAGGACCGAGCTGTCGTGATGAGCACAAGTACGGATTTCGTGCAGACTTTCGGGTTTTTGTCTCAGATTTAAGAAGTCTGTCTGAGATGGGCGAATCGTGGAAAAAACAAGAGCCTCAGATACAATACCTGACCTCCCACTCCCACTCTGAAGACCGGCAGAGTACCATGGCCTCAGAGTTGGAGATAATGAAGCCAATAAGACCGAGATCATCTGCAAAAAGCCTCCCACATACGAGGACTGAGCACGACGTCCAGTGTGAACTAACTACAGGAAGTTTTGAGTCTTGAGCTGCCGGCAGTAGCTCAGTGAAAAGTTTGTTAGGTCGAAATCAAGGTCAGATGTAAATCTGCATTTTGACATTTTTACCTCCTTTTTATTGCTGGGTGAAAGGCAGCAGGTTCTCGCTGCATAAAGGTACCCCTGTTGTTGAAACGCCTTTAATACAGATAATTAGACAGACACTTAGTTCGCCTCCAGATGGGTGAACAGACGGGCGGAGGCTGATCCACAGCACCGCCTCTTACAGCAGGTAAAATATAGATGCATTCACTGAACTCCAGATGTTTAATGTGTGCTGCTGTGCTTCCAGGTAACGGCGTGACCCGGGGTTAAAACCAGTTAGATTATGTCTGGAACATCAGAGGCTTTTTATGACAAAACCCGGAAACAGATGCAGAGTAATCCACTAAATACAGTCCAGTACAGTCAGGACAGGATGACCAGAGAGAGAGAGTGTGTCTGGTTTCTGTCATTAGAAGAAGAAGAGACACTGAGCCTTTTACTATCGCAGCAACAAAAGAGTGGAGAGGAGGAGGAGGAGGAGGAGGATGTTGTGAAGGATTCAGTTGTGTGTCAGAGAGGAAGAACAGAGGAGGCTCTCTGCTCCGTCTCACAGCAGAGAAAGACACTTAAAGGACCAAACTGATGTTTTTTGTTCTCTCATCTGTAACTTTTACTGCAGGCGTTTTGGTTTGTGTGTTTTTATGAATGAGAGCAATTCTTGTAAATGGCATAATTTTAAGAGCCCCAGTGGATGTCAAGTCTCTGACAGCTGCAATAAAACGGTCAATTAAAGTGAGGGACTCAGTTCTATAGTAACCAGCACATCAGTGTCTGCGTGCTAGCCCGATGCTGCAGGCTATTTTCCAAAGATCAGACTTTGTATTTTGTGGGGTTTTTTTGTTTGTTTTGGACTTTCTGGGTTTCCTCTATCAGCCTGTAGACTGCTGTTAAAGCCCCCCCCTCCTCAAGCCAGTTTTACTTGCAGTTTTTTAAATGTTCTTTCTCAAACAGAGAATGGGGATGTGGTTCATAGTCAGACGTAATTCATTAACATGGCAACCAGATTTCATCGTTTTTCAACGATGTTTTGGAGGTGCACCGTCCGTCAGCACCGGCCGCTCTCGCCTCAGCTCCCAGCACCGACACCGCACCGGGCTGCGCTGGGATTCGTTTATTTCTCTGACGGGACTTTTTCTCTTGTTTTGACGTTACATTCATTTGCCAAATTAATGTAACATAGATTTACTTTGTGAGTGAATCCACAGATTGTGGCGGTTCGATCGGAGTGAAATGATTTTGGTCTGAAATTTAGTTGCTATAAATGTTGCCGTGACTGCCGTCGGAGGTACTGAAGTGTTGGAAACAAAATCTGTATATGAGACTGTTTTTGGCCATTGCCATCTTGGTATTTGGATGTCGCCATCTTGGTTTTTGGCCGTCACCATCTTGGATTTTGGCCGTCGCCATCTTGTTTTTTTGCAACCAGAATTGACGAAAGGGTGGAGCTAAGTACAACCGAACGCTGAATAAGATATTTTTAAGCGACCAAAAATGTTAAAATTAACTTTGATGAAGTGAAAACACAGTGTGAAATGGTTAAAGTTGTAAGACGAAAACACGGACAACTCCCAGACCGAACAACGTCGTGGTAGCGACGTTCAGACTGACATCAGCCTCTGAAGAGCCGCCTTGCTGTTGTGACGAAAAACAGGACAGAAGAAGAAGAAGAAGAAGAGACGAGACAGTGAAGAGTTTTATTGTCTGTAATCAGACTGGAATCTGCTTAATGGGAGACAAACACTGAAGTACTGTCTGCACTGACCACTAACACTGTGTGTGTGTGAACATGAATTAATGTTAATAGAAGCACAAGACTGAAATAAAATAATAAGATTCCAGACAGCAGAGAGAACAGGAGGAAGAGATGAGTGGGTGAAGGAGGAAGAAGATCCAGTAAAATATAGATGAAGAGATGGAGACGATATGAGGAGAGAGTGAGAAAGTGGAGAGCTGGAGGTGACGGAGGAGGGGAGGTGACCTCTCTGAGTATTGATCAGAGCGTCTCAGTCATCAATAACCTGATAGAGATCTGATAGGAGGCTGTCTGGACACACACTCATGAAGCTGTGTGTGGTAATGAAGCCTCGGTGACTCCCGGTGCTCCCTCAGATAAAACAGGACATCTTCATTCAGTGTTTAAAGCAGATGACGACACGTCTTCTCTACGTATTTCCAGCAGGAAATGTTTCACATCTACAACAAACAACGGGATGCACCATGTGTTACCGACTGATAAATGAGAACATTTACTGATGTTGTGCAGATTCTTCTCATAATAGCTGCGAGTATTCAGACCCGTAACTCGGACCGTACTCATAACAAGCTCCCGAAACGAGAAAGTAGAAAACGTTGGAGGGTCGGCGTGGATACGAGCTGCACCCTCACATGTTAAATCCAAAGTGGTAAACACTACACATCCAGTAAAGTATGGAAACACTTTGGGTTTCAAACATTGCAGGAAAAGCAGAGCTAGACGTCATGGCTAAAGCTGCATGTTGACTCTGTCACGGACAGGAAACGTTATCGTATTGAGGTAACGTGCGGTCAAGCCGGCCGTCACTCTCATCTCCGTGGTCAAATGGGCCGACGCTACAACTGTAGAGCACCCATATACTGACATTTATGTTAAATGCATTCAAACGGCCCCGATGGAGCTGATCATGGATGTATAAAGAGAACGGAGCTGACGGGAGAGCTAGAGACGACCTTGGAGAAGTTAGAGGAAGTATACACGTGTGACTACGTCTGGTTTTCAAAATAAGGTGTTAACAAAGGGAACTGTATATACAAAATACATATATGGAAATTAGATTGATTGGATTATATGCACCAGAAGTATAAAACAATACATGTCCCTCATAAATTAAAAAGATAATACCAGTAATTTGTGAGGGAAATATCTTTATTCTTGGATTTTTGGGTTATATAAAGAAATAATTCCTGATATATTTGACTTGACAGGACATCTCTGACTACATACATGCTGAAAATCAAACATTTTTATTGTATTAATTTAGATATTTTCCAAAGTAAAAGTCCCTAGAAGTGTATGATTCAACTGTTTCTCATGGTCTAGTGTTAAAAACAAAAATTGCAATAAAACATAATATCGAATCGCAATACATACTGAATCACCACCCAAGTATCGTGATAGTATTGAATCAGAAGATAGGTGTATCGTCCCAGCACTAGTAAAGTGTGTCCGAGGCTTCAGCCTAATTAATTACCAGTATGAGTTTGGTTGTGGATCTTCCATCAACAGCTCGTCCCTGTGATGTTGCAGCCAGTAACAGGTTGGGTCCAGCACTGAGCTCTGCAGGTGTGTGTTGGGGGGGTACTGGTTTTCAGAACTGGACCTGTGCAGAACTTTGAGCCCGTCAGGTAATGACTGCTCTTCCTGCTGCACCTCAGATCTAAAACAGACAGTCAGAGAGATTGAAGAGCTGCTGCTGATATACGACACATTGCTCTGCAGGAAACACAAAGAAGTCCTCGTCGTCTGTCTCTTCGTTAGCTTCGTGAGCACTGATGAGGTTTCCCTGGAGTCGTTTCTGACAACGAGACCTGTTGGCTTCAAACCACACAGCTGCTAATTACTGCGTCACACACACTCACACACACACAAACACACACACAAACACACACTGAACAGCGGCATGATGGAATGAAATAACAAGACAGGCAAAACATAATTAGACTCCGTTAAAGAATGGATCTGTGGTTTAGGCTGACGTGTGTGTTTTGACACTATTGAAGTCAATTAGAGAGGGTAGATCTGTGGTTTGGCTGTGTCACAGGTTTATACAGACCGTTACAGACGCTTCTTCTCCACTATTATCATTTTTTTAATGTGACAGTTGACAGTAGAGAGAGCTGAAGCACCAGGACTCTGCTCTCACTTTCACTTACATAAACAAAAGATTTTCTTTATTTCCAGTTAACGGAGGTTTCAGGAAATAAGACGATTGTGTTTTAAAGGGTTAGTTCCACCGAACTTTTACCGATCCTGTGTTGGCTTGTAAACATGTAAAGTGAGACGTGCTGGTTTGTAATTTCTGTACTGAGGTGTGTATGTTTTGAGATGTTCTGTAGCTCTTAACAGAGTTGGGTCGATTTCCGGTTTGTCCGGTCCGGTGTACGAGTTTGCACCGGTATGATTTTATTAGGGCTGTCAATCAATTAAAATATTTTCAGGTAACAACAGCTGTCAGTGTGTCAGTGTGCTGACTTGACTGTGACTTGCCCCAAACTGCATGTCATTATCATAAAGTGGGCATGTCCGTAAAGGGGAGACTCGTGGGTACCCATAGAACCCATTTTCATTCACATATCTTGAGGTCAGAGGTCAAGGGACCCCTTTAAAAATGGCCATGACAGTTTTTCCTCACCAAAATTTAGCGAAAGTTTGGAGCATTATTTAACCTCCTTCGCAAAAAAACAGTATGACATGACTTGTACCAATGGATTCTTTAGGTTTTCTAGTTTCATATGATACCAGTATCTTCACTCTAGCTTTAAAACTGAGCCAGCTACAACCTAAAAATCACATTTAGAAACATACTGTAAATACATATCCATTAACCAAAAGAAATCAGATCTGTTTTCAGTAATAAAACACTACCAGTTGTTTTTGCTTGTAGTAAGTAAAAAAATCTGCCAATGGAACAAGTGAAAACTCGCTTGGAAAGATTTCTTTTAATAAGATTTAATATTTAGGCCTTTCAAGATAAAAAAGAGATCTTGTTTTCACGGAGCGCTGCACAGCTGGGAGAAGTGAAGATTACGTTTACGTCGTGGAGAGACTGATTCATTTACACCTTTTCAACATCTGGACAGAATGTGTCTCAAATCTCCTCTGGAGATTTATCTCTGTCTTTAATGCTTCTTCTTGGATGCATTTACAGGTTTTTTTTTAGATCGGAACATGAAGTGAGTCAGTGTTGTTGTCATATTGCAGCTTTTTCATCCGTTGTCATGGTAATGTATCTATATGGTTCTGCAGATTATATGATGTAAATGCAAATACAAATGTGTTAAAGGAACTTTTTGTCCTTCGAGAACTAAACTTAGGAACCAAATCAGCAACTTAAAGTCCTTTTGATGCTCTCCTCTTTGTGTTTTCTCCACATCATAGGAGAAACTATGAGGATGAGATCAATTTTATCATACACAAACCTTTTTTTGTGTCCATACTGTATGCTGTCTGATGGTGAAGGGAAGAGATGCTGCAGTCTGGACCCTATCACTGCAAATCTGAATTCGCTCACTCAAGTTAAACATTTATTGGAACCAGCTCGCACTCAAAAGTTTTAGTTTAGTACAGTAACATGGAAAGTTTTGAGTACACCAGACACAAAATAATTGTGTCACATGACCCCTGTCTGCATGAAAATTTAGTCAGTTCAACAGAACTTTTTTAATAATGTTTTTTTAACATATGATTACATATATCAGTCATATTAACAGAGAATACATGTATATTCTCTGTTAATATGACATAAAATTACCATTATTTTTGTGTTTATTAAACACAAACAAAATGGTGTGTCATAACTTAGTAATTTTATGTAAAAACAACAATTGTATAAGTCAAATTAACTTAATTTTTTTCCATTAGTCAGCTAAATCCCAATTCGCTCACTCTACTCAAATATTTATTGGAAACGGCTTGCAAACAAAACTTTCAGTTGTGTCAGATGACCCTCGTCGGACCGGAGATTTCTGTCAGTTTAACACAATATTTTCAGTCAAATGATAAAATAATTTGCGTTTTAATAACATAGAATTCTATGTCATATTAAGTGGAATATAACGCAAAGTTATTGAGTTGATAAATCTATATGTTAATAGTTTTGCCAACACAATCACAATGATGTGACTAAACTAAATTATTTTGTGTACAATTATCTAATACGTATTAAAGTCTTATAGTCAACATTGAATTATTAATTTTCAAACAGTATTTTTTCGTGCAATTAACAAAAATCCTTTAAAATATGGTGACCCATTTGTAATTAAATTAAATTAAAAACGATCCGAGGTTTCTGGAAAGTGACGTTTAATTCCTAAATTTGAGTTCCAGGAAGTGTTTGGTTGAAGAGCTAATCGTCTGTCGTACCAGTAAACATGAATATGTGTCTTATTAGAAACAGAAAGCAGTGATTCATTCTAACTAATACTAGCTGGAGGATAACAACATGATGGAGCTGTATCATAGTTCTCACTGCAGGTGGACTATTTTCCCAAAATGTGTTTCCTGCATTCCAACTGAATGTTTATGACGGAGATGATCCAGAGTTGAGTTTGCCAGTAATCGACCGTCCTGAAGGCAAAACTGATTGAAAACAGAATCAGCTGACAGTAGAAATGTGTTCCAGATGAACCAGGAGATTTTTATATTCAGCACTAATGACTTTGTGTTTTTATTGACCTCTTAAATGATCCTCTTTGTTTGTTCATCAGAGGTTTTCATGTAAAACCTGCAGAGCCCAAATGTCTGAGAGCTTGTTGTAACTGAGTGAGTGTTGACACGTGAGCAGCTGGATTTATCCCTCTGTTATCTACCCTCTGTGTGTGTGTGCGTGCGTGTGTGTGTATATGTGTGTGTGTGTGTGTGTGTGTGTGTGTGTGTGTGTGTGTGTGTGTGACTTGAGTATTTTAAGAGTATAATTGGTCGTCCTTGTTTTAATTTCATCAGTTTTGTTTCAACGTCTTAACGTGAAGTTCAGGAGTTGAGAGAATCCAAACTGTACAACAACAGTGTGTGTGTGTGTGTGTGTGTGAGTGTGTGTGTGTGTGTGTGTGTGTGTGGGGTCGTGATGGCAGTCGGTGTGTCCATCAGCTACAGATACGACCTGTCACTCAACAATGTCGCCGTGACAACACACCCTGCCATCGGAGGTGATGAAGAGAATACAGGCGCAGGGTGATGGATGCTTCCTGTCAACCCTCTGACCTCCTGGTGAGGAAGAGGAGGAGTGAGAGGAGGAAGAATGAGAGGAGGAGAGGAGTGAGAGGAGGAAGAATGAGAGGAGGAGAGGAGTGAGAGGAGGAGGTGACGGACATTATAACATTAGTGAGTTCGTTAGTTCGTTAGTTGGAGGTGAACACAGGTAACATTAGGCCGATAATGTGCTGTGTACTGTTGTGTAAGAAAGTCTCTTCCAGCTATGCTCCTCAATGCTGCGTGTGTGTTATACTTATATAGTCAGGTGTATCAGATATTTAGTAAAATGTAAGTGATCACAAACTGCAGATGTCAACCAACACAGGAGAGGAACAAGAAAGACGTAGATGTAGAGATAGGACAGGAGGAGAGAAGACCATAAAGCTGTGGAAGATGCAGAAAGAGAGAGGACAGAAGAGGATGTAGCAGAGGAGTGAAGGGATGAGAAGGAGGAGAGGAGACAGCATGCAGTAGAGGAGAGAAGCTAAAGGAACAAGGAGGAGATGAGGAGATAGGATGAGATGGGAGGAGATAGAGGGAAGAGAAAAGAGTGATGAGAAGGAGGAGAGAAGAGGATGTAGGAGAGGAGTGTGGAAGAGACGAGGAATTAGGAAAGGAGGAGAAGAAGATTGGGGAGGATGGGAAAGGAAAATATGGAGGACAGAATCTGCCAAAATAAAAAATAATTGAATAAATAAATAAATAAATGTCATTAAATGTAGCTGTATTAATTTAGATATTTTCCAAAGTAAAAGTCCTTAGAAGTGTATGATTCAACTTTTTCTCATGGTCTAGTGTTAAAAAAAGTTAACAAAAATCACAATAAATCGTAATATCGTATCGCAATACTTAAAAATCTCGATACATATCGAATCGACACCCAAGTATCGTGTTAGTATCGAATCGGGAGATAGGTGGATCGTCCCAGCCCTAGTAGGAAGAGGGGAGATGGAGAGAATTAAAGGAGATGATGTAGGAGAGGAGTGAAGGGGAGACGTTAGAGGAGGAGACAAGAGAGGAGAAACTGTAGGAGAGGAACGAGGAGGAGAAGATGGAGAGAGAGAGAGGAAGAGAAATGTTTCCACCTCAGAGGTATCGATAAACCATTAGAGAATCACACTCTGCACTTAACTTCACTCTCCAACTCTCATTACTTTGAATATCTGTGTGTTGTAGTGTGTGTGTGTGTGTGTGTGTGTGTGTGTGTGTGTGTGTGTGTGTGTGTGTGTGTGTGTGTGTGTGTGTGTTGTAGTGTGTGTGTACATCAGTGTCTGACAGTGTGGGAGCAGACGGTCCTGCTGTGAGGAGCTAGCCTTAGGGCTAATTAACCACTCAATTTGAATTTATTTAAACACACGGTGGACCCCTCGTTGTTGCCATGGTTACCAACATACATCCCTGTTCTCTCTCTCTTCACGCTGCTGTCGGCCCCGAGAGGACGCACGTCTCTGACCACACACACACACACACACAGTTTCCTGTTTTAGCTACATTGGCGGTACGGTCCGGAGCCTGCGGGCTGTTGCTTAGTAACAGCTGATTTGGAGCCAGCTGATGTCGGCAGTGTTGCTCTTTTTTTGTTTTTCAAGTTGTTGGCAACTTTGGAGAGCAAAGTTTGAAAGTACACAAACATATGCACTGTCTCACACACACACACACACACACACACACACACACACACACACACACACACACACACACACACTCAGAGGGCTGTACAGTGAACTTCTGTAGGATCATTGTTTCTAGAAGTTTTGGAGCACAAACATAAAACCCTGAGGAGCCGAAGAAAACTTGGATAATAATATTTATGCATTCGGTCAAAGGTTGGAGCTGCAGTACAGTAATATCTGTAGCCATTAAAACCCTCAGAGCCCCATCGCTGCATTCAAATGTGAACATGATGCACATATTTTTACATTCACACCTCCAGAGATCATTATCTCCAGTATCCTCTGCCAATAAACGTCTATAAATCAGCTCAGGAATCACAGAAGAAAAAAAAAGACGCTTCTTATAACTGCAGAACTTGCCTGAGAATAATCACTTTTTTAAGATTTCTTCATTTCATTTATTAATTGTATTTAATTATTATTCATCAACATTTCTGTAAATGTTCCAGTGTTAGCCAGCTGGATCATTTTCAACTTTGTCCTCTGAGGCTAAAACGTAGAGACAGAAGACGACAAGACGCCATAAAGACAGTAACAACATAACAGGGTTCCTACGCAGTATGGAAAAGTATGGAATTTGATTTTAGTAATTTCCAGGTCTGGATAAGTATGGAAGAAAGAAAAGAGAGTATGGAAAAACATTTCTGTTTCCAGACTATTGTCCCTATTCTGTTTTCTAAAACATCAAATTCTGAATTTCTAAAAATAAATTGCAGCAGCAGAGTGTTTTTCATGGCGTTTGGAATATTGCAGTGCAGCCAAAATGTTCACCTCTGTATGAGAGCGCGGGCCAGAGCGAGCTTGATGTCGTCGAGAGCAAGGCAAGAAGTAGGCGATGGCGTGCGACTGAATTAGGGCTGCACAATTAATCTCATGTTAATCGCGATCACGATTTTGGCTTCCCACAATTAAATGTCCATGATCGACTGCGATATTGACATTTAAAATGCTCCGTTTATAGAAAACTCAGACTAGTAGAAATTGGAAAAACAGATTATAATAAATGTTGTGGCTATTGCATCATCATCATGCAACAGGTACAGCAGCTTCTCACTCAATTTAAATTAATACATCAATTAATGCCTGAATTTTGTCCAACAATGTTGATAATACATACAGTGGAAATCGCGTTTAATTAGTGCTGTCAAAGTTTATAACACGTTAACGCAAATTTGTTTTAACGTCACTAATTTCTTTAACGCATTAACTCAACTTGCAATTTTTAGGTTGTAACGGGCTCAGTTTTAAAGCTAGAGTGAAGATACTGGTATCTTATGAAACTAGAAAACCTAAAGAATGTTATGTTAAGTTATGATTTGAGCATATTTTTATACTAAAGGCAGTACCTGTGAGGGTTTCTGGACAATATTTGTCATTGTTTTGTGTTGTTAATTGACTTTTAATAATAAATACATACACACATTTGCATAAAGCAGCATATTTGCCCACTCCCACGTTGATAAGAGTATTAAATACTTGACAAATCTCCCTTTAAGGTTAATTTTCAACAGATAAAAAATGTGTGATTAATTTGCAATTAATCGCGATTAACTATTTGAATCGATTGACAGCCCTAGTTTTAATGGGTAAATTATGATCATGTTTAAACCTCAAATCTAGAACGTTATTGTTTAGTCATACATCCAGATATCTACACACTCCTCCTCCTAAACTGGTCATCCATCCATCCAGTCAGCGTCTCTTCTGTCTGTCCCTCCATCCATCAGCTGCTATTTTAACCATCCTGATGCCTTTTCTGCCTCTTTTGTAGAGTTAATGACCCTCTCCCCCTCATTTCCCATGTCTGTCTGCTCTGTGTGTGTGTGTGTGTGTGTGTGTGTGTGTGTGTGTGTGGTCTGACTGATGGCCATTCTGTGTGTCAGGGCATGACAGGGCCTCTAAAGAGAGGAGGCAAAGTGAAAAGAAAGAGAGCGAGTGAGCCAAGACGGATAGAGAGAGAGGCCATAGAGCATGCTGGGATTGTGTGTGTGTGTGTGTGTGTGTGTGTGTCACAGTGTGTTGGTGTGTATGTGTGTGTGTGTGTGTGCTGATGTGTGTGTGTGTGTGTGTCACAGTGTGTTGATGTGTGTGTGTGTGTGTGTGTGTGTGTGTGTGTGTGTGTGTGTGTGTGCTGATGTGTGTGTGTGTGTGTGTGTCACTGTGGGTTGGGGGTTGTAGGAAGGGTCAGTCTAATTTGCAGCTCATTGAATAGAAACAAGCTTCCTCTGACGGGCGGGTTGGGGGGGTCGTCAGTGTGTTGGTGGGTTTGTGTGTGCATGTGTTGATGTGTGTGTGCGTTAGGGGTGGGGAAGAAATCGATTCACCTATGTATCGCGATTTTTTTTTTTGTTAGATTTTTTAATGCCAGAATTGATATATTTGCTTCATTTGAGTCTATGTGGAGGTAGAAGGAAGTTATATATATATATATATATATATATATATATATATATATATATATATATATATATATATATATACCTGTTAAACTCCCATAGAGTCAATACAACTGTGTGAAGACAAATAAAAGCATCACATCATCGTAGACGGCTGCACTCTATTTTTTCCCCTCAATGACTCATTAGACTCAGAATAGACAGACGAATGAGAGAAAACAGAGAGGTGTGATGGAAACAGCTGAATGTTTTATCAGGTTTCTGTAAAATGTCAACTAAAGTTTGCTGTTAGTGGAGCACACAACAGAATGTGAATCTCTCTGAATCTCTGATCTGTCTGTTAGTGAAATGCACCATGGGAGTCGTAGTTGACTTAATGTCCACAGGCCGCAGATATTTTGACTCTTTGAATTGAACTCTGTGACTCTGCGTCTTGTCAACGAATTAAAAATCTGTATTACTTACATTTGTCCGTATCAAAAGTTCAGTCAGTGCCTGAAGGTCAGCTCATGATCTCATTGGTCCTCCAGGACTGATGTCATCATGGTGTCAGGGCTTACTGCGCAACGCCTTATGACATCATTTCCTGCAAAACCACAGGAATCTGGGTCTCAAATGACACAGAGCGGCGGCAGTCGCCTCTGTACGGGCCTGTGTGTGTGTGTGTGTATGTGTGTGTGTGTGTGTGTGTGTGTGTGTGTGTGTGTTTGTGTAGGCTGTGGTCCTCTATTAATCCTGTTCAGTCTGACAGTAAGTGTTGTTCAGGTTGAGAAATGAATTACCCTACAGGGCGGGTAGCACACCCATTCATCACCATCACACACACACACACACACACACCCACACACACACACACACACACACACACACACACACACACACACACACACACACACACACACGCACACACACTGTTCAGATGTCTATCTGCAGCATTTTCCTGTCATTGTGTTGCAGCAGCAGCAGCTCTGCAGTACGACGGCTGCTAACCAACACTTTTCATTCTGAACCGAGACCATAAAACACTCTGGATGAAGCGTCTCTCTCAGTTTTCTGGATGTGAGACCCTGAAACAGACATGAAACACAGCGTAGTGTATCCTATCTACAGGGAACGCATAAAACAACTAATTTTTTAAAACATAGTTCCTGATTATTGTAGATTAACTGTGCATGCATGCTCATTTTGGCTCCAGACAGTATTACACCTCCACAAGTTAGGACTGGGAAATGACCGGTTCAACCAGTCTACCACTGACTGTTAACTGTACTGTACCAGAACAGAGCTGCCAAGACTAGTCTTACATTGCCCCATAAGAACGAACACAGACAGCATGCATCGTAAATTATCATGGTTACCAGTAGAGAGAAGACTCGCATTAAGCACAGTCAGTTAGTAATAGCATTTATTCTACTCAACCTGAGTTTTTATGTAGTCAAATTACCAAATGGTTTTCACAGTCATTTCACTGGAACAGCAGGTGATGGCCAAATCATGTTACCTCACCCAAAATCTAATGCTTTAAAAAAGACATTTACCGTGCCATCAATCATTGGAATAGCTGCCCTGTTTACATATGTCAACCCTGCAGTAAATCCTCATTCAAATACCATCTAAGAAAGCATTACTTAAGCAGCTGATCGATAGTCCAGTGTTGGTCAAGTAAGTAAATAAATATACTGACAAGTTAAAGTATAATTGAGAAAATATTGATGAGGAAAATTGAGATTCTCCTAATCCGCTCCCCTGGTCGTCCAGCTAAAGGAGCTAACGGTCAACGTGTTAAAGCTCAGAATAGAAAGTCAGAATAACACTGTTAAAGGAGTTGAATGTAAACAAACTGAAATGTCTGATGATGATTTTGGCACCACTGCGCTCTGAAACACGTTATTTCTAACGGCTTGCGTCGCACCACGACGGCTTTTCGCTGCATCGAGCAAAGCCCGACTTTGGGAGCTGCACGCTGTGGCGAGCGCAGCTTAAACATGAGCTCAAACTGCGCTGTGTCGTGAGCATAGACTGCTCTCCTCCGCCGGGAAACGACAGTTGGTGTAGCTCTATTGTCGTCCGGGAGGAAACTGTAGGGATTATACACACTGTTCAGTTCCAGAAACAGACTAAGATAACGAAAAAGGGAAAAAAGTGTGAAAATTTGCCATAAATCGTGAGAAATACGGGAGAATTGTGACCCCGGGAGGAAACCAGGAGAAGGCGATGAAAAACGGGAGTCTCCCGGGAAAATCAGGAGGGTTGGCAAGTATGTGCCAGAGTCCCTTTAGAAAACCTCTTACTTTACTGCAGTTGGGTCTGACAGTCTGCCCCGCTCAGTCCTGGTTCTGGTTTTCCCGTGCCTCCCTTCCCTCCAGCGGGCCTAGTAATACGGCCTCCAGCAACGCGGTGTCGGCATTGGCTCCCAGCGGAGACCGGCGGAGCTCTGACTGCAGGTCGAAGGTCGGATCTGGGTCTGTCCGCTGGTCGCTGCTGGAGTCTGAGCTGAAGGAGGTTCTGGTGTATCTGGGAACCGTAAATAGTTTCATATGATGTCGCAGGGAATTGGACCCGATGACAAGCATTTAGAATAAATAGCCAATCTTCTCCCTGATGGTCTCGTTTACTTCTGTAGGTCATATAGAGGCATCAGTATTTCACAAACACTTAAAAACTCCTTTAGATAACGGTTTGTCTGCGTTCACGCGTCAGAAATCATGACACAAACTGTTACTCCTTCACTGTTTTCAGATGAAACCTTCCCTTTTCCCCACCAGCGTCTGTAGCTGTCTGTAGCTGTCACCGCCCCAATAACGATGATTTAAACGCCTTTCCTCTACGGATCCATTAGACTTTATTTACAAAGACAGTCAGTGCTTATGTTCGTGCTTCCTGTCAGGATGTCTCTGCAGCTTCCAGTGTTGGAGCGCTGTACCTGCCAGCAGTATAAACAACACAAAGCTCCGCCGCTGAACCTGATTCAGGAGCTCTGTGGACTGAAGCCGACAGCAGCGATTTTAACAGACTCTGCGGTGCAGTTAGAGTCCGGAGTGCAGGGCCATTTGTCTCTATGTCGATGGTATCGACAGTTTCGGGGCCCGTTGGGAGCCTAAAGAGAAAATCAACACTCCACAGTAAACAGGATTTATGTCCAAATTGTGTTTTCTAACTAAACTGGAAAGCTGAAATATCGGATATGGAGCTGCTCTGTGATTTTTTCTCTTTAAGTTAGGTGGTGGGCGGCTCTCCGCAGGAAAACTGTGTTGCTGAATGGTCATATGTTCAACTTGTTAAAGCCAGTCTGATTCCACACAAACTCACCAAACAGTATGTCTCGAGGGAATATGCAGATCCTTCTAGGTTTGTTTAGGATTATCTGTGTTGTCTGCAGCTTTCCTACCAGTCAACATCGGTTTCTCTGACCACGGATGTTTCACGTTCAACATATCAACTTAAAAGGTGACGATGTGTTTGTGTTGTGTTCACAGCTTGTTGCAGAGTTGCTCCTGTTGGTCCAAACGGGGGCAAAGACGTGTTCTGCAAGTTGAAAATGTGTCAGCTTGAAAAATGTGCTTGACACAGTGAAGGGGACTCCAATCAGCGTTGGATTTCTCATCCATCAGCGGAAATCCAACAGGTAGGACAAACTGGGTAGTGGCTTGTGGTTTTCCTGAGCGGCACGATTTAACATCAATACTGGCGTCTGTAATGAGTTCTGAAATGTAGTCAGTCTGCGGTCGATAATCATGGACCATTAATATTTACAAAACATACAAATCTGCTCATTAGATTTGAATAATTCTTGCAAAAAGTGGAAAATGTGACAGCTGATGGTGTCTACTGCTGATAACGGCGTCCCGACCGACGGCGCCGTTGCTGAAGCGTAGCTCCCACCCTCCGGTTCCCCCCCAGGCTAGGTCTGTCAGCACTGTTTTGTCTTTTTTTCACTGTTAGCAGCCGTCGCCATGTTGAGACTCGTGTGGAGGCAGTAGAAATGCTCCCAATCTCGCATTTAGCACCTTTAATGTGGGGAAGAAAGTCCACAGCAAATCTGAGAACAATTTGTTCAGTAGTCGTCCAAATACCTTTCATTAAAGCAAAGTGTTGAATGGACCAACGTTTGGTCTCGATGTGTTTTCTGGGATGAGTTCCTCCATGTGTTCGTATTTCTACTTTTACAGACTTGTTACTGTGTTACAGTAGAGAATCGCTGTTGACTGTAGAAGAGCTGACTGTAGAGAAAACAGACTGCTGAATACATAACTGTAAGTCTGTCGTTGATTTAATGCGCAATCTTTCTTCTGTAAACGCCTCGAGGCTGCAGCAGCTGGACTTCTGCTTTCCCAGGATGCTTTACTGCTCAAAGACCCAGAAGGGCTCTGTGTGTGTGTGTGTGTGTGTGTGTGTGTGTGTGTGTGTGTGTGTGTGTGTGTGTGTGTGTGTGTGTGTGTATAGTCACTTGGGCATATTTCCAGATGGCACCATTCCTCTACTGTCCTGTTGGTCTGAGCTATGCACACACACATACACACACACACACACACACACAGGTTTGTACTTGTATACTTGTGAAGACCCATAGACATAACTGTAACCTAAAACCTAAAAGTCTTAAGACCTGGTCAGACCACAAAGTGCCACAGCACAGTTCATCCACGTGTCGTCGCAGAATAGAAACTACAACCTCGTTGATGGAACGACTATTTGCTGATAGTTAGCCAGTGCACAAAGTTTATTTTAAAAGACGTTTTTGTACCATCAAGTCCGTTAACTGTCGAAAAAAAGTTTCTAATCTGGCAGAGAAAGATGGTGTAAAAGCAGAGGGCTACCTCTGGTTCTGAGAAGTGAAACCAATACTGAAGTACCTTAAACTTGCATTCTTTCTAACAGCCAGCAGAAAATGAGCCTACTTCTCACTTGATTTATTACCTCAGTAAACATTGTAAACATGAGTTTATGGACTCAATCACTAGTTTCAAGTCTTCTTCAATACAGCCTGATGTTCATTTAGTAAATTATGGTCCCATTTAGAGTCAAACAGACCATAAAGCTGGGGGTGCATTAGGGTGTGGCTACTTTGTGATTGACAGGTTGCTAACACTGCGTTGTCCGGTCTGGGAGTTGTCCGTGTTTTCGTCTCCTATTTTTAACCCTTTCATAAACCTAGAGGGCGACGCCCAAAAACCAAGATGTGATTGCTAAAAACCAAGAAGGTGTCCGGCAAAAAACAAGAAGGTGACGATCAAAAACCAAGATCAATGGTCATTTAACTAGCAAAAATGGAGTTGGACACGTCCTAAATGCACTTTAGACCATGCGCTATAGATCGTTTAAATAGGGCCTTTTTAGATGTTGATTCTTTGGCGCATGTAATGTATTTATTATTGGCAAAAATCAGGCACCAGTTTAAAACTATTTTTTGACACAATCATTTTAGTTTGTTAAAGTTTGTTCCTTTTCTACGTCTCTCTGCTCGCGGTAAACAGACTCGGAGTCTGATGAAGCTCTGAGAGATTAAATCCATTCAGATTGCGATGCTGAAAGTTGAAATATTTTGAAGTTAAGGCACTCAGCGACTCTCTGAGCTCTGAAAACATGCCAGACTCTCAGCTCTGTCAGGGACATGAAACAGCAGCTTGTTTACAAAGCGGAAGAAGGAAACACAGTCAGTGTTACTGGAGTGATGTCAGCTGACGGCCTGCAGAAACACTCACAGTTTAGGATGATCTGAGGAAGCTAATTCACAAATATTTGAATATTTAAAGCAAAAAGCTATAGCTTATCTTATAAGATAGAGCTGGAAACGCTAGCAGTCCCTTCATAGGCTACTTACTGTTTGCCGTTTCAAACAGGAAACAACATGGCGGCCTGCTTGTAAACTATCTGTTATTCTGTCTAAACAATCCACCAAAACCTACTTCTGGAGACATTTTAAGCGAGAAATAGGCGATGCCACTGCTGAATCTGGTTTCATTTCAGAACTAGATCGCCTAGTTTGACAGCTTGGTCCACGTTTCGTGAGCTGGACGCGTTTCTCTTTTTTGACAACAGCCGCTGCCGCCATTTTGGACTGAAAACGCTTATTATATATAAAATATTTTATTGTTCAACACAGGCCATTTCAGTAGAATTTGACAATAGAATAGAAATAATTTAGTTTCACTTTTTAGGCGGACGTTTTACTGGCGTCCGGTAGTTGCTTTCAGTCCAAAATGGCGGAAGCGTAGCTCTGCTGCTGGGCGCTGATGTTGCAATGGAACAAACAATTGACTTTCACTTCTTGGCAATATACGTTCTTTGTTTGCATAACTGTTCCCCGTTTTTTCATTTTGAAAGAGCAACGGCCAATGAGGAAACTCCAACACTCGGCCGACCAATCGTGTAACTTCATCACTCCGTCAGTGACAGACTGTTTCCCTCTGCGGTCCAGCCAAAAAAAACATTACAGATCTTCGTTTTTAAAATTCTCTTTCAGATTTTTACTACCACTATTTTACTATTTTTTAAGTGTTGATGTGTTGGAGAGACTCTGCAGGATCGATTCCCTCTGAACATAAACTTCTATCTGCTGATATCGTGAACCTGTTTAACACGTGGAAACCTCTGTGACATCTGGAAACACATTTACATGCCGTCTAATTTAATTTAATGGATTCAAATTCACCGTTTAACTTGTCTGTGTGCTTTTGCATGGTGTTCATCGGAAAGGGCATAAGCAGACTTCTTGTTCGGCTGAAACTCAGCACCCGTCTCCCCCCTCCTCTCGCCTCCCTCTCTCTGTTCGCTCCATTTAACTGAAGCCACCAGCTACATGAATACCCATGAACAGCCAGGAGCTCTGCCAACAGCTCCATTACAATGTGCACTCCACCTCCTCTTCATCCCTCCCTCCCTCCCTCTCTGTTTTCTCTCCATCTCTTCCCCCTTTTGCTCCCGCTCTTCCTCTCTCACCTCGAATCTCTCTCAAACTAAATGGCCAACAGTATGCGGTCACCCAAACATTAAACCTTCCTATGTGTCACTGTAATCAGAAATGTGCTGCTTTAACAGCCTGCACTCTTCCTGGATTGTTTTTATGTTTATTCTGTGTATTTGTTCCCACTTTTGCGTTCATCGCTAGTTCGTTTAGGTTTTTTATGGACTTACTGAAGGAGATCTTTGGCCCTGTTTGATTTTTAATTTTTTTTTATACCTGGTCGTTTCAAGGCAATATCAAACACCACCGTTATGCAGATGACACTCGGGTGTATATCTCCGTTTCTCCAGGCAGCTCCGGTTCTTGCTGCCTGTCTCGCATCAATATTTGGATGCATCAAAATATTTTGAAACTAAATCCGTCATTTTGAGGTCACAAAAAATGTTCTTCTTAGGAAGTTTGTCAAAATTAGACCACTTCTAAATAGGGATGTCACGATACCAGAAATGTAGTAGTAGATGCCAATACCAGTAAAATTCCACGAATCTTGATACCATGGTAATTGAAACAATAAATCACGTGTTCTTCAACATCCACTCCTTTACTACCGCCTGCATACTGGTTTTTGTTAGGAAGTCATTTTGTTAGCAGCCGGCTAGCAGCACAGTGCTGCATGGAGCTAACAGCTAACGTTAACTAGCTCTCGTCCTGCAGATTTCAACACCGACTTGTTGTTCGCAATGTAGCATGATCAGGTTGAAAAATAGGTTGCGTCGTGTCTCCCAAACATACTTCAAAATGCAAATAAAAATATGTGAATGGAAACACGGCTAGTGATGATGGGTGTAGTCAGAGGGGAAACCGACTTGAAGCTCTCACCCAGAGAGGATGATAGAACACTTCTTGGTGTTAATCTGTGTTGATCTGCAGCAGTTTATGGGACTGTGTCGACTTCATGTGACTCACTGCTTGTGTTTATTGATGAGATATTTTCTGGTTCAGAGAGGTGATATGAAGCCACGAGAGTTTACTGAACAGTGTTCCGATTTTAATTTGTTCAGTCATTTCCTGCCTTGTAGCTAATGCTAGCTGCAGATGTCAGGCTCATGTCAAGACACACAAACAGCAGATGAATTAGCGAGCAGAACTCCTACCCTGCCCTCTGCTCAAACTCATTATTAAAGTGGCTGCGCTGTACTTCATCTTCATCATCTGGTACTGACAGTCAATAACGGTCCATAAGCATTATTTTTTTAAATATTCACCACAGCCCTGCAAGTGGCGCAGGTTTTTTTAATCATTCTTGCTCAACTGTTTTGCACATGTTGATCTTGTTCTTGTTTCGGGAAGTTCATCCCAAAGCTTGCCGCTGTATTTATACCCTTCACCTTAAAGAACGGTGCTTCATTCAGCTGTGAGTGGGACTACAAACGGAGGGTTTAGGGACCGGATTGGAAGAGACAGATAAAAGAATGGTTGAAATCGAAGCAACATATCCTACGTTTTAGTCACTAGTATGTGTTAGGAATGCACCGATTCATCGGCTGAACATCGGTATCGGCCGATATTCTCCTTGTTAACTGCAGTGGACGGTCTTTATCTGTTGTGTGGTATCAATTTTGCGCCGGCTAAATGTTGTGTTGGTTATTAGCGTCCGGTCTCTGACAACAGTAACCAGCTGCTGATTCACAGAAGAAGAGTAAAACTACTTTACCACACGTGATAAAATGAGGAAAAAGCGGGGAATTCGCTGACATAACAGACACATGCCCCTTTTACGACGAGCTGGACAGTATTCTGTGTGAAAACGCCGGTGCCAGCCCTAAAAAATGTCATTGAAGGGGAAAGCATTGACCAGCAGTGATAAAGGTAGGAACTATAGTGTGAACAGAAAGAGGACTGAGGCCCCATCAGATATGAAGTGGACCAGAAACAGAACTGAGTCCCTTTTCTGTTGGTTGACTTTTTGGTCGACTTTAAGAGGACTGAGTTTGGTTTGTTTAAAAAGGACTTTATGTGAAAACACCCTAAAATGTCATTGTATGCTGCAAGATTAACGGTGTTTTCACACTTGGTCCCTTTCAGCCTTCCAAACGAACTGAAGTCGGACCTCCTCGGGAGGTGGTCCGAGTTCGGTTCGCTTCAAGTCCGCGTTGCAGTTCGCTTAACCTTTACATTGTGAACACAAAGCGCTCCAGGTTTGCTTTAGGGATGTCACGAGAACCGATACTTCGGTACCAAGTCGATGCAAAAGCTCTGAAGACGCGACTGTCCTCGTTTTTCTACAGTACCGCAGGTACTGTATGTACCGTTGAGGCTTGAGACTAATGGCGTCCCGGGGACAAAAGAAAATGTGTTTGGATTTTGGCGAGAAACTAGAATAAAAACGGTTGTTTGAAGGAGATGTTTTTACAGTTTTTACAATATAAAATAGAGAACTCTGCCTGTACATTTTACGACCACCGCTTGAGGACAGAGAAACGTGCCTTTCTGTCTGTATCAGTCCTGCTCCCAAATGCTCGTTATGATTGTAATAATTGATGACAAAACACATTAATAATTGCGTTGATTGCAGGCAGGACATCCTAAAACAGCAACTTGACGAAAGCGCTGCATTTTCCATATACAAGACTCAGATGTTTATGGGCTTAACGAATTTATTTCATTAGGACTATGTGGCTCTGAGCTCCAGTGAAACTATATCGTGAACAGAAAGAGGACTGAGGCCCCATCAGAGCTGAAGTGGACCAGAAAGTCCACTTTCAAAAGAACTGACGATGTGAACGCAAGAAGAACAGAGTCCCTTTTCTGTCGGCCCATTTTAAGAAGAGTTTGGTTCGTTTAAAAAGGACTATATGTGAAAACACCAAGATTTCACTTCATTGAAACTAAAGTATCTGTCTACCTACTTTTGACCACATAAAGTGTGTGTCTCTCTCTTTCCTCCCCTGGCCACCTCCCGTCCTCCTGTATTTATTTCATTTTGTCCTCTCCGCTGCCGGCTCCTCCCATTCCAGTCAGGGAGAGGGATTTCTGAGGCTCCCCATTGGTGCACAGCGAGCACAAGGCTCCTCCCTCCTGGAAAGAGAGAGCGGGGTAGAGAGAGAGGGGGGGGGAGAGAGGGAGGGAGGGAGAGTGAAAGTGGAGAGGCAAGCAGGCAGACGTGTTGCAACAGATGGCTTTACCAGCGGCGGCTCGGCGGCGGCTGCACCGAGGAACTCTGGGACGCCGTTAGAGACAGAGCAGAGAGGAAGGGAGGGAGGGGTGTTAGAAAGTCACAGCGCTGGAACGGAGCGAGAAAAAGAGACCGAGTGAGACTTCTTCCTCTTCTTCTTCTTCTTCTTCCTCCCCCCCTTCGGCTACAAACTCTTCCTCTCCAGATAGACAGGAAGACAGTGTCAGTGTAGTTCTGTAGCTAAAAGGAGTTTTATGGAGGAGATGAGAGTGTGATCTGAGCCTTCCTCCTCCTCCTCCTCCTCCTCCTCCTTCTCCTCCTCCTCCTCCTGCTGCTCCTCCTGCTCGCTGGGTCAGAGAGGAGAACACCTGCTGACAGCGAGGAGGTCCTGAGGGAGGAGACGCAGCGGCAGCAGGAGGTACAGGACTGTTTCTACTCTGTTCTACTTTATTATTTCATCAGTTTCTATGCTGCTCTGAGGTCATCATTTATGGACTGATCTGCAAAGTATGTGTGTGTGTGTGTGTGTGTGTGTGTGTGTGTGTGTGTGTGAGACTCTTCAGTTCTGCTCTACTTCACTGTGTGTCAGTTTCTGTTGGTCAGAGCAGCTTTGTTACTGTGTGTGTGTGTGTGTGTGTGTGTGTGTGTGTGTGTGTGTGTTGCTCCACTTTGCTGATGTGCTCCTCGCATTAGTTTTGAGGCCATGTTGTACTCACACTTGTCACACTTGTTTGCAGCAGTGTGCGGCTTTTACTGTATTTATGTGTGTGTGTGTGTGTTTATTGCTTCCTGCTTGCTGAACACGTGGGAGTGTGTTATAGCTGAGGTCAGTCATGAGAGAGAGAGAGAGAGAGAGAGAGAGAGGGAGGGAGGGAAGGTAGAAGGGAGGATGAATGAAGGGAAGGAAGGAAGGGAGGAAAGCTGTTCCACCCAGCTCTGTTTTTATTATAATAATAATATATATTTTTTTATTTTCCTAACTAAGTAGCAAAAAGCTTTCCAGGACCTTAAAGCCCCCCTCCAGTGTATTTTGGCATTTCTATGATATTTCATATTTATTTTGAATCATTTCCTGACTAACATGATTAGCAACACTGTTTGCAAAAAAAATTTTGCCAAATAATTTTGTGCTCAAAGTTAAAAAAAAAAAGAAGGTTGTTGGTAAAATGTGAATATGACGTCTGACTTTAGTAGAAGCTGCAGGTCAAAGGTCATCCTCCAAGCTGCAGGCGCACTCATGTTAGTTTGAGGCTGAGCAGCAAACTGATAAATCTGTTTATCTGTCTGTCAGTTTGTCTTTCTAGTTAGTTAACTAGTTAGGTGTAGTTAGCTGGTTATGTGTAGTTAGCTGGTTAGGTGTAGTTAGGTGGCCCAACTTGTTGCATTAGCTAACTGAGGGTTTTCATTTAATTCCCTCCTGCAGCCAGTTTTACTTCCTGTTTTTTGGTCAACGTTCTTTCTCAAACAGAGAACGGGGGTGTGGTTAATAATGCAACGTAAGTCATTACCACTGAAACCAGATAGCATCGTTTTTCAACCCAGTTTAGATGAATTTACTGTTTATCAGACCACAAATGAGACAAGAATTAGCGCAACACACCGACTCTCTCTCACTCGCTCTCTTCTTCACCGTCTCCTCCTGGCGAGGCGGCCGTCTGGCTGCTGCTGCACCGAGGAGCCGCACCGCCGCACGCCGGTCACAGCGCACCGGAGAACATTAGACATGTTGCCGAGGTCCGCCGTTTGAAATGCAATTTCGGGACGTTTTGGACGTGCACCGTCCACCAGCACCGGCCGCTCTCGTCTCAGCTCCAGCACCGGCACCGACACCGGGCTGCTCTGTGATTCGTTATATTTCTCTACCGGGATTTTTCTTTTGTTTTTTGCAGCTAAAACCCCAGCTCAATCTGTTTATTTTGGGTTCATACCGCAGTAGCGACGTGTGACTTGCTAGATACAGTCAGTGCAATGGCACCGTATGTGAATACAGCTCGTCGCCGGGTGATGTTATGAACCCAGATAACGTTTACAAAGCAGCAACAGTGGTTATTTCTTTCATGGTTGATGGAGGAAAGAAAAGTTGTTGGTATCTATGGAGACAAGCTCCTTCTCCTCTCCGGCGCGTGTAGCGTGAATGAACACAAATGATACCGGCGATCCAACTCGCACGAGTAAAGCGAGGCAAAAATTTGCAACACAGCATGAGAGCTGTGAAGGAAACCAAAATGTAACATTAGTATTTTATTTGGAGACATTGACAGTGAAGATCCAGGCAGGAGAGACCAGAATCATCCAGTCTGAACACACCTGTAGATATATACATATTCTGATAGAGAGACACTATTTAACACAACACCTCTGTGACTCAGAGACGCCTGAGCGTGAAGCATCAGATGTACACTAAAACTACATTTCTGTCTCTTCTACAGTGTTACAGTAGATTGTACTAACGTGTGTGTGTGTGTGTGTGTGTGTGTGTGTGTGTGTGTGTGTGTGTGTGTGTGTGTGAGCTGCAGTGGTCGTGTTGGCGGGAACTCGTTGACAGCAACTATTACGATTTGGTGACTGCGATCCCACCATCCATCACACACACACACACACACACACACACACACACACACACACATACACACACACACACACACACACACACACAGCAGGGTAAATAAGGCTGATGGCTACTTTGCAACCGCTGGAATGTAAACATTCACTGACCCAGACTCTTCAAATATTAATACACAGACTCACACACTCCCAGCTGTTGCAAAATTATAATTTCATATAATAAATTCTGATCACGAAATAGTCGTCAGAACCATTAAAGTAAAACTACAATAAGCAAAATTATCTTTTAAATTGACAAACATCATACGTGTGATTCAAACGGGATCAAAAAAATATTTGTCCTTCTCCGTTGGCGACTGTTCATATTTTTCTGAAATAAGGTCCCATGTTGGCCAACAGGAAGGGGCGGGACTTCGCCTCTCTAAATGTGAGATGTCTGAATTCTGTTAGCGGTCTTTTTGAAACTTTTTTTTTGTTTTTTAGTTTGCCAGATTTGAAAATGCTCACGTTTCTTTTTTACGAAGCATTTTTTTTACCTAATTTTATGTTTTGTTTTTTTTACCTTACATTATGTTTTCATTTAACCTAACATTACCATTGTTTTTGACCTAATGTTTCGGGTTTTTTTTTACCTAAAATTACTGGGGTTTTTTTAACTAACAATCTGTTTTTTTTCACCTAATATTATGTTGTTGTTGTTTTACCTTACATTATGTTTTTATTTAACCCAACATTACGCTTTTTATCCTAATATTACCATTTTTTACTTAATGTTACATTTTTTACCGAACATTACGTGTTTTTTTTCACCTAATATTATATTGTGTTTTTGTTTTTTTTACCTTACATTATGTTTTAATTTAACCTAACATTACCATTTTTTATAACCTAATCTTGCGTTTTTTTACTACCTAGCATTATGATACTTTTTTTTCACCTAATATTTCCGTTTTTTTAGCCTAATGTTAAGTTTTTTACTTAACATTACGTGTTTTTTTCACCTAATATTATGTTGTTGTTTTTTTTATCTTACATTGTTTTTATTTAACCTAACATTACGCTTTTACCTGATATTATCTTTTTTTTTTTACCTAATGTTACAGGGGGGTTTTTACCTAGCATTGTTAGGTTTTTTTTTTACCGAACATTACGTGTTTTTTTCACCTATTATTATGATTGTTTTTTTTACCTTACATTATGTTTTTATTTAACCTAACATTACGTTTTTTAACCTAACATTACCATTTTTTTTTTTACCTATTGTTACGTTTTTTTATTACCTAACACTACAGGGTTTTTACCTAACATGACGTTAATATTATGTTAACATTGACTTGAAATCTTGAGCAGAGAAACGTGACATTTTTCAAATCTGGTTTAATTAAAAAAATTGTAATAATCTCGGGGACCCTCCTCTCTTTCTATTGTTGACGTGAGTTCCCCAGCTGGATCCTCCTCACTTATTTAACTGACAACAAAAGGTTCTGATGGCGTACTGGATCCCAGTAGACTCCAGTTTTCACAGTGGATAAATACGTCCATGAATCATTTCATGAACTGTTGTGTCATACTGTATCTCGTGTGATGAAGCTGCAGTTCAGCTGAAGGACTGTAATTATGGTCTGTTTTGTTTATTGATGGTTTCCTATTGACGTCTGACTGTGTGGTCCAACTGACGGCCATTTGTTGTGTCAGGACATGACAGGGATTAACAGAGAGGGAGGGAGTGTGTGAATACATCACACGGTTTAGTGTGTGTGTGTGTGTGTGTGTGTGTGTGTGTGTGTGTGTGTGTTGGTGATTATCAGGGGTTTTCCCTCCGCTCTGTTTGAGGATCCGTCTGCAGATATTTAAGCTTGTTCTGTCTTCAGTTAGTTCAACAATGAAGAGAAATCTGGAGCATCTACAGAACAGACAGCTGCGTGTTAACCGTACAGTGTGTGTGTGTGTGTGTGTGTGTGTGTGTGTGTGTGTGTGTGTGTGTGAGTCTTGATGATGGCACTATTGCCTGAAGCCTCTCATCCTCGCTGTCCTTTGACCTCTTGACCTTCTGTTCTCTCTGACTGTATTTCCACTGTTGTCGTTCTGTCTCTTCATATTTCATCAGTAAGTGTTTCAGCTGGTATGCGACATGTGACTCCACATGAGCTCAGACTTATTTCATGAACAGGAATGCTTTTCACGGTTTAATGTGCTTTTAGCGCCTTTGTCCTGTGTGTAAGAAACATTCGTTAAAAAATGAATAGAGATAAAAATACGTCCATATTAATCTCCTGGTGTTTTTACAAAAGCAAACACACTATCTAGTGGACTAATGTGGTTTATAGTTCTGACCACAGAAACCTAAAAGGACAAACATGGCTGCTAAACACTGAATTAAATATTAGAACATCAGCTCAGTTCAAGGTTTCTGAAATGTCACCAAAACATACATTTGTGATAATATTAACAAAAGTGTGAATATCAATAATTGTAAAGTTTATGTCAGGTTTTTGTTATGCGTGTCAGAGTTGTTGAGTCCATTAACAAATGACATCATCACCGAGCATCAGCTGATCCTGCTCGGGCCGAGGTCGATACCATGGCAACACAGCCTGGTGACCTTTGAACTCGTTGCAGCCTGAAGCCTACACACACACACACACACACACACACACACACACACACACACACACACAAAGCCAGAGGTTTGAAGCATTTGAGGCGGCTGTGTGTGTGTGTGTGTGTGTGTGTGTGTGTGTGTGTGTGTGTGTGTGTGTGTGTGTGTGTGTGTGTTGGGTCAGTGGGGTCACATGTAGAGCTGTATAGAACAGCGGGGTCTCTTCTGTTCTATAGAAAGGCATTTTACACACACAGTGTATCCTGCGGTGTACTGTATGTGTGTGTAGATGAGTGTTGGCTCTGTGTGTGTGTGTGTGTGTGTGTGTGTGTGTGTGATGGTAGATTTTACTAAATCACACTCATTGTCATTGAGTTATTGAAGGCAGCATTTTCACCATGTTGGAGTTTAATGTATTTAAAATGCAGTCAAATTAGCTTTCATTCGTAGTCAGTGGTCGAAGCTTTGAAGCATTGGGGTCGGCCCTATTTCTCTATTATCTGAAGAGTTGTGTGAGACTCTCTCAGGTCGTGGCTGACGATCGGACCGTACAGTGTGAGCACATAAATCATGAGCTTTGGCTTGACATCGCAAATGATCTACTGGTACAGTAGGAGTAGGAGTTACACAACAACATTTCTAAAATCCTACAGTGTATGCTCAGCTTTAGTTGTGTTTCCAGTCCGTGCTGCAGTGTTTCCTCCAGTGTGACTTCTCATCAGCTCCTCACAAATCTGCTGCTTTTTCATTTTCTGTTAGTTTCATAAGACAGAAGGTCAGTCAGCTGTTTTTATTTATCTGAGAGCAGCTCTGATTGGTGCTCGTCCTCCTGCTGCTGTTACATGATAAAACCCTCTCTCATCCTCCCACGTCCTCCCCCGTCCTCCCACATCCTCCCTCGTCCTCCTTCGTCCTCCCTCGTCCTCCCGCCTCATCCTTCGTCCTCCCTCATCCTCCCGCCTCCTCCTTCGTCCTCCCTCGTCCTCCCTCGTCCTCCCGCCTCCTCCTTCGTCCTCCCTCATCCTCCCTCGTCCTCCCCCGCCATCCCCTACCCTCCCTCGTCCTCCCGCCTCCTCCGTCGTCCTCCCTCATCCTCCGTCGTCCTCCCTCATCCTCCCACGTCCTCCCACCTCCTCCCCCGTCATCCCCCATCCTCCCCCATCCTCCGACCTCCTCCCCTGTCCTACCGCCTCCTCCCATGTCCTCCCCCGTCCTCCCACCTCCTCTTCCATCCACCCCTGTCCTCCCACATCCTCCCCCCGTCCTCCCACTTCATCCCTCGTCCTCCCCCATCCTCCCTCGTCCTCCCACCTCTTCCCTCGTCCTCCTCCGTCCTCCCTCATCTTCCCGCGTCCTCCCACATCCTCCCCCATCCTCCCCCATCCTCCTCCGTTCTCCCCCGTCCTCCCACATCCTCCCCATCCTCCCCTGTCCTCCCTGCCCATCTCCCCCATCCTCCCCCATCCTCCCACCTCCTCCCCCCATGCTCCCTCGTCCTCCCTCGTCCTCCCTCGTCCTCCCCCGTCCTCCCTCGCTGTAGCAGAATAGATGAAATTGGAAATCGTTTTAGAGCGCAGCGTTGGAGCGGCTGACCTTCAGAGAGACTCTGAGAGGCGGAAGGAGGGAGAGGTTTTAGTTTGAATGAATCTAAATTCTTTATAGAGGCGTTTTAAACTGTGACAGTCGGCAGCAGCTCTGAGCCAAACTGACTGTAATAAGTTAGTTTACTACATCCTCTGCTGTTGCATATCAGAGAGGAGAAGAAGAAGAAGAAGAAGAGAGGAAATTACTGCTCATTAAAGAGGAACTTAACACTAAATCCACATTTGTGATGTGATAACTTATATGTCGAGTTGGGCGGTATTGAAATTCCCCTACTGACTATATTGCTTTAAGAAAAACAACGATATACGATATTATCGTCCAAAATAAGCTGAAGAGAGACGCACATAGATATGTATGTGTTACAATACTCATAAGTGGCCACAGAATGGCGACAATGTGTAGGCAGGAAGAGCTCTTTTCGGATGGCTTGACCGCACGTTACCGCAATACGATAACGTTTCCTGTCCATGACAGAGTTAACATGCAGCTTTAGCCGTGATGTCTAGCTCTTCTTTTCCTGCAATGTGTGAAACCCAAAGTGTTTCCATACTTTACTGTATGTGTAGTGTTTACCACTTTGGATTTAACATGTGAGGGTGCAGGTCGTATCCACGCAGACCCTCCGCCGTTTTCTGCTTTCTCGTTTCGGCTCGCTGCGGTTTGTTTTGGTTGATGGATACGGAACGGATATTACGTCACGTTACTCAGTCTACAACAATAAAAGCGCTAACTTCCATAGACTAGAAAGAAGCAAATATATCGATTCTGGCATTAAAAAAATCTATTTCAAAATCTTAAAAAAAAATCGCGATAAATAGTCCTTCCATCCTCTAAGAGTTGATTGTCCCAATCATTACAGCTGATGGTCATGTGGTGGTTTGGGCCTTGACGACTGATGGACTGGTCCAGTCCGGGTCGGGAGATAAAATCATAGTGTGTGCTTGTTAAAGGATTCTTATCATTTATCGTCTGATTGAGTCACTGTGTAGTTCTCGTCATGATTATTTTAAACATTAACAACTGGATGTTGATATCTGAGAGTGGAGAACATAATAAACTGTGATGTGTTGTGAGTGAGAGAATAGCTATTAGGACTGGGACGATTCACCTATCTCCCGATTCGATACTATCACGATACTTGGGTGCAGATTCGATATGTATTGCGATTTTAAGTATTGCAATTCGATATTACGATTTATTGAGATTTTTTTTAACACTAGACCATGAGAGAAAGTTGAATCATTCACTTCTCGGGACTTTTACTTTGGAAAATCTCTAAATTAATACAGTAAAAATGTTTGATTTTCAGCGTGTATGTACTGTGATGTGCTGTGAGTGAGAGAGTAGCCGTCATTTTATAATCCACTTCATCAGGTTTTAAAGTCACCGTGATGAAGTTTTCTCTCCATGTTCCCCTCATCTCTCCATCCTCCATCTCATCCAAACTTTATTTCCCCTCCGTGTCTTTCCCTTCTCCGCATGGATAGCTGCATGAATTATATATTTTGATGAATGTCCTTTTCAACGCTGGTAGAGAAACACGAGATAATTCATGTTCCTGCTGGATTTTGGATGTAATCTGATCATCGCACTATGAGATTCTTCTCAGTCGTTCAATATGTGCTCTCTTTGTCGTCATGTGTGGGGTGTCCGGTAGGTTTTCAAAATCTGTTGAGCTTGTTCAGCTTGAAATCACAACATCTGGTTGTTTTCCTGCAGATGGTATCACTGAGTGTGTAGTTCAGAAACAGAGCTGCTGAATAAACCAGCAGCCGCCCGTCAGACATGATCTCATGATGCCCCACCGGACGCAAACACACACAAAGAGCAAGAAAGAGAGTTAAACTCTGCAGCGCCGTCTCCAGGAGAGGACTGATTAGGTCACTGTGTGTGTGTGTGTGTGCGCGCTAGTGCGTGTGTGATGCTGGGTATAAATGGAGCAGAGTGATTCAGGCTGTCAGAACGGGGTGAAGACAGACAGCAGGGGGAAGTGAAGTGTGTTTCAGACGAAGGTCACAGATGATTTTCGTGTCCTGTGGGGAAACCTGTTGGTGGTCGAGATGGCGGTTACCACGGTCACCGGAGACTGACACCATCCTAAAATACTCCACCTACTTTCACAGAGCAGGAACACACCTGATCCTGTGCTGACTACCTGTAGAATCTTATAACAGCTATTTCACATTGTGTTTATTTTGGATTTGCACCTTATTGATGTTTTATGTTTCATTTCAAACTGCCACTGCTGCACCACGATTTCCCCTCGGGATAAATACAGTCCTAGCTTATCTTATCATCAGCAATTAAAACATTGATGACTTGTGATCAGGGTCTGAAATAAAATAAAATCATCAGGCCGTCCGCCGCTTTGGCAGACAGGGAAAACGCTGGGGATGGGAATAGAGAACCGGTTCCCATTGAGAATCGGTTCCTAGTTGTCTGATTCCTTGGCATCTCATGCCTCCGTGACTATCGATTCCTCTTATTGATGCTTTCCCACAGTTACGCATGCACAATGATGCATATGCACGCCGTATCACGTTTCAGTTTGTTTGAGATTGGAGCCACGGCGGAGAGAAAAAAAGCGCTCAAAAGCATGGCGCTGCTGCTAAACCTGGGGGGGCGCACCCTATTTCATCTGACAATACGACATTGTGAACAACAAATCTGTGTTGAAATAAGCAGGAGGAGAGTTAGTAACGTTAGCTGTTAGCAGCCGGTGGGCAGCACAGTCCTACTTGGTTAAATAACGGAGCTACTAACCTTAACGGAGGTGCCATTGAGTTATTATTATGAGGCGTTCAAACATTGCTCAGTAAAAATGAGTATTGGACGAAGGTAAATTACAACGTTATCGTGATGTGTTCAAATGTAATCTCGTAAAAAAATTAAGTTTTCGGCGACAAACTTGAATAAATCCAGTTGTTTGAGATGTTTTCACAGCAATATAGAATAGATATTAGAGAGGGAATTATGACCTGTTTAACTTCCCAACAACTTCCCAAGATTTTTTTTAATCAAAGCAAATATTTCAATAATCATTTGAATTGTGTGTTTTTATGCAAATAACCCCTATAGATGACAATAACACACTACAGTACCCTCCCACCCCCTAATAATAGGGCTCTCCCAGAAGCTACGGTGTAATTCAAACACGGTAATTTACACATGCATATAATGTTTTTTGTGTAAAATATATCGAACATTGAATTACATCAGATCTAAAATGTTATTCCTTCATTTAGTGCAGAGATATCAAAAGTGGAGTTAGTTGAAAGCCCGGTGCGTCTACCGATGCTACAGGGTGACTTGTGCGTCTGTATCAGACGCCGAGGGGCGTGATAAAGCGCCGGTATATGACCGGACTGGAGTATCTGTGTGTTTAAGTCTCCATATAAGGCTGCCTCTTCTGTTCTGTTTTGTGGGTGAAGAGTATAAAGAAACCAGCAGATGAAAATGGATCACATTCAGCAGTGTCAGTGGTTTATATTAGTCGACCTCTAGCAATATGAAAATATTAATACAGCTGCCGGCGACGTGCCGTCAGAGCAGCGCCGTACTGTGACAGAAACGAAGACAGGACAGTTTGACATTAAGTTTATTGATGCTAAAAAAAGTCAATCTCCCATCTATGGCACACATTTCAGGAGTGAAATTGCCCTTTTCAAACCCCATCAGTCTTATGACAGGGGGGTCACTCTATAATCTGTTGCTCTTCCTGAGCTTTTCTTCCATCCTTTGGGGGTTTTCGTCATCTGAATCGAGGGTCTTAGGGACAGAGGATGCAAGAGAGGATGGAAGATTTTAAATGCCGTTAATGTGTTGATCCTATAAGGAAAGAGGAAAGGAGACAAGGGGAGGAGGAGAGAGGAGGTGGTGAGGATGAGGAGAAGAAACAACGATGGTTGGAAGCTTTTCACTGAAGCATGAAATGAGAATTGGAGGATTCGTATTGGTGGAAAACACACACACACACAGTAACACACACACAGTAACACACTCACACAGTAAAACACACACACACACAAACACACACACACACACACACACACACACACACACACACACAGTACTATAACACACTCACACAGTAACACACTCACACAGTAACATAGACACTAACCAGCAGCAGAAACTGGAGATTCTCTCAGATGTGGAAACAAATATCGAACAAAATGTCTCCAACTGTCTCTAGTGGGTGTTTTTACATCAAAATATCCCGAATGTTCTCTTTTGTGTTTTTGTTTTTCTCAATCATCACTTTTATTAAAAAAAAAAACAAGGAAAGTGTTTCGGTCAGTATTTCTTCTTCTTTTTTAAGTCTGCAGTAGAAGATGACGTCGAAGCCTGACATTTATTTGGTTCAGCCCCTGTAAACGTTGAGAAGTGGATCTATCACATAGACTGCAAGTAGTGGACGTAGTCACCGTTACCCATTGGTTTGTGGTCTGCCGTTTTGAAGCCTGTAGTTCGGCATTTTGGCTGTCGCCATCTTTGTTTTTGGCCGTCGCCATCTTGGTTTTTGGTCGTCACCATCTTGGTTTTTGTCCAACTCCATCTTGGTTTTTGGTCGTCTCCATCTTGGTTTTTGTCCGTCTCCATCTTGATTTTTGGTCGTCTCCATTTTGTTTTTTGGCCGTCGCCATCTTGGTTTTTGTCCGTCTCCATCTTGATTTTTGGTCGTCTCCATTTTGGTTTTTGGCCGTCGCCATCTTGGTTTTTGTCCGTCACCATATTCTAGCTAGCAGGGCCGTTTCTAGCCGGTTCTTGCTAGCAGGGCTGGTTCTAGCTTTTTGGGGGCCCATATGCAAAATCTTGTTTTTTGACCAAATGCTACTTTTTACACATAAAAAAAATATTTGAATTTAACTTAGCTGCATTGTTAACATCAAAATCAAAACAAACTTATAAATAATAAAAAAAAATTCAAAAAATGATGTTTGATTTATGTTAAAAGTCACTTTGAATGATTAACAAATGATAATGTAGAAAAACAAAGACTTTAAATTTAAGACGGTCCGCATTCATTTCGGGACGGTTCCTGGAGGATGGTGAAAAAAGTTAGTTTAGAGCCCTGAGACACCATATAGCTCAGTTTTAACCTGTACACGTCTTCAGTAAGGCTGAACCTGAATCTGAATTTTCTTTTCTAGAGTTCAGGTTCAAGTTCAGGCTCTCGACCTGCCTGAAGAACTCTGCTGTGTGGTCTTATTATCCTCTCCTAACACTCACACGCACACACACACACACACACACACACACACACTCTCTGAACACCCCTTACAGACCACCAGCCCAGCTAATTGGAGATGTTGTATCACCTCCCTCGTGTCTCTTGCTCTTTCTGTTTCTTTCACATTCACACATTCACACACTCTCACTCTCACTCTCACACACAGACACACACTCACACACACACACACACACACGCACACACACTGCAACCCAGTGGGAATTGGCAGCTCGGAGCGAATTGAGAGAGAAGGCAGAAAGTCATTACTTCTCTCACTAGATTGTGTGTGTGTGTGTGTGTGTGTGGTGTGTGTAATCCCGCCATCAGTATGCCGGTCATGCTTTGCAACAGAGGGAAGGAAATTGAAGAGAGAGGGAGAGAGAGAGAGGAGGGGGGAGGCGACAATCCAACATGGAGTTCTTTTGATTACAGATGGTAAATGTGCCTTCAGTCACCTCCTCCTCCTCCTCCTCCTCCTCCTCCTCTTCATCGCCTCCTCGCTCCTTCTCACTCAAGGGATTTGAGGTGGACGTGAGAGGAATCACTGACCAGGCTGTGTGTGTGCTGTATTACTGTGTGTGTGTGTGTGTGTGTTGTATTGCAGTGTTTTTATTACATTGCAGTGTGCTGTCTTGTTTTCTAAAGCCGGGGTCACAGAGGTCGTCTGCTAGAAGTTTAAACCGAAAATACTCGGCGGTACCTTCAAGCAGCTGTGTTGTTGTTTCATTATATTCTGTCACTGAGTCGTCTGAACTCTCGGCTCACTCTCCTCACCTTCGTGAACAGAGGCCGAAGTGTTTTTAGGATGAAGATGATGCTGCTTTGTTCGGGGATGATGTGCGTCCTTCGGTATTGGCTCAGATCAGACACTTCTATTTACTGCCACGTTGAAGTCACAGCTGTAGATACTAAATTTGCCATATTTTTCACAAGCTGCTTGATCCAAATACTTAAAGTTCGGATTCAAAACTATCCACCTTATTGACCTTGCGTGAATTATGGGCGCAACTTCCGGGGCGTCGTGTCACTGAACCAGAACCGCCGTTTTCCATGGTAACGGTACGCTAATCGTCTCTCCTAGAGCGATTGTATTAAAAAATATAGTAAAACATGTGGGAACACCACCTGTTACACCTCAAACGGGATAATGTGATCATAGCTCTGCCTTCTACTATCGAGGGATGAGAGGACGACCTGAAGAAGTGGCCTCAGATAACCTACACTAACATATTTAGCTACTTTATCCTTTGGTTTATCACAATTTATTCAGACATATAGACATAGTCACAGTGTTACTTACACTGGGGATGAGTTCTCTGAGGTCTTACCTATCCATAGAGACCAAGATCATGCATATAGACCTGGTAGTTGTGGAGCTATTCTTGATTTATTTTGGGTATGTCTGTCTAGGCAAACCACACCTTCCAGCACCCTAGGGCGTAAGAGGTTAAACCAAACCACCATCTTTTCCTAAACCTAACCAAATAGTTTCCTGTGAAGACAGATAACTTTTCGTTAGATATCATACGAACCATCGTATGACGATACGTTGCCTCAGTTGCTCTTCCTGAGGTTTCTTCCATTTCTTTTCTCTCTGTAAAGGGTTCGTCTGGGGAGTTTTTCTTTTAAACTATGAATCGAGGGACACAAAGGAGAGAGGGTGTCGTATCTTGTACATATTGTTAAGCCTCCTGAAGCAAATTTGTGATATTTGGCTATATAAATGAACTTGACAAGGTGTTGAACACAGTGAGGTACCATCACAGAGACTTTAGTCATCTCTTAACCGTCTCTTCTCTCTGTTTGTCTCTGCAGGACTGAACACAGCAGAGACTCCATCACACTGCAGGTAAACCTCTTCCTGTTGTGATTCACACACACGGTCCTCTGTTGGTCGATTGGTTAACAAGAAGAGTCTCATGTTTGTGGTGCTAAGACTTTATTTCCATCTGTGTTCTTTTCACTTTTTTTCAAATGTAAACGTCCACTCAGCCGTTAGCAAAAAACAGTGACGTAGGTTAGCACAGTAAGCTAATCAATAAGGTTATGAATAATGTGAATGCTAGCACTAGCTGAGTCAACATTAGCTGTGCTAAGATTGGGGTTGTATGTTTACTCCCGTGTTCTGAGAGGTAAAATTACTGTTTTTGTGAATGGAGTCTGGTCCCGTCAGAAAGGGCTGTCTGACGGCGAGGTAAAGCAGCTGTGGACGGAAAACAGATTTTATCCACCTGAAAAAATCAATATCAGTTTAAGTGTACGCTATATTTAGTATTGTTTCGCCACTTTACCTCGCCGTCAGACAGCCCTTTCTGACGGGGAACTGGAGCCGTTATATCGCTGCCTTCAAAGCCACCAGACTCCATTCACAAAAACAGTAATTTTACCTCTCAGAACACGGGAGTTGCTGGTCTACCGCTGCATGGATCGATTAGTTTGTTTGTGTTATTGTGTGACTTTCTGATCTGAACTAACGTGGCGTCCACAGCAGTACGTCGCTTAGCTTCCTGCCGGTACTCCTGTCTGCTTCTCCAAACTGGGAGCACGCCGACCGCCATCTAAGTTACTGTATGTAACGTTAATACACTGACTATAAGGATGTATATATACTGTACATGTAGCAGCGTCATCATGCAGAAACCTACGTCAGGTCACGTGGGGAAACGTTTTCAGAAGGGCTTGAAGGGAAAATAGCATTTTTACAATAATAAACATAATACAATATTGCTTTATAATTGTCAAGATCACAAGGTCCTGACGTTGTGATGGTGAGATTTTTTGGTCAGAAAAAAAGGTGTGGTTGTATTGCAGAACGTGTGTGTCTGAGTCTGAGTCGGTCCTCTGGTTGTGACCCAGTAACAGGAGCCTCACATTCCTGATTAATGATGCAAGTTGGACCCAAACAATGAAAACACACGAGCAGCCTGCTGCATTAGTACATTCACTTCAACACATCAACATACAGCACAGTCACACACATGAAGTCATCGCGTCCAAACACGCAACATGATGGATGAAAGTGGTGCGTTCGGGGACATCGAGGGACGTGATATCCACTGTTTTCAGATAGTATCAATAGAATTCATTGTAACAATACTGTATATCGGTCGTCAGTTCTGGTGCTGTGCTCAGAGATGACCGTGTCAACAAGAAAACAAGAGTGGTTTTGTTGCCTAAACTTAATAGCGGCTGTTACCATAGTGTTGTCACGCAAAAGGCTAAAATGCGGTCTCATGACATGCAGAATGTTCTCTTAATGTCGCCTTCCTACAAGATCGGATTGGTATTAAAGACCTTCAAAGTTAAAATTCATCACAATTTTATGGTCTTTTTTTTTCCAGTTTTGTGTTTTGACTAGGGATGCTAATTTTGAAGAAAAAAATTAACCGATAACCGACCCTCGTTAACCGATTATTAACCGTTAACCGACAAGATTAGTGCGTCGCATGCAGCGGTGCGCCAGCTGCAGTGTGTGAGCACAACAGACAACTGAGTCCCCAGTTCATCACTCCGGGAGAGTTACTGTAGCAGCCACGCTGCTGCGTGTAGTGTCGAGGACACATGCAGCCACTTTAGTCTCCACCACATCATTTAGTTTAGTTTAGCAGGCTCTCAGCTGTGTGTCAGCCCGGCGTAACGATAACGAGTGTCCGACAGACCGTGTGTGTGTGGCGGCGGTGAGCGGGGGGCTGTCGGTGGCGTTATAGCTGTGAACGTAGCTGTAGCAGTGCTTGTACAGTTTATTTGTAGGTGAATAAATGCTACAACTCCTCCGCTCAAGCGAGCTCAAGAGACCTGAGCCAACTTCCTGTATCTTGCAACGCCGGCTCAGACTCTCTTAAGGTGGACCGTTAAGGTGGACCAGCTTTTCTCCTTTAAGTGACGAGCCGCTCCTCTGAGTTTTGCTCAGCTTTGTAATTAATTATTAATATTTCTTTTAACCGTTTTAACCGATAGCGTTAATCGGTTAAAATTGTTAATGTCGATTAAACGGTTAATTATTAACATCCCTAGTTTTGTCGTAGATCAGTAAAACCAGGATTACCGCCAGTATCTTGCAAGCCTGGCGGCCCGCCGGGACTAAGTTGACTCCCCGCCAGGCCTAAGCATCGTGGGAATTATGTATTTTCAAGATGGTTTTTAAACTAAAATGTGTTATACAAGTAGCGAACTCCTTTAAGGAATAACTCCTAGGCCTAGGTTTACGTTAGTGAGTGTCGGTGTGCGGTACAGACACAGACAGAGAGAGAGAGAGGGAGTGTGTGACGGACTGACGGCGAGTATGAAGATAACCGTATAGCTGTGAGCGTAGCAGTGCAGTGTTTGGTTTGTACGGTTCAGGCTGGCTGGTGAATAAATGCCACAAACCCTGAAGACACAAGACCAGTTCCCGTTTCTGGTTTGACACAGTCTGTTTACTGAGGGGGCTCAGACTCGCTTAGGTTGGGCTGTTAAGGTGGACCTCCGAGTTCTGCTCAGCACCCCCCCACCCCCACCCCCACCCTCCAGCGGTGAACGGTGAAGAAGATGAAGCCGTTAAAGAGTTTGTGTTTCAGTCTGAACTCTGCAACCTTTACAGAAAACACAGTTTGTTTCCCTGCAGATGATTCTGGTTCAGATCCAGATGACCCGAACGCCTCCACATTCCTCTGTGTGTGTGTGTGTGTGTGTGTGTGTGTGTGTGTGTGTGTGTGTGTGTGTGTGTGTGTGTGTGTGTGTGTGTGTTTTCACATGTGTTTCTGATCAGTGGAGAAAGAGGTGGATGAGACAGAAAAGTCGTCACGTCAACATACTGACGTCTTATTTCATTTTCATTTAAACAGCAGGAGGATGGACTGAATTATTCATTGAATGATTGACTGCCTGGTTGATTGATTGATTGATTGATTGATTGATTGATTGATTGATTGATTGATTGATGATTGATTCCAGGGTTGTCAGTGAATGTCAGATTGTTGACCCACAGATCTTTGACCTCTGATACTTTTGATTCCTCTTATTCTGAAATATAGTCTCACTGTAACATTAAAAAACATGTCTCCAGATCGACCGATCTTCATTCCAGCCAGTATTATATTAATATTATCTTATAGCAGATATATTGTGCTGGTTCATATGTAAGAAGAAGAGATGCCACAGATTGTTTTGTCAGCTGTAGAAACAGAAGGCCTTTCCCATTTCCCTGTTTGTACATCCTACATTTTTTTCCTCACCTCTTCTCCACGCGTCTTAGTCCCGCCCACAGGAGATGCGAGCGGAGGAGGAGGCGAGGAGAGAGGAGTCGAGGAAACAGGCATTAAACAAATGAGACATCGTTGCCTCGAGGCCTCGTTTTAAAGCGACGTCAATTAAATATGACACACAGCTGCATCTGCTGTCCATTGTTTTGTTCTACCACAGCTGTATTTTATGATCTCTGTCAGATGAGCAGAACAGTGTTCAAGACAACTTATATATTTAATATTAATTCAATTCACAACGTGGCACAACACACACACACAACCTTTATATATTTTATTGTGTGAAGCACTACAGATGTTTGTATAAAAAGTACTATACTGTTCTGTGCTTGTTTTCAAGGTGAAGATTGAACTTTCAGGCTCATAACGACCTTCACCTGAGTTTTATTTTGTAATTGCATAAAAGAAGCGTGTGTGATTGTTGCAGGAGAGTTAAAGATGTAACGTCCTCTCAGTAGAAACAGGTCAGATGTACATCAGGGATTCTATCTATCTATATCATCAGTGTAGCAGCTGATATCACACACACACAGTGAAGCCATGCATCATGTTGTTAACCTGCCATGTTGACCACTGGGACTGAACCAGTACAGCTCTATGTGTGTGAGGACTTCTGTCTTTGTGAGGACCAGTGTTTTTCCCGTTAAGTGTTGGAAGATCTTGTTCTTCTTGTCGTCTCTTCTTCATAGTTCTGTTTGAGGGTTCAGACTTGGTGTAGAAGAAAAAGAGAGAGAGAGAGAGAGAGAGGGTGACTGTGACGTTTATCCAAATCTCAGAGGAAATTATTTGAAAATTCAAATGCTGTTCTCTGCAGCTGTCAGCGCTGATCTGGAAGCTGATTGGCAGTCTGACTTTGTGACAGCACTCCTAAATCCCAAATGTGGTCTTTAAAGTTGTGCTTCAATTAAATTACAAACTATTTTACTTGAATTGGAGCTACTTTCTGAGAAAAGGTTTCCTTAAAACCTGCTGACGGTGCGTTCTGTTGATTTTCCAGACAGACGTGGACACTGTGTCTGAAAAGAGACGTTGCTGTTGAATTATTTAAATGTAGTTTTTCCTATTTCCTAATAACGTTCACCTCCATTGTATTGAGTTGGGGGCAGAAATCTCAAAGACAGATATCTAAAAACTTGAACAAAAATGTGAGACTCCATAATCACCCCAGTCTCAACAAATGGCGTATGAATGACACAACAATGTGTAAATCATTTTGCATGAAATAACAACGCCGTTCTTGCGTTTGCGTCATTTCACGCCGTGTATTCTGTACTGACTGCAATGTAAACACATCCGTGTGAATATGCTCCGCTCAGAGCTAGTGGCGTAGAATAACAAGAGAGAGAGAGACTGCTGATGGCGGGGGGTAGATGGGCCCAACAAACACAGGACTTAACGCCACTTCCGGTGTGGCGTAACTTAACTGCGATCTTTCCTAAACCTAATGAAATTGTTTCCTGTGAAGATGGAAGTTTATTTTGAAAAGACTGGAGCGGAAATTGACGTTCGTAGGAAAACACACGAACACACGGGACATGAACAGCGGTCTCCTGGCGAAGGTCCGGTGTTTTCAACCCACCCATACGTGGATAACATACAAATTGATTTTGTGCTGACATCACAGAAAAAATGTGTAATTCGTTCATGTCCAGTATGAAACTACAAGTCAAAGTTTTATTTTCATTACAGCATTTCCGGTGTTATTTAAACTCAAACTGTGATCTTTTCCTAAAACTAAGTAGTTTTGTTGCCCAAGCCTAAACAAGTCGATCTTTTCCTAAACCTAACTAAGTTTTATTTTGAAAAGACTGGAGCGGAAAGTGACACGTCGATCAGGTGTTGCTGGACATTTGTAGGAAAAAGCAGGAAAAATACGTTGTTGAAAGTCGTGCTGAGCGTCACGAAAAAAAAAGGGAAATTTGTGTCTATATACACAAATCAAATAGCTTAAATTTCACGACTCTTTAACGAACTGCTGTGCGACTGGGCTGTTTCGTAAGATATTATACCAACTGTTGGAGGATACGTTATTGACGTTTGTGACGTGTTTTCCGTTATGTTACGTTGTTAACGTACACATTTTACTCATTTTACGTACTGATTTAAAGCCCAACCATGATGCTTTTCTTAAACTTAGCGTTAAATGACACGCAAGAACCCTAAAACGCGTTATCATGACACGCAGAATGGCGTGCTATTCATACACCTTCCCATGAGATCAGATTACACACTCAGTTGATTAGGAACACCTGGCTGTAACTAATGCAGCCTATAACAACCGCCCTGCAATAAATCCTCCTTCATCAAGGTGAGAGGCTCCATGTACTTAATAAACAGCAGCATATAAATATTAAAGGAGTCAGTTAGACCTGCTGTCAGCTGTGAATCACGTCCACATATACAGAGTGTGTGTGTGTGTGTGTGTGTGTGTGTGTCTATAGGAGCAAACAGCGCTGTATATATACAGTATGTGTCCAGTGGTCATCTCCCAGCAGAGCTCTCTTGCTCTCCATCAGTCTATTTCTGTCTCTGAGTGGGCAGGATGGATGAACCGCCCAGAGGGATGGAGAGGAGGATGAAAAGGGAGGAGGAGGAGGAGAGTATGTGATGTATTTTCGTCCTCTGTTGTTTTGATCGACCTGTGTCGCTCGGTGAAGCTCTTTGTGTTGAATCTGCTTTGTTTACAGCTCGTAATAAATTAATTGGAGCTGACTTCACTGGGAGGGAGAGAGAGAGAGTAATACTGTAATGGAAGGAGTAAAGAGGCTGTGGATGGATGGAGGGAGTGAAGTGAGGAGAGAAGAAGGGATGAAGAGGAGAGATTAGAGGGTTGTGTGTTTCCAGGATGTCCCGGACAAAAAGTTAACAGTCGTCGTCAGAAGAAGAAGAAGTCAGTCTGAAATTTAGGGCCAAATTCTCACAATGTGACTTCTGCTGCGATCCACAAACCAACCAATCAAAATACTGCATGAGATGATGCAGAATACACAGTTGATGCCCTTTATTGATAAGAAGAGAAGAGGAGGAGGAGGAGGAGGAGGAAGAGTGTAAATGTGGCAGTTAGAGGGAGAGCAGGTGAGGAGGAGTGTGAGCGTCAGCAGGTGTGTTGAAGCAGATTTTTGAATCAGTGATGCGTCTTTTTCTTTTTGCCCGTGGCGTTTTTCTGCTCGTGTCCACAGTGTGAGCAGACAGAGAGCTGCAGGACAAACCACAGAAGAAGAGCTGAGGTCAGCTGAAGCTCAGTGTAACAACAACAACAACAACAGCTACAGAGCCACAAACAGCAGAAAGAAAAATCTAAAATGACAAATTGTGAACTCAAGGATGCAAAAACTTACTTTTAATGGCTTAGGAAGAAATATCAATAAATACGACATGACAGCATTATTTTTATGTCTACTTAACATATTCATGTTGAACAAGCTTGAACTTGAAAATTAAAATGTCAGCTTCCCATGAACACGACGTTTATCTGCCTCTGACCCACCGTGTCTGCTATGTGGGGAATCTATAATTATAATAATAATAATAATAATATGATATATCCTAACCTATTTTAATTTTCATTATACAACCCATGACATAAATGATTATTTTTGATAAGGTTTCCTTAGATTATATATATATATATAAGTGGGCATGTCTGTAAAGGGGAGACTCGTGGGTACCCATAGAACCCATTTTTAATCACATATCCTGAGGTCAGAGGTCAAGGGACCCCTTTGAAAATGGCCATGACAGTTTTTCCTCGCCAAACTTTAACGTAACTGCGTAGCGATATTTAGCGTTCTTTCCGAAACTCGCAAGTTGCGTTAATGCGTTAAAGAAATTAGTGGCGTTAAAATGAATTTGTGTTAACTTGTTATTATCGTGTTAACTTTGACGGCGCTAGTATGAATTAAGTGAAGGTTTAACTGGGAGATCAACTCTAAAATTCGGGCCAGAAAGGGGCTAAAATCGTACAGTGTAT